>OX418216.1:100351165-100951165 GCA_948455865.1 Conomelus anceps
TCAGATGAATATAGTATTAATCATTACATCTACAGATTCTTCAATAAGTAACTTATAGATAGAGGTAACTCCATTCGTGTAGAAAAAAAAAGTCGGTAAATACATATCAAATCATTCTCCCACCATATAAGAATAAAAACCCAAAACAATAATAAAGCTTCATTTACATCTTTTTACAGGAAATAAGCCTCTCCTTTTCAATATACATTATTTGTGTGGAAAAACGTTTTTGACAGCACATTGACTTTAAAAATTATGCATCTGGGGAGATTCATAACCACACTTATTTACATAAAGGAGATGATATATTTTTAATATAGTTCAATACAGAACTTTGTAATGTAGAATGAGCAGTCAGGCATCCAAGTCGCACAATTTATAAATGGAAATGCACATTATAAGAAACATGACATAAAAAGAAAGCAAATCAAAATCATTTATTTGCCAATCATAAAAATTAAACAATCATGAAAAATAAATACTTGAGACTTATACAAAACTGAAATATAAACTTAATCAGAATTTATTAATTTCGAATTCCTTTAATTGCTATTACTTTATACTGAAGACTTCCGCAATGGCGGATATTGACAAAAGCATTGAACAGATGATGGGAATCGATGAATGCTACTGTAAAAAAATATCAGTCACCACCGGGAATCGAACCACGGACCTCTCAATTGCCGGTTGAGCGCCCTTAACCACTAGACCATGGAGACCTTTCTGCACAGCAGCATTCATTTTCAACTTGGCCATATCGGCTCGTATCTCACAAGTTAGTTTGAAGTGACTGACAATTGAATAAACTGACAAATATACATAAACAGAATTTATTAATTTCGAATTCCTTCAATTGCTATTACTTTATACTGAAGACTTCCGCAATGGCGGATATTGACAACAGCTTCGATTCCCGGTGGTGACTGATATTTTTGTACAGTAGCATTCATCGATTCCCATCAGCTGTTCAATGCTGTTGTCCATATCCGCCATTGCGGAAGTCTTCAGTATAAAGTAATAGCAATTAAAGGAATTCGAAATTAATAAATTCTGTTTATGTATATTTGTCAGTTTATTCAATTGTCAGTCACTTCAAAGTAACTTGTGAGATACGAGCCGATATTGCCAAGTTGAAAATGAATGCTGCTGTGCAGAAAGGTCTCCATGGTCTAGTGGTTAAGGGCGCTCAAC
Source organism: Conomelus anceps (assembly GCA_948455865.1). Classification (NCBI taxonomy): domain Eukaryota; kingdom Metazoa; phylum Arthropoda; class Insecta; order Hemiptera; family Delphacidae; genus Conomelus; species Conomelus anceps. The sequence goes on from OX418216.1 coordinate 100,352,357, forward strand.
CGGCAATTGAGAGGTTAACTTGTGATAAACTTAAACTTCAATTTTCAATTGGCGCTGCCAGCAAAACCTAGGTTTGAGAGCTAGCAACGAGTACCAAAACATGAATATACAGTAAATGCAAATATCAATGATGAATACAAATTTAATTAAAATAGTAAATATATATGTAAAAAAAATTCACTGGAAATAATATCAAAGAAGAAAAGAAGAAAAATAACAAATAAAATAAATTCATATTGAGAGAAAAACATGTTTAAATGTACATGAGGCGAAAAACATTGGTAGTTCTGATCCATCCCTCTATACCTTTAATGGCTGATTTATTAAATCTATTTGAAATTAATTGGTCAAGCAAAATATTTATTAATCTATTACTCATGTATATGAACTGTCTGCGGCATACTGTTAAATTTGTTCTGGAAATGCGGTAATGAGATAATGTCCGGAAATTATATAATGGAGTGTTAGTTGCAAAGAGATTTTTATGCTTATGAATAGTTGGAATTAAATTTTTCATGTAAAGTTGTCTAACAGTTAAAACCGGGAACTCAGAAAAAAGACTATGAAGACCAATACTGTGTCATCGGCAGAATAAATTGAATGACAACCTGCTCTATCAAGTTTTAATCAGTCATTGATGTATAGTAAAAATAATATTGGTGACAGAACCGTTCCCTGTGGAAGGCCGAATTCAGTTAAAGTTAGTTTACTTGTTTTTCCATTTAAAGTTAGGATTTGTGTTCTATCTTTCAAATAATTCTCAATCAGTTTTAAAACTGTGCCACGAAAACCTACACTTTCCAACTTTCTCAAGAGAAAGATGTGAAGAATTGTATCAAAGGCCTTGGCTAAGTCCAAATAGACAGCCAAGGCCCTTTTGCTCATATGAAAATTTCTGTAACAATCCTCACCAGCTCTGTTATTGCATCCTCAGTGGATTTTCCCTCTTGAAAACCAAATTGATTTTCTGCTATTAAATTATGTCTTTGAAGATATTTCATTATATGTAGTTTTATCAATTTTTCAAAAATCTTAGACAAGTTACTTATTAAACTAATAGGACGTTGATTTTCAGGAGCTTTTCTCTCACCTGACTTGAATAGAGGAATTATATTTGCAACTTTAAAGTGTGAAGGAAAATGACCTATTTCAAAACATTTGTTAAACAAAATTGACAAAGGCTGAGATATGTATTCTGATATATTTTTCAAACAAATATTGCTTATATTATCAATACCTGGAGATGAATTATTTTTTAATGTATTTATCATAGCAGCAACTTCATCGGAATTAGTGGGGAAAATGAAAAAAGAATCCTGAAAATTTGGAGTATGTGGAACTATAGATGGTATTGGTTTACTTTTTGAGCTCAAACTATTATTCAGATTTTCTGCATACGTTTTACCTACTTGTGAGAAATAATTATTTAGTATTATAGGGTCGATATCAGGAGGTTTTTTATTCCGTTTCATGTCTAACATTTCCTCTATACAGAGCCATGTCTTTTTATTGTTACCTTTACAGGTTGACATTTTATTTTTATAATAGTCAAGTTTTGCTTTCTTAATTAGTGTATTCAATATATATTTCCATGGTTTTTGTATCTAGCTTTCAGTGTTGTATTAAATGGTTGACTTTTCAGTTTTCTATGCAATTTGTCCCTCTCTCTTATAGATTTTTTTAGCCCTGAAGTTATCCACTTTTTTAATGGTCTATTTTTTTTTTAATTTTAATTTGCTCAGTAGCAGAATCTATGTTTTTTTTTTTTTTTTTTTTTTTTTTTGAGGATGAAGCCCACATGGGTCTGAGACCTGTGCGTGGGTAATGAGTTGGATGATGGTGATTGATGAGTTAGACCTACAGTTTTAGGTGGGTTCCGAACCACCGGAAAATCAGTTTCCTATAGAAAGCATTTATTTCATTATCCAAATCCAGATTAGCCTCATCAAAAGTAGTTTCATTCTTCCAACTTTCCTGTCTCAACCTGTCAGTAAGATTCTTATAATTTATTCTTCTAATGATGTTCTCCCTTATATCATATAAACTGGGTTGGCATTTCCTATGTGTAGTGTAGTACAAAAGTGATCAGTTATATAGGTCTTTTGAACAGAGCTAATTATGTTTTCATATTTAAAATTCACATTCTTTTAGAAAATGTGGTCTATGCATGCTTTTGTAGCAACATAAACTTGTACCCCGACTTTACCAAATTTGAAAATAAACCATGTCATAATTTTGTACTAATTTTGTACCATTTTGTACCACCAAGAACTAATTTTGTACCCCTTCCCATTTTTAGGTAAGAGCGATTCAAAAGTCGGGGTACAGGTTTATGGCTGACCCCGACTTGCTCAAATTTCAAGAAAAGTAACACCATCAATATCTTATAATTTTGTACCATTTTGTACCACCAAAAGAAAATTTTGTACCCTCCCCCATTTCGGGGTACAAGCGATTCAAAAGTCGGGGTCTGGACCCCGACTAGCACAAATAGCGATAAAACCTATACCAAAATATTGCAATAATTTTGTACCATTTTGTACCACCAAAAGAAAATTTTGTACCCCTTCACATTTTTAAGTAAGAGCGATTCAAAAGTCGGGGTACAGGTTTATGGCTGACCCCGACTTGCTCAAATTTCAAGAAAAGTAACACCATCATTATCTAATAATTTTGTACCATTTTGTACCACCAAAAAAAAATTTTGTACCATCCCCCATTTCGGGGTACAAGCAATTCAAAAGTCGGGGCCTGGGCCCCGACTTGCGCAAATAGCGATAAAACATATACCAAAATATTGCAATAATTTTGTACCATTTTGTACCACCAAAATAAAATTTTGTACCCTCTAGTACAAGCGGTACAAAAGTCGGGGGCTAGACCCCAACTTGCACTTATAGGAATAAAAACTGAACCAAATTATTGCAATAAAATTTAGTAACCCTTGTTCAGTAACAGTCTTCTTTATTCCATTACCGCACTCAGAAATAATTTTTCACTCCCTCTCATCTCATGGTAGTGGGGCAGCCTACTAAAAGGTACTTATCAAATTGTTTGATACAGAAGAACAATAATAAATTACAAATTATTGCCATAATATACTTCAAATCTTAAAAAAATCAAAATTGGTCAGAACTAGCCCTGTTACTCCCATTACATCATGAAAATAATATTGAACCCTCTCCCCATTCGGCTTATCAGTGTACAAATAGTTACGTATCAAATTACTTGATACAGAAGAACAAAGAAATAATTATTGCCTTTTATTGTTTTTATAATTATAGTCAATTATTGCCTTTACATACAGATGGCGCAAAATACCTGTGTGCGTGAAAGCTTGCTGCTACAGTTGGGATAAAAACATCGATTGTAGTAGAGTCGCAAGGAGAGCAAATTTCTCTGGCTGTAAGCTCTTTGTTTCTCCACACACACACACCAATTATTGTGTTTTCATTACGCCTCATCATAATAGGGCAACATTGCGAATTGATACTATGCAGCGAGTTATTATCTCCTCTTCTCAAACTACAAAATTCTTGATAGGTTAAAGATACTTGAATATTTCTTTTGTATTCTGAATCCTCATAAAACATTTATTATTCCATTAAAAATTCATCGAAATCGGCCAACTTTATAAAATTGGTGAATAATTAATAATAACAACTGGATTTCACACAGCAGTCAAACCTGGACTATCAGAGAATGATCACAATTAGTCACATCAAAGGGATGATTAAAATGTAGAGCCTTTGGTGGGTAGAGGGGAATGATAGTGTTCTAGATTGGTTTAAATAAAAAAAAACATTCATGAGTGGATTACTTAGGTCTTCTTATTGAAATTAAAAATGTCCAACAAATTAAAAATTCGTTTTGTCAGAGAATAAATAGCTTAGCACTGTAAACAAAGTATTGCCTAATTCTGAGATGAGTCATAACATTTAAAAGACTACATCATGGGATAATAAAGATAACATTTTTTTTTTAATATAAAATTTTACTAGGTTAAACCTGTAACATGGCTGAATAGGCGAGGTGCAACTGTCCGTGAGAGCCTCCCCAGCATTGAAAGCCATACAATAAATAAATAAAGAATATATCCAACATTTTTAAATAAAGACTCAATACCGTATTCAATTCAGCTTTTAAAATTTAATAGAATATCTCTATATATTTTTGATATCATAATAGAATAGATTTGTCGAAAGAGAAAGTATTTTCCGGAAGCTCGGAGTTGATAATTATGTGCAAGCGTTCTCAAGTTAGGAGCAACATAAACTTGGACCCCGACTTTTCCAAATTTGAAAATGAACCATGTCATAATTTTGTACTAATTTTGTACCATTTTGTACCACCAAGAACTAATTTTGTACCCCTTCCCATTTTTAGGTAAGAGCGATTCAAAAGTCGGGGTACAGGTTTATGGCTGACCCCGACTTTCTCAAATTTCAAGAAAAGTAACACCATCAATATCTTATAATTTTGTACCATTTTGTACCACCAAAAGAAAATTTTGTACCCTCCCCCATTTCGGGATACAAGCGATTCAAAAGTCGGGGTCTGGACCCCGACATGAACAAATAGCAATAAAACCTATACCAAAATATTGCAATAATTTTGTACCATTTTGTACCACAAAAAAAAAATTTTGTACCCCTTCCCATTTTTAAGTAAGAGCAATTCAAAAGTCGGTGTACAGGTTCATGGCTGGCCCCGACTTGCTCAAATTTCAAGAAAAGTAACACCATCATTATCTAATAATTTTGTACCATTTTGTACCACCAAAAGAAAATTTTGTACCCTCCCCTATTTCGGGATACAAGCGATTCAAAAGTCGGGGTCTGGACCCCGACTTGCACAAATAGCAATAAAACCTATACCAAAATATTGCAATAATTTTGTACCATTTTGTACCATCAAAAAAAAATTTTGTACCCTCCCCCATTTCGGGGTACAAGCGATTCAAAAGTCGGGGCCTGGGCCCTGACTTGCGCAAATAGCGATAAAACATATACCAAAATATTGCAATAATTTTGTACCATTTTGTACCACCAAAATAAAATTTTGTACCCTCTCCCATATTGGGGTACAATCGGTACAAAAGTCGGGGGCTAGACCCCAACTTGCACTTATAGGAATAAAAACTGAACCAAATTATTGCAATAAAATTTAGTAACCCTTGTTCAGTAACAGTCTTCTTTATTCCATTACCACTCAGAAATAATTTTTTACACCCTCTCATTTCATGGTAGTGTAAGCCTACTAAAAGGTACTTATCAAATTGTTTGATACAAAATAACAATAATAAATTACAAATTATTCCCATAATATACTTCAAATCTTAAAAAAATCAAAATTGGTTAGAACTAGTCCTGTTCCTCCCATTACATAATGAAAATAATATTGTACCCTCTCCCCATTCAGCTTATCAGTGTACAAATAGTTACGTATTGAAATGCTTGATACGGAAGAACGATATTAAATTGTAAATTATTGCCAATTCATAATTGAAATCGGATGAAATAATATCAAAGTTGGGATGAACTAGTCGCCTTTCTTCCATTATAAGAGTGAAATAATTGTGTGCATGTGTCATCAAAGGAATTGAGATACTAAAAGACATTTTATATCAAATTGCATGATACTGAAGAACGATGATATATTGTCAATTATTGCCTCAACATACTTGAAATCGAAAAAATTATATCAAAATCAGGCAGAAATAGTCCTCTTTCTTCCATTATAACTCAAAAATAATTTTGTACCCCTTCTCATTTTGCGGCATTGGGGAACTAAGAGCTATGAATTAAATTGCTCAATCCACAAGAACAATAATAAATTGTCCATTATTACCTCAAAATACTCTAAATCGAAGAAATTAATATCAAAATTGTTGAAAATAATTCAATAATTAAATAATTGTCTACATTGTTCCATTATCACTCAGAAATAGTTTTGCATCCATCTCATTTTGGGGGTATTGTGATATGATTATAAATGGTCAATTATTGCCTTTACATACTTGTAATCAAAGGATCTAATAACAAAATTGGTTGAAACTAGACCTCTTTCTTCCATTACTACTCAAAAATAATTGTGTACCCCTTCTCATCTCGGCGTTTAGGGTACAAATAGTTACGTATCAAATTGCTTGATACAGGTGAATGACGATAATAAATTGCCAATTTTAGTCTTCACATACTTGAATTTATTTATTTATTTATTTATTTATGTATACTGTATTGAATACAAAGTATTATTACAGGGTAGTGCAGATAGATATTAAATTAAAAAAATAACAGAAAAACAAGAAGTAAAAATGTCCAAATAAAAAATTATAGGAATGAAAGATTCTTTACTTTCAATAGTTCATATTCTCAGACTTGAAAAAAAAAAAATCTCATAATAATGCTAATAAAGAAATAGTCTTTTTCACTTCTAATGATAACATAACTCATCAATAATCACAATAATTGCGTCTTCGTATTACTGTCGTAAATTTTCAAAATTCACTAGTCAAACAATACAAAAGACCTCAGTCTTAGACTGTTCGACAGAAAAAAGTAAACGTCAGATAATTCTATTTCGTTTCTTAAATTTAGTATATCCGTGAAATCCTCAAATGAGTGATTCTCCAAGTATCTTTGCCTGAAGGACTGGTATAAATTACATTCAAAAAATAAATGCTGTAGAGTTTCATACACATCTTGTTCACCGCAGAACATGCAAAATTGCTCATGGTCAACCTCGTACCTTATATTTTTCAAATAGAAAACAGATTTATGCTGTAAGGAAGTCCGAAGTTGGCTGAACAACCTGATCCTGTAATGCGGCAAATCGAATTTCAAATATCTAGCTGAATCATATGAAGGCAGGTAATTATACATGTTAGGATGCAGAGAGTTTCGAGCCTGTTCCATATCCAGATTGAACAGCCTTAGCTTAAAAGCATTCAAAATCACAGTTTTATGTCGCCTTACAAGAGCAGCATCCTGTTCATGCCAAATGTGAGCATAACCCAAGGTTTCAATCTGCTCCCTCAACTGCGATGCCCAATTGTACTTCTTATTCACTTCATTGTCCAGGGACAGTAGTCTTCTGAAGCAAATCTTGGGTATTCTATTGTCACACATGTTGAGTATTTTTATCCACCAATTGATTGCCAACTTGAATATGTGCAGCTTCAACTGAGGACGAGCTGTCTCCAGTCTGACAATGTAACCAGGAGTTCTTGAAGGCCAGAAAAACATGGATTTAATAAACTTTGACTGAATCTTTTCAATTAAGTCCCAGTATCTCAAAGACCAAACCTCGCTGCCATATAACAATACCGACCTAACCATTGTATCAAATAATTTGATTCTTGAGTCCCAGGAGGCTGACGATCTTGCAGTTAGAATTAATCTCTGAATGGATCCTGATGCAGTTGCAGCTCTACTAATCATATCCCTTGAGGCCAGGTGGAATAATCCAGAGTTTGAAAACACAACTCCCAAGTATCTTATTGAGCCAACTGTCTCCAAAGGTTCATTTCCATAGTAAAGCATCTCTCTAGATGACCGACCATGACTTTTTTTGAAAATTAAAACTTTTGTTTTGGAAACGTTCACCTCAAGATGGTTTTGAGAGCAGTATCTTTGCAAAGCGTTGAGCTTACGTTGTGCGTCCACTGCAGTGTTGGAGAGAAGTACAGAGTCATCAGCGTAGGAGAGCACATTCAAACCTATATGTTCATTTATGCTGACAGGATAACAGTCATTTTTTGAAAAATACTCCTCCAAATCATTTATAAAGATAGAAAACAACAATGGAGAAATTGTGTCTCCCTGCATAACTCCTTTTGTTATAGACACTTCTGCTGTATAATCGCTTGCAACGCCTATACAGACTGTAGCTTGTCTGTAGAAGTCTTGTAGTATAGTGATCCATTTCCGACTAATTCCATAATCATACAACTTATGCCACATCAAATTGTGATTTATGGAATCAAAAGCTTTCCGAAAATCAATAAATGTGGCATATACCTTCCTTCTTTGCCTCATAATTTGTAAATTAGCTAAAGCATGCAGAGTAAATATACTGTCTAAGCAGCCTCTGAAAGGACGGAAGCCATTTTGAGTCTCATTCAAAGGATTGCCATACTCCACCCAGTCAGACAACCTGTTGCTGAGCATCTGAGTGAACAGTTTACAAATACAATTGAGCAGAGATATCCCTCTATAATTATCTGGGTTGCCTTTATCTCCTTTTTTGAATATCATAAACATGTGCATCTTGCACCAAGCTTCTGGTATAGCCTCATTATTAAGGATTTTATTAAACATATTGAGGAGGAAAAGTTTCCCCTGAAAAGGAAGATTCTTTAAAAATTCAATGGTCACCATATCTGGCCCTGCTGCCTTTCCTGATTTGGCTCTCCCAAATCTGCTGGAGTTCATTTAGAGTAAATGGTACATCAAAAAAGGGGTGAAGTACATCAAAAACAAGCAAAGGGCTACTTGTTGTACCAGCTGGGTAGCTAGCATTAAGATATTCTTGCCAGACCTGTATGTCAATAGTGTTCTCATGAACTTTGTCACCATTACTCAGTTTACGTATAGTTGACCAGAATTCCTTTGCATTTTGTGTGTTATTTATTCTGTCATTAAGTTCTCTGTAATATCCTTGCTTAGTACATTTTATAACTCTCTTATACTGTTTTCTACTAGTAAGAAACCTTCTATAACATTCCAAGTCAAGACTATTTGACCTGTAGGCTTTATACAAGGTTTTCATTGCATTCTTTGCCTGATAACATTTCTTATTGTACCATGGTTTATTCCGCAATGTACTGTGAGCATAACTCACTACAGCTCTTCCATTTTGCAGCATGCCAAGTGATTTTCCAATAGTTCTCACCTCATGTATTAGAAGGCTGTACATACAATCAGGAGTAAGTGGTGAATTTGGATCTAAAACATTCTCAATATATTGCTGATACTGAATTACAGAATCCTTGCTCCAAACAAGTTTTGATTTTTTGTAAATCTTTAATGCTGGTAAATTAGCAGGATTTGTTGGTCCACTACCAAAGTCATCAAAAATTGTGAGAGTGCATGGCAAGTGATCAGAAATAAGAATATTATCTGAAACTTTCATATCCGATGTCGAAAAAATACCATGTATGTTTGTCCAAACCAAGTCTATCACACTTCTTCCATTATTACCTAGAAATGTATAATTTCCGGTTCTATCGCTAATTGAACGACCATTTAAGACAAATAGACCATAATTTTCCATGAATTCGGCGAGAAGTTTCCCTCTGGTTGTAATATTCGTGTCCATTGTATTTCTTATATCTTGTAGTAGAGAGCCATTAAATATATATGGGTCATTCATATTATTCAATAAGCCAATTCGACTGTTCTGATCACCACCAATGTAGATTTCGTAACCGCCAAAACTTTCAAACACCATTGAGAGTGTAGCTTCAAAAATTTCTAAGAGTGTCTTCAAATCGTCTGATGGTCTGAAATAGACACATCCAACTACAAATTTTCTAGATTCAATTATTACCTCAAAATACTCTAAATCGAAGAAATTAATATCAAAATTGTTGAAAATAATTCAATAATTAAATAATTGTCTACATTGTTCCATTATCACTCAGAAATAGTTTTGCATCCATCTCATTTTGGGGGTATTGTGATATGATTATAAATGGTCAATTATTGCCTTTACATACTTGTAATCAAAGGATCTAATAACAAAATTGGTTGAAACTAGACCTCTTTCTTCCATTACTACTCAAAAATAATTGTGTACCCCTTCTCATCTCGGCGTTTAGGGTACAAATAGTTACGTATCAAATTGCTTGATACAGGTGAATGACGATAATAAATTGCCAATTTTAGTCTTCACATACTTGAATTCGAATAAAATAATATCAAAATAGTGAAGAACTAGTCCCCTTTTTTCGATTACCACTCAAAAATAATTTTTTAGCCTACTCCTCTAATTTTGGCTTTTGAAGGTACAAATAGTTACGTATCTGATACAGAAGAACGATAATAAATTGTCAATACAGTATTTGCCTTTGTATACTTGAATTCGGATGAAGATCAAAAATGTAAAGAACTAGAGTATGTGCAAACCTCAGATTGCAGTACGCTTATGGGGTACAGTGCTACCAGAAAGCAAGATTGCATAGTAGTCGGAAAAGCCAAGTCGGCCGGTCTCGTTTTCTAATAACAGCATGTGTTTGTAAACAACACTGCTAGCGGGCCGTGACACATTATTTATGACTCATCATTTCCACAAGTATTGAAAACGGTTTTTAATACAGATATAGAAATAATTTTATTCTTTCATATTCACATTCAGCGGTGAAAGTTTAGGAAAACTTTCATTTATCTTATTAATAGGACAATTTTGATTAACTTAAATTATGGAAAAGTGAAAAACCTTTATTTGTCTTACGTATATACAACCATACGTAGCGATGAATTTTAAAAACTTGACGTTTAAATCTTCAATCTATTAGCTAAGCTCCATCACGCTTAAAAAAAAAAAATCCACTCACATACATGCAGTTGTGAAAAAGCAGTGAAAAATAAATAATATTTTTTTGCAACTTACAATCTATCCCCCCTCCCCCCCACTGGTCAAGGGGTCTGTACCCCAGTTCATCTCCATATTCAACTCTCGAAGTGGAAGGAAGGCACTCTTCAGATCTTCCAGAAGAGGATGAGGATGATGAATTATAATCCAGAGATATGACCATTTTTTGTTCAACATCGTCTTGAAGCTCATCAATGGCCCACATGTTTTTCTCTTCCTCTTCGACGTGGTGGCAGTAATTTCCCCATTGCTGTGGAGTGACTTTGTTAATGGATTCTTTTATAAATATCTCCATTGATTTGGCTTTCAAATCTATATTTTGATATGCTACATAGCGTTTTATTTGACTCCATACCATTTCAATTGGTTTTAATTCACAATGGTATGGTGGGAGACAACAAACTGATTTATTACTTTTTCGTGCAAGCTCTTTAATCCTGTGTGTGATTTGAATTGGTCGCGAACTTTATCAACAATTGCTAATAGTCTCTTCTTCTTCTTGCATTCATGGTTTAGGCTCTTGCCTGGTCCGACTCACAACAGCATTTTAGATTTCTCACAATAATTATATTATTAAAATTCATTTTATACAAAATTTATTGCCATCTTTTCCGAGGCCTACCAACATCTCTTCTTCCTGTTGGGTGGTAGTTAAGAATCTGAAACCGAACTCTTTCTGATGGCATTCTTTGAACATGTTCCCACCATTGGTTGCGATAATGCACCACTCTCTCGTTCAAATTAAAGGCATCCAGCTCTCTTCGAATTTTGTACCATTTTGTACCTCCAAAAGAAAATTTTGTACCCTCCCCCATTTCGGGATACAAGCGATTCAAAAGTCGGGGTCTGGACCCCGACTTGAACAAATAGCAATAAAACCTATACCAAAATATTGCAATAATTTTGTACCATTTTGTACCACAAAAAAAAAATTTTGTACCCCTTCCCATTTTTAAGTAAGAGCAATTCAAAAGTCGGTGTACAGGTTTATGGCTGGCCCCGACCTGCTCAAATTTCAAGAAAAGTAACACCATCATTATCTAATAATTTTGTACCATTTTGTACCACCAAAAGAAAATTTTGTACCCTCCCCTATTTCGGGATACAAGCGATTCAAAAGTCGGGGTCTGGACCCCAACTTGCACAAATAGCAATAAAACCTATACCAAAATATTGCAATAATTTTGTACCATTTTGTACCATCAAAAAAAAATTTTGTACCCTCCCCCATTTCGGGGTACAAGCGATTCAAAAGTCGGGGCCTGGGCCCCGACTTGCGCAAATAGCGATAAAACATATACCAAAATATTGCAATAATTTTGTACCATTTCATACCACCAAAAAAAAATTTTGTACCCTCTCCCATATTGGGGTACAATCGGTACAAAAGTCGGGGGCTAGACCCCAACTTGCACTTATAGTAATAAAAACTGAACCAAATTATTGCAATAAAATTTAGTAACCCTTGTTCAGTAACAGTCTTCTTTATTCCATTACCACTCAGAAATAATTTTTTACACCCTCTCATTTCATGGTAGTGTAAGCCTACTAAAAGGTACTTATCAAATTGTTTGATACAAAATAACAATAATAAATTACAAATTATTCCCATAATATACTTCAAATCTTAAAAAAATCAAAATTGGTTAGAACTAGTCCTGTTCCTCCCATTACATAATGAAAATAATATTGTACCCTCTCCCCATTCAGCTTATCAGTGTACAAATAGTTACGTATCGAAATGCTTGATACGGAAGAACGATATTAAATTGTAAATTATTGCCAATTCATAATTGAAATCGGATGAAATAATATCAAAGTTGGGATGAACTAGTCGCCTTTCTTCCATTATAAGAGTGAAATAATTGTGTGCATGTGTCATCAAAGGAATTGAGATACTAAAAGACATTTTATATCAAATTGCATGATACTGAAGAACGATGATATATTGTCAATTATTGCCTCAACATACTTGAAATCGAAAAAATTATATCAAAATCAGGCAGAAATAGTCCTCTTTCTTCCATTATAACTCAAAAATAATTTTGTACCCCTTCTCATTTTGCGGCATTGGGGAACTAAGAGCTATGAATTAAATTGCTCAATCCACAAGAACAATAATAAATTGTCCATTATTACCTCAAAATACTCTAAATCGAAGAAATTAATATCAAAATTGTTGAAAATAATTCAATAATTAAATAATTGTCTACATTGTTCCATTATCACTCAGAAATAGTTTTGCATCCATCTCATTTTGGGGGTATTGTGATATGATTATAAATGGTCAATTATTGCCTTTACATACTTGTAATCAAAGGATCTAATAACAAAATTGGTTGAAACTAGACCTCTTTCTTCCATTACTACTCAAAAATAATTGTGTACCCCTTCTCATCTCGGCGTTTAGGGTACAAATAGTTACGTATCAAATTGCTTGATACAGGTGAATGACGATAATAAATTGCCAATTTTAGTCTTCACATACTTGAATTCGAATAAAATAATATCAAAATAGTGAAGAACTAGTCCCCTTTTTTCGATTACCACTCAAAAATAATTTTTTAGCCTACTCCTCTAATTTTGGCTTTTGAAGGTACAAATAGTTACGTATCTGATACAGAAGAACGATAATAAATTGTCAATACAGTATTTGCCTTTGTATACTTGAATTCGGATGAAGATCAAAAATGTAAAGAACTAGAGTATGTGCAAACCTCAGATTGCAGTACGCTTATGGGGTACAGTGCTACCAGAAAGCAAGATTGCATAGTAGTCGGAAAAGCCAAGTCGGCCGGTCTCGTTTTCTAATAACAGCATGTGTTTGTAAACAACACTGCTAGCGGGCCGTGACACATTATTTATGACTCATCATTTCCACAAGTATTGAAAACGGTTTTTAATACAGATATAGAAATAATTTTATTCTTTCATATTCACATTCAGCGGTGAAAGTTTAGGAAAACTTTCATTTATCTTATTAATAGGACAATTTTGATTAACTTAAATTATGGAAAAGTGAAAAACCTTTATTTGTCTTACGTATGTACAACCATACGTAGCGATGAATTTTAAAAACTTGACGTTTAAATCTTCAATCTATTAGCTAAGCTCCATCACGCTTAAAAAAAAAAAATCCACTCACATACATGCAGTTGTGAAAAAGCAGTGAAAAATAAATAATATTTTTTTGCAACTTACAATCTATCCCCCCTCCCCCCCACTGGTCAAGGGGTCTGTACCCCAGTTCATCTCCATATTCAACTCTCGAAGTGGAAGGAAGGCACTCTTCAGATCTTCCAGAAGAGGATGAGGATGATGAATTATAATCCAGAGATATGACCATTTTTTGTTCAACATCGTCTTGAAGCTCATCAATGGCCCACATGTTTTTCTCTTCCTCTTCGACGTGGTGGCAGTAATTTCCCCATTGCTGTGGAGTGACTTTGTTAATGGATTCTTTTATAAATATCTCCATTGATTTGGCTTTCAAATCTATATTTTGATATGCTACATAGCGTTTTATTTGACTCCATACCATTTCAATTGGTTTTAATTCACAATGGTATGGTGGGAGACGACAAACTGATTTATTACTTTTTCGTGCAAGCTCTTTAATCCTGTGTGTGATTTGAATTGGTCGCGAACTTTATCAACAATTGCTAATAGTCTCTTCTTCTTCTTGCATTCATGGTTTAGGCTCTTGCCTGGTCCGACTCACAACAGCATTTTAGATTTCTCACAATAATTATATTATTAAAATTCATTTTATACAAAATTTATTGCCATCTTTTCCGAGGCCTACCAACATCTCTTCTTCCTGTTGGGTGGTAGTTAAGAATCTGAAACCGAACTCTTTCTGATGGCATTCTTTGAACATGTTCCCACCATTGGTTGCGATAATGCACCACTCTCTCGTTCAAATTAAAGGCATCCAGCTCTCTTCGAACATCCTCATTTCTTATGTGGTCTCGACGGTCACAGCCCTTTGTCCTGCATAGAAACCTCATTTCTGCTGCCTGCACTCTACTCTCTAGGGGTTTTGTAGTAACCCACGATTCACTTCCATAGAGGAGGACTGGTGCAGCCATTACTTCATAAAACTTCATGATAGTTTCTTTTCTCGCTTTCTTTCCCAGGGTTCTGCTTATACTACCACATATTGATTGGAACTTTCCTATTTTTTCTCAATGTCCAAATCATTTCTGAAACTGATATCGCAACCAAGGTAGCAGTATTGGGATATTTGTTCCAACACTTTGTCATCAATCACAATTTTTGATCTGATGGGATACTTTCCCCTGAATGCCATAATTTTTGTTTTTGCTTCAGAGATTCTAAAATTATAATCTTTATTAATTTCATTCAGGACATAAACCGATCTTTGGAGTTCATCTTCATTTTCTTGTATGATCCACAATTGCTAATAGTTCCCTATTCAATAGATCTTCTTCAAAAACTATTTCATTACTTCTCAGACCAGCTTGAATACCTGCTTTTATCCATGATGAAACGGGTATTTTTTGAACCAATCGACTGTGGTATTTCGCATTATCAAGTACAATTACACTGTTCTCAGGAATATTTGGCATTAATTGATCTTCAAACCATTTTTCGAATAAATCACCATCCATTTCATCATGGTAGTACGCGCTATTATTCTTGGCCAAGAAATACATCAAGGAGCCATTTACAAACCCTTCTCTGCCGCCAGCGTTCACAATCTTGCCCCCCTTTGAGTTGGTTGTTTAACACTTGTTGTCAGACCCTTCAAAATGCATCTTTGGAGCTCTTTAGTCTCATCATTCCACTCATAAAAAACACTATGTCCCACATCTATCCAAGTTTCATCTAAATAGGCAATCTTATTATTTTTTCTAAAGATTTTCATTTTCCTCAGATATTCATGTCGCCATAAAATGATGTCATTTCTTTCAATAAATATGGATCTTCTATTCCGCTTCTCATAAACAAATTCTAGATCATGGAGCACATTATATAGAGTTCTCAATTTGAAATTGGGAAATTCCTCATCTTCGTTTACAAGTTGTAGTACTTTTTCGCCTGTGGAAGTATGTTCTGACGGAAAAGTTCATGCACTTTTTGACACCCTCCACTCAATTGTTGTTCATCATATTTTAGTTCCTGACAATTCTTTTGCTTCCCTTTCCTCTTTGCTTTTAATTTCGCTGGAGTAGTCAGGTTTTTATTTATTTAGAAATTTTATTTATTCACAATTATAATTAACTGCAAGTCATTAAATTTACAATAAAAAGTCAATATTAACAACGCAGATAGTTATGGAACAAGAAATCCAAGAATTAAATTTAACTTGTAGATAGGTTATTACACATTCTAGAAATCCAGATTAAATTGAATTTGGCAACCTGCTAGTCTTTTTAATTTTTCTTCACGTTCACCTTATTCCTCTCATTCCTCTCCTCCTTCAAAGAACTTGAAGGAGAGGCCATCTGTATTTATACTGGATAATCAGGAAGTGTAGATGGGGGTAGTTGGGGGATGGTCTCTCCCACCTTAAGGCGGTCTATCAGACCTAACCTAAGGTTAGGTCAGGTTTAATACATTAATATTAGTGATTTCTGGTCCAGTTATAAGAAATGGTTGTATTTCAAATAAATTTCACATACAGGAATTGAATTAAACATGATACTTGTAACAAATTTATTCAACTCAGCCACACTAGTATAATATTCAAAGTGATTAGTAAAACAAATTGATATCTCTTCCAAATAACATTATGTAGTCTAATACAAACAAAAAAAAGGTGTTTTACACAAATTATTTTTTTAGTCAGGGAAGGTTAGGTTACTAGTACCTAATACCTAATTCTATGCTCAGTGACAGATTACAACATCAGATATTATTCCATCAACCTTATATTCGTGATTACACACCAAGGAATAATGATTATAGACCTTATGTACATTCAATCACGGTAAGTAGAAGAACAACGTCGCAATATGAATGCCTGTCACCATTGATCTTCTTCAATATACCGTAAACTAAATATCATAATATTGAGGAAGAACGAAGAACAAAGCATTGACTATGAAATTACATTTTTTGTCAAAAATGGAGCCATTTATATTTATTTAAACTATCAATAAATAACAAAAATAGACAAATAAATTCAGAAGGATAAACTCCTCCTCCTCCTACTCTTACTCCTCATCCTCCTCCACCTCCTACTCCTTTCCGTCCTTCCTTTTTACCTTTTCGTACTACCAACATCCAACAACAACATTTAATTCATAGATCTTTGTACCTCAATACCCCGAAATGAAAAGAGGTACAAATAGCTATTTGTGTAACTAGAGTGCAAAATAGCGTTTTTCTGCATCGAGAGAAACAGTTTTTTTCACGAGCCGAAGGCGAGTGAAAAAAGTTTCTCGAGTGCAGAAACAATACTTTGCGCTCGTATTACACATTACATTTTTCCTACAGTAATGTATAAAGTAATTTAAACAGAACAAAACAGGGCATACATAACCTGAGAATTCCTCAAATAACCTATCTTTGAATCAAATCGATTTCATCAACAACAACTGCAACAACTATTTCACAGCTAAAGCAGAGTAGTCAACCTATTTTTGAATACAGAATAGGGAACCTGTGTATTACATGCTCACTATTTTGTGTTGTTAGGTTGCAAATTTGGAGTGCGGAAAAGTACTTTTCCTACAACAGCTCGTAAAGTCGTTCTTTACATACTGAAAACTAATTGTAAAATACATCTTTACTGCTCCGCAAGCGGTAAAGTACTTTACGCTCGCCAGCTGTTTTCTTTACGCTTCTGTTTTGATTTTGATGTCTTCTCATTGGTGGATCGCGGAATCCGTGAATTCACATAACCTCAAAATGGCGCACGCTAACCAAATCCGCGCACGGTCTGTGATGTTACAAACTACAAGTTTTTATTGTGTTGTAATCCAGAACTGCAGTTGTAGGAAAAATATTGTATGCAATTCGCGCGTGAAGCTTCTTTATCGCTCTCGCAAAATTACTACGCTCCGCTATGTGTCGCGCAGTAAATGTTTTGGCTCGAGCGATAAAGTCGCGCTTCACGCTCTTAATACAAAAATAACTATTCCCGCACTGGAATTTACTTTACCGCACTGGTTCAGGAATAGACTATTTTGCGTGCTACAGTTGGTGCAAAAATAGGCATTTTTCGGGTCACTGTAGGAAAAATTATTTTTGTGTGTTTATGGAAGAAAGAGGACTAGTTTTTTACATTTTTGATCTTCATCCAAATTCAGGTACAGATCACGCAAATTACAGTATCTGTGCGAGTGGACTCAAGAGTCGGGAAATAGGCCGGCGGGGCGGAGGAGATTCAGTAAGCTTGCTTTTCGAATAACATCGCCTACCACTGTACCCAGTCAGCGTCTTTTCATCAGCGTCTATAACTATATAATTTATGGCTAATGTATTGCAGGAGCGTGCTCCAAACAAAAAGTTGCACGTGTGCCAATAGTCATCATAATTGCAATAATTATCATAGCTGCTGCCAGTAGCAAGTCTTGCAAATGACATTCCTAACTTGAGAACGCTTGCACATAATTATCAACTCCGAGCTTCCGGAAAATACTTTTTCTTTCGACAAATCTATTCTATTATGATATCAAAAATATATAGAGATATTCTATTAAATTTTAAAAGCTGAATTGAATACGGTATTGAGTCTTTATTTAAAAATGTTGGATATATTCTTTATTTATTTATTGTATGGCTTTCAATGCTGGGGAGGCTCTCACGGACAGTTGCACCTCGCCTATTCAGCCATGTTACAGGTTTAACCTAG
This sequence comes from Conomelus anceps, assembly GCA_948455865.1. Classification (NCBI taxonomy): domain Eukaryota; kingdom Metazoa; phylum Arthropoda; class Insecta; order Hemiptera; family Delphacidae; genus Conomelus; species Conomelus anceps. The sequence continues at coordinate 100,370,778 of OX418216.1, forward strand.
TAAAATTTTATATTAAAAAAAAAATGTTATCTTTATTATCCCATGATGTAGTCTTTTAAATGTTATGACTCATCTCAGAATTAGGCAATACTTTGTTTACAGTGCTAAGCTATTTATTCTCTGACAAAACGAATTTTTAATTTGTTGGACATTTTTAATTTCAATAAGAAGACCTAAGTAATCCACTCATGAATGTTTTTTTTTATTTAAACCAATCTAGAACACTATCATTCCCCTCTACCCACCAAAGGCTCTACATTTTAATCATCCCTTTGATGTGACTAATTGTGATCATTCTCTGATAGTCCAGGTTTGACTGCTGTGTGAAATCCAGTTGTTATTATTAATTATTCACCAATTTTATAAAGTTGGCCGATTTCGATGAATTTTTAATGGAATAATAAATGTTTTATGAGGATTCAGAATACAAAAGAAATATTCAAGTATCTTTAACCTATCAAGAATTTTGTAGTTTGAGAAGAGGAGATAATAACTCGCTGCATAGTATCAATTCGCAATGTTGCCCTATTATGATGAGGCGTAATGAAAACACAATAATTGGTGTGTGTGTGGAGAAACAAAGAGCTTACAGCCAGAGAAATTTGCTCTCCTTGCGACTCTACTACAATCGATGTTTTTATCCCAACTGTAGCAGCAAGCTTTCATACAATATTTTTCCTACAACTGCAGTTCTGGATTACAACACAATAAAAACTTGTAGTTTGTAACATCACAGACCGTGCGCGGATTTGGTTAGCGTGCGCCATTTTGAGGTTATGTGAATTCACGGATTCCGCGATCCACCAATGAGAAGACATCAAAATCAAAACAGAAGCGTAAAGAAAACAGCTGGCGAGCGTAAAGTACTTTACCGCTTGCGGAGCAGTAAAGATGTATTTTACAATTAGTTTTCAGTATGTAAAGAACGACTTTACGAGCTGTTGTAGGAAAAGTACTTTTCCGCACTCCAAATTTGCAACCTAACAACACAAAATAGTGAGCATGTAATACACAGGTTCCCTATTCTGTATTCAAAAATAGGTTGACTACTCTGCTTTAGCTGTGAAATAGTTGTTGCAGTTGTTGTTGATGAAATCGATTTGATTCAAAGATAGGTTATTTGAGGAATTCTCAGGTTATGTATGCCCTGTTTTGTTCTGTTTAAATTACTTTATACATTACTGTAGGAAAAATGTAATGTGTAATACGAGCGCAAAGTATTGTTTCTGCACTCGAGAAACTTTTTTCACTCGCCTTCGGCTCGTGAAAAAAACTGTTTCTCTCGATGCAGAAAAACGCTATTTTGCACTCTAGTTACACAAATAGCTATTTGTACCTCTTTTCATTTCGGGGTATTGAGGTACAAAGATCTATGAATTAAATGTTGTTGTTGGATGTTGGTAGTACGAAAAGGTAAAAAGGAAGGACGGAAAGGAGTAGGAGGTGGAGGAGGATGAGGAGTAAGAGTAGGAGGAGGAGGAGTTTATCCTTCTGAATTTATTTGTCTATTTTTGTTATTTATTGATAGTTTAAATAAATATAAATGGCTCCATTTTTGACAAAAAATGTAATTTCATAGTCAATGCTTTGTTCTTCGTTCTTCCTCAATATTATGATATTCAGTTTACGGTATATTGAAGAAGATCAATGGTGACAGGCATTCATATTGCGACGTTGTTCTTCTACTTACCGTGATTGAATGTACATAAGGTCTATAATCATTATTCCTTGGTGTGTAATCACGAATATAAGGTTGATGGAATAATATCTGATGTTGTAATCTGTCACTGAGCATAGAATTAGGTATTAGGTACTAGTAACCTAACCTTCCCTGACTAAAAAAATAATTTGTGTAAAACACCTTTTTTTTGTTTGTATTAGACTACATAATGTTATTTGGAAGAGATATCAATTTGTTTTACTAATCACTTTGAATATTATACTAGTGTGGCTGAGTTGAATAAATTTGTTACAAGTATCATGTTTAATTCAATTCCTGTATGTGAAATTTATTTGAAATACAACCATTTCTTATAACTGGACCAGAAATCACTAATATTAATGTATTAAACCTGACCTAACCTTAGGTTAGGTCTGATAGACCGCCTTAAGGTGGGAGAGACCATCCCCCAACTACCCCCATCTACACTTCCTGATTATCCAGTATAAATACAGATGGCCTCTCCTTCAAGTTCTTTGAAGGAGGAGAGGAATGAGAGGAATAAGGTGAACGTGAAGAAAAATTAAAAAGACTAGCAGGTTGCCAAATTCAATTTAATCTGGATTTCTAGAATGTGTAATAACCTATCTACAAGTTAAATTTAATTCTTGGATTTCTTGTTCCATAACTATCTGCGTTGTTAATATTGACTTTTTATTGTAAATTTAATGACTTGCAGTTAATTATAATTGTGAATAAATAAAATTTCTAAATAAATAAAAACCTGACTACTCCAGCGAAATTAAAAGCAAAGAGGAAAGGGAAGCAAAAGAATTGTCAGGAACTAAAATATGATGAACAACAATTGAGTGGAGGGTGTCAAAAAGTGCATGAACTTTTCCGTCAGAACATACTTCCACAGGCGAAAAAGTACTACAACTTGTAAACGAAGATGAGGAATTTCCCAATTTCAAATTGAGAACTCTATATAATGTGCTCCATGATCTAGAATTTGTTTATGAGAAGCGGAATAGAAGATCCATATTTATTGAAAGAAATGACATCATTTTATGGCGACATGAATATCTGAGGAAAATGAAAATCTTTAGAAAAAATAATAAGATTGCCTATTTAGATGAAACTTGGATAGATGTGGGACATAGTGTTTTTTATGAGTGGAATGATGAGACTAAAGAGCTCCAAAGATGCATTTTGAAGGGTCTGACAACAAGTGTTAAACAACCAACTCAAAGGGGGGCAAGATTGTGAACGCTGGCGGCAGAGAAGGGTTTGTAAATGGCTCCTTGATGTATTTCTTGGCCAAGAATAATAGCGCGTACTACCATGATGAAATGGATGGTGATTTATTCGAAAAATGGTTTGAAGATCAATTAATGCCAAATATTCCTGAGAACAGTGTAATTGTACTTGATAATGCGAAATACCACAGTCGATTGGTTCAAAAAATACCCGTTTCATCATGGATAAAAGCAGGTATTCAAGCTGGTCTGAGAAGTAATGAAATAGTTTTTGAAGAAGATCTATTGAATAGGGAACTATTAGCAATTGTGGATCATACAAGAAAATGAAGATGAACTCCAAAGATCGGTTTATGTCCTGAATGAAATTAATAAAGATTATAATTTTAGAATCTCTGAAGCAAAAACAAAAATTATGGCATTCAGGGGAAAGTATCCCATCAGATCAAAAATTGTGATTGATGACAAAGTGTTGGAACAAATATCCCAATACTGCTACCTTGGTTGCGATATCAGTTTCAGAAATGATTTGGACATTGAGAAAAAATAGGAAAGTTCCAATCAATATGTGGTAGTATAAGCAGAACCCTGGGAAAGAAAGCGAGAAAAGAAACTATCATGAAGTTTTATGAAGTAATGGCTGCACCAGTCCTCCTCTATGGAAGTGAATCGTGGGTTACTACAAAACCCCTAGAGAGTAGAGTGCAGGCAGCAGAAATGAGGTTTCTATGCAGGACAAAGGGCTGTGACCGTCGAGACCACATAAGAAATGAGGATGTTCGAAGAGAGCTGGATGCCTTTAATTTGAACGAGAGAGTGGTGCATTATCGCAACCAATGGTGGGAACATGTTCAAAGAATGCCATCAGAAAGAGTTCGGTTTCAGATTCTTAACTACCACCCAACAGGAAGAAGAGATGTTGGTAGGCCTCGGAAAAGATGGCAATAAATTTTGTATAAAATGAATTTTAATAATATAATTATTGTGAGAAATCTAAAATGCTGTTGTGAGTCGGACCAGGCAAGAGCCTAAACCATGAATGCAAGAAGAAGAAGAGACTATTAGCAATTGTTGATAAAGTTCGCGACCAATTCAAATCACACACAGGATTAAAGAGCTTGCACGAAAAAGTAATAAATCAGTTTGTCGTCTCCCACCATACCATTGTGAATTAAAACCAATTGAAATGGTATGGAGTCAAATAAAACGCTATGTAGCATATCAAAATATAGATTTGAAAGCCAAATCAATGGAGATATTTATAAAAGAATCCATTAACAAAGTCACTCCACAGCAATGGGGAAATTACTGCCACCACGTCGAAGAGGAAGAGAAAAACATGTGGGCCATTGATGAGCTTCAAGACGATGTTGAACAAAAAATGGTCATATCTCTGGATTATAATTCATCATCCTCATCCTCTTCTGGAAGATCTGAAGAGTGCCTTCCTTCCACTTCGAGAGTTGAATATGGAGATGAACTGGGGTACAGACCCCTTGACCAGTGGGGGGGAGGGGGGATAGATTGTAAGTTGCAAAAAAATATTATTTATTTTTCACTGCTTTTTCACAACTGCATGTATGTGAGTGGATTTTTTTTTTTTAAGCGTGATGGAGCTTAGCTAATAGATTGAAGATTTAAACGTCAAGTTTTTAAAATTCATCGCTACGTATGGTTGTACATACGTAAGACAAATAAAGGTTTTTCACTTTTCCATAATTTAAGTTAATCAAAATTGTCCTATTAATAAGATAAATGAAAGTTTTCCTAAACTTTCACCGCTGAATGTGAATATGAAAGAATAAAATTATTTCTATATCTGTATTAAAAACCGTTTTCAATACTTGTGGAAATGATGAGTCATAAATAATGTGTCACGGCCCGCTAGCAGTGTTGTTTACAAACACATGCTGTTATTAGAAAACGAGACCGGCCGACTTGGCTTTTCCGACTACTATGCAATCTTGCTTTCTGGTAGCACTGTACCCCATAAGCGTACTGCAATCTGAGGTTTGCACATACTCTAGTTCTTTACATTTTTGATCTTCATCCGAATTCAAGTATACAAAGGCAAATACTGTATTGACAATTTATTATCGTTCTTCTGTATCAGATACGTAACTATTTGTACCTTCAAAAGCCAAAATTAGAGGAGTAGGCTAAAAAATTATTTTTGAGTGGTAATCGAAAAAAGGGGACTAGTTCTTCACTATTTTGATATTATTTTATTCGAATTCAAGTATGTGAAGACTAAAATTGGCAATTTATTATCGTCATTCACCTGTATCAAGCAATTTGATACGTAACTATTTGTACCCTAAACGCCGAGATGAGAAGGGGTACACAATTATTTTTGAGTAGTAATGGAAGAAAGAGGTCTAGTTTCAACCAATTTTGTTATTAGATCCTTTGATTACAAGTATGTAAAGGCAATAATTGACCATTTATAATCATATCACAATACCCCCAAAATGAGATGGATGCAAAACTATTTCTGAGTGATAATGGAACAATGTAGACAATTATTTAATTATTGAATCATTTTCAACAATTTTGATATTAATTTCTTCGATTTAGAGTATTTTGAGGTAATAATGGACAATTTATTATTGTTCTTGTGGATTGAGCAATTTAATTCATAGCTCTTAGTTCCCCAATGCCGCAAAATGAGAAGGGGTACAAAATTATTTTTGAGTTATAATGGAAGAAAGAGGACTATTTCTGCCTGATTTTGATATAATTTTTTCGATTTCAAGTATGTTGAGGCAATAATTGACAATATATCATCGTTCTTCAGTATCATGCAATTTGATATAAAATGTCTTTTAGTATCTCAATTCCTTTGATGACACATGCACACAATTATTTCACTCTTATAATGGAAGAAAGGCGACTAGTTCATCCCAACTTTGATATTATTTCATCCGATTTCAATTATGAATTGGCAATAATTTACAATTTAATATCGTTCTTCCGTATCAAGCATTTCGATACGTAACTATTTGTACACTGATAAGCTGAATGGGGAGAGGGTACAATATTATTTTCATTATGTAATGGGAGGAACAGGACTAGTTCTAACCAATTTTGATTTTTTTAAGATTTGAAGTATATTATGGGAATAATTTGTAATTTATTATTGTTATTTTGTATCAAACAATTTGATAAGTACCTTTTAGTAGGCTTACACTACCATGAAATGAGAGGGTGTAAAAAATTATTTCTGAGTGGTAATGGAATAAAGAAGACTGTTACTGAACAAGGGTTACTAAATTTTATTGCAATAATTTGGTTCAGTTTTTATTCCTATAAGTGCAAGTTGGGGTCTAGCCCCCGACTTTTGTACCGATTGTACCCCAATATGGGAGAGGGTACAAAATTTTATTTTGGTGGTATGAAATGGTACAAAATTATTGCAATATTTTGGTATATGTTTTATCGCTATTTGCGCAAGTCGGGGCCCAGGCCCCGACTTTTGAATCGCTTGTACCCCGAAATGGGGGAGGGTACAAATTTTTTTTTTGATGGTACAAAATGGTACAAAATTATTGCAATATTTTGGTATAGGTTTTATTGCTATTTGTGCAAGTTGGGGTCCAGACCCCGACTTTTGAATCGCTTGTATCCCGAAATAGGGGAGGGTACAAAATTTTCTTTTGGTGGTACAAAATGGTACAAAATTATTAGATAATGATGGTGTTACTTTTCTTGAAATTTGAGCAGGTCGGGGCCAGCCATAAACCTGTACACCGACTTTTGAATTGCTCTTACTTAAAAATGGGAAGGGGTACAAAATTTTTTTTTTGTGGTACAAAATGGTACAAAATTATTGCAATATTTTGGTATAGGTTTTATTGCTATTTGTTCAAGTCGGGGTCCAGACCCCGACTTTTGAATCGCTTGTATCCCGAAATGGGGGAGGGTACAAAATTTTCTTTTGGAGGTACAAAATGGTACAAAATTCGAAGAGAGCTGGATGCCTTTAATTTGAACGAGAGAGTGGTGCATTATCGCAACCAATGGTGGGAACATGTTCAAAGAATGCCATCAGAAAGAGTTCGGTTTCAGATTCTTAACTACCACCCAACAGGAAGAAGAGATGTTGGTAGGCCTCGGAAAAGATGGCAATAAATTTTGTATAAAATGAATTTTAATAATATAATTATTGTGAGAAATCTAAAATGCTGTTGTGAGTCGGACCAGGCAAGAGCCTAAACCATGAATGCAAGAAGAAGAAGAGACTATTAGCAATTGTTGATAAAGTTCGCGACCAATTCAAATCACACACAGGATTAAAGAGCTTGCACGAAAAAGTAATAAATCAGTTTGTCGTCTCCCACCATACCATTGTGAATTAAAACCAATTGAAATGGTATGGAGTCAAATAAAACGCTATGTAGCATATCAAAATATAGATTTGAAAGCCAAATCAATGGAGATATTTATAAAAGAATCCATTAACAAAGTCACTCCACAGCAATGGGGAAATTACTGCCACCACGTCGAAGAGGAAGAGAAAAACATGTGGGCCATTGATGAGCTTCAAGACGATGTTGAACAAAAAATGGTCATATCTCTGGATTATAATTCATCATCCTCATCCTCTTCTGGAAGATCTGAAGAGTGCCTTCCTTCCACTTCGAGAGTTGAATATGGAGATGAACTGGGGTACAGACCCCTTGACCAGTGGGGGGGAGGGGGGATAGATTGTAAGTTGCAAAAAAATATTATTTATTTTTCACTGCTTTTTCACAACTGCATGTATGTGAGTGGATTTTTTTTTTTTAAGCGTGATGGAGCTTAGCTAATAGATTGAAGATTTAAACGTCAAGTTTTTAAAATTCATCGCTACGTATGGTTGTACATACGTAAGACAAATAAAGGTTTTTCACTTTTCCATAATTTAAGTTAATCAAAATTGTCCTATTAATAAGATAAATGAAAGTTTTCCTAAACTTTCACCGCTGAATGTGAATATGAAAGAATAAAATTATTTCTATATCTGTATTAAAAACCGTTTTCAATACTTGTGGAAATGATGAGTCATAAATAATGTGTCACGGCCCGCTAGCAGTGTTGTTTACAAACACATGCTGTTATTAGAAAACGAGACCGGCCGACTTGGCTTTTCCGACTACTATGCAATCTTGCTTTCTGGTAGCACTGTACCCCATAAGCGTACTGCAATCTGAGGTTTGCACATACTCTAGTTCTTTACATTTTTGATCTTCATCCGAATTCAAGTATACAAAGGCAAATACTGTATTGACAATTTATTATCGTTCTTCTGTATCAGATACGTAACTATTTGTACCTTCAAAAGCCAAAATTAGAGGAGTAGGCTAAAAAATTATTTTTGAGTGGTAATCGAAAAAAGGGGACTAGTTCTTCACTATTTTGATATTATTTTATTCGAATTCAAGTATGTGAAGACTAAAATTGGCAATTTATTATCGTCATTCACCTGTATCAAGCAATTTGATACGTAACTATTTGTACCCTAAACGCCGAGATGAGAAGGGGTACACAATTATTTTTGAGTAGTAATGGAAGAAAGAGGTCTAGTTTCAACCAATTTTGTTATTAGATCCTTTGATTACAAGTATGTAAAGGCAATAATTGACCATTTATAATCATATCACAATACCCCCAAAATGAGATGGATGCAAAACTATTTCTGAGTGATAATGGAACAATGTAGACAATTATTTAATTATTGAATCATTTTCAACAATTTTGATATTAATTTCTTCGATTTAGAGTATTTTGAGGTAATAATGGACAATTTATTATTGTTCTTGTGGATTGAGCAATTTAATTCATAGCTCTTAGTTCCCCAATGCTGCAAAATGAGAAGGGGTACAAAATTATTTTTGAGTTATAATGGAAGAAAGAGGACTATTTCTGCCTGATTTTGATATAATTTTTTCGATTTCAAGTATGTTGAGGCAATAATTGACAATATATCATCGTTCTTCAGTATCATGCAATTTGATATAAAATGTCTTTTAGTATCTCAATTCCTTTGATGACACATGCACACAATTATTTCACTCTTATAATGGAAGAAAGGCGACTAGTTCATCCCAACTTTGATATTATTTCATCCGATTTCAATTATGAATTGGCAATAATTTACAATTTAATATCGTTCTTCCGTATCAAGCATTTCGATACGTAACTATTTGTACACTGATAAGCTGAATGGGGAGAGGGTACAATATTATTTTCATTATGTAATGGGAGGAACAGGACTAGTTCTAACCAATTTTGATTTTTTTAAGATTTGAAGTATATTATGGGAATAATTTGTAATTTATTATTGTTATTTTGTATCAAACAATTTGATAAGTACCTTTTAGTAGGCTTACACTACCATGAAATGAGAGGGTGTAAAAAATTATTTCTGAGTGGTAATGGAATAAAGAAGACTGTTACTGAACAAGGGTTACTAAATTTTATTGCAATAATTTGGTTCAGTTTTTATTCCTATAAGTGCAAGTTGGGGTCTAGCCCCCGACTTTTGTACCGATTGTACCCCAATATGGGAGAGGGTACAAAATTTTATTTTGGTGGTATGAAATGGTACAAAATTATTGCAATATTTTGGTATATGTTTTATCGCTATTTGCGCAAGTCGGGGCCCAGGCCCCGACTTTTGAATCGCTTGTACCCCGAAATGGGGGAGGGTACAAAATTTTTTTTTGATGGTACAAAATGGTACAAAATTATTGCAATATTTTGGTATAGGTTTTATTGCTATTTGTGCAAGTTGGGGTCCAGACCCCGACTTTTGAATCGCTTGTATCCCGAAATAGGGGAGGGTACAAAATTTTCTTTTGGTGGTACAAAATGGTACAAAATTATTAGATAATGATGGTGTTACTTTTCTTGAAATTTGAGCAAGTCGGGGCCAGCCATAAACCTGTACACCGACTTTTGAATTGCTCTTACTTAAAAATGGGAAGGGGTACAAAATTTTTTTTTGTGGTACAAAATGGTACAAAATTATTGCAATATTTTGGTATAGGTTTTATTGCTATTTGTTCAAGTCGGGGTCCAGACCCCGACTTTTGAATCGCTTGTATCCCGAAATGGGGGAGGGTACAAAATTTTCTTTTGGTGGTACAAAATGGTACAAAATTATAAGATATTGATGGTGTTACTTTTCTTGAAATTTGAGCAAGTCGGGGTCAGCCATAAACCTGTACCCCGACTTTTGAATCGCTCTTACCTAAAAATGGGAAGGGGTACAAAATTAGTTCTTGGTGGTACAAAATGGTACAAAATTAGTACAAAATTATGACATGGTTCATTTTCAAATTTGGAAAAGTCGGGGTCCAAGTTTATGTTGCTGTATGTTAATGAGAGATCTCAGGCCATGCATTTGCATTAGACTGCTATATTCATTTCCCAGACTACTGTTACGTAAAATATCAATGTTTATATCTCCTATTAAAACAGCATTCTCATTCTTATCAATATTACTCAGGATAATATCTAATTCGTTAAAGAAAACTTCAATATGAGCAGAGGGTGATCTGTACATAGCAATCAACGATATAAGGCAGTTGAATGCTTGTAATCTAATCGAGATGATATCAACCTCTGAACTCTCACAATTGAAACAGTCGAACGTCATACCATCCCTCACAAACAACACAAGCCGTTACTTTTATTCAGCTGGCCTGGTCTATATATAACCGAATATCCGTCTATACTGTAATCAAAAGTTCTGTTTTCAGTCATCTACGTCTCGGTTAATACTTTTACATCGTACTTAATTTTGCAGTTTTGTGCAGTGTAAATGAATTCATCGAAGTTTTTACTAATACTGCGGATATTCATATGTAATATATTTAAGAAATTGGAATTTCCCATCTCATGCTCATCTGTATAAAAAACAGGATCAAAACTTAAGATATCATCACTTTCAACTGCATTAAAACACTCCAAATCAATCACCTCATCAAAATTGTACTCATGAAACATTAATATATATGCTTAAAAGATAAAACAAGATAAAAAATAGATAAATAAAAAAAAGAAAAATGTCAGATAAAAAAGTTAATAGATAGAATATTAACAAAAAAATGTAATGCAAAGTTCGTTGGAAAATTGAACAAACAAAAATAATAGAATAAAAATTAAAGGAAAAGTTTGTCGTAAAATGAAAAAATCAAAAGTCCGCGCCAATGCGCTCTGTTTAAATAATTGCCGTAAAATCAGTTATTGTAAATTTCAAGGTCCTCATCACTTGTTATTCTTTTGGTTCGCGCGTTTTCGTCTATTTTTACAAATATTTTACCATCTCGGATCCATACAAATTTGAGTTTGTTATTTTGTTTCAAAGTTTTTGCTTTACCGAGCAATATTTTGTTAAACGGAGAAAGATGTTCATTCACATAAACCTGGGTGTTTGGTAAAGAGTCGCAGATTTCATTCAATTCAAGTCCTTTCTTCTTCCTTATTGCTGTAATCCACTCGATTTTTTTCTTCACAATTATAGAAGAAGTTCCCTTGAAAGTTGGTTGCCGGTGCACAACTGAAATATGGTCTTCCTTATAATCAAGATGCAGCGCTTTGGCCATGCATTCTAAAATAAATAGTAAGTTTTCTCCTGCAGTTTGTGGCACACCAATTATTTCCAAATTATCGATTCTTGTGACTTGTTGTACAGAAAAAAATTTCCTTTTGTAAAATATGTACATTTTTGGTGGTTTCAGTGATTCTCTTTTCTAGGTCCTCATATTTCCGTTCAAAATTTTTCTGCTCCAAAGCAAGATTGTCCAGACGATTCTTGATGTCATCAGTTTTAGTATCAAGTCTTTCTAGTTTACCATTTAGACACTCAAACTTTGATGTAAAAGACGATATTAAGTCCTCACGTAGATTAATTAATAAGTCCGATATTTGATTATATGTGATTTCACACTGACCTGTATTCCTATCCAATTCACAGGCGTCGCATTTCCATGCAGATTTGGCTTGTGCATTAATCTTCTTGAATTTTTCTGTCGTTTCAATTCGTGTACAGGAGGGATGAAAAGTTTTTTTACACGCACTACATTCAGCTGATTCTTTTAAGTTCTGTAAGACCGAATCACACTTGAAACACAACATGTTAGAATTTTTTCTGTTTTGTTGGAGTTGAAATAGTGAAAAATAAGGTTAGTTTCGAGTATTTACGAGCGCAACGGCAAGGACTCCGATTAGATAACCGACACGACTGCTTTCATCGGGAGTCGAACTGATACTGAACACACTTCATTATGGATACTTTTTATCAAAAGAATACAGAGAATGAAGGGAGCTAGATCAATTTTTCCGGATGAAAACATGATACATTATACACTAGACTAGATATATGGTCTAGTCCAGAAATGGGCAAACTTTTCAAAGAAAGGGTCAGTTGAAATGAGAAATTATGTGGGCGGGCCAAAAAAATTGATCAATAATCATTAAACTTGTTTTTTTACATTTCAGTCATCGTTTTGCCTCAATAAATAAGAAATAATACTTGTTTGAAATGATGAAAATACACAGAGTACACACTATGTCTGTGTATTTTCAACATTTCAAATAAGTGAGGGAAGTGATGGCCGTGAGCCGTAGCAGGTATCTGTTCAAACAGATAGAGATAAGCTGCGTTCTCCTGGGCACTCTTTGTAAGGGTGACCGATTAGACTGGCCAGCGATAAAGACACTGTTCTTTGCTGTAAAATAACTTCCCGGTGGTTCGGAACCCACATCAAATTGTAGGTCCAGTTCATCAATCACAATCATCCAACTTATTACCCACGCACAGGTCTCAGAACTATGTGGGTATCATCCTCAAAAAAAAAGTATTCTATCCTCAATAATTTTAAATACAGTACAGGTACACTTGTTTAGTTCACGAAGAGAGGCAATGACTGAACTGAGATCAGTTTTTAAGCAATCTAATTCTCAAACTCATTCTTTTCAAAGTGGGTACTCCCCCGGGAAATGCTTGGAAAATTGACACTATAAATTCACTCATTTTGACGCAGATTGGAATATTAAATCTCACCGAAAGTGGATGAAATTAATTGATTGCTCATATTATTTTGAATGTTTCACTAATCATGATAGTCATTTCAATAGATAAATTTTCATATTTAGTTTGAAAACATGTCAATAAGAGTATTTTCAATGTTTCGACTTTCACTGATATCTGGTATTCTTTTACTAAAAACTTTAAAAGCTTAATTAATTCCTTTTTGTTCCGGATAAGTATAATTCCACAATTCCATTCAGACCAAACATTCAAGTTGATCATTTTTTTAATTAAATAATAATACTAATAATAATGATAATTTTCAATGTGAGGGCCTTTTTGTATTGAATGATCAATAATGAAACTCGTTTATGTTTGTAATTGTTAACAAATTTCAAGCATATATTGGTTTCAACATATGAAAACTTCTTATCCACTGACAAAAGAGGCGCGAAACTTGAACAATGACAATGAACAAAACTTTTGCTGCAATATGCAATTAATTATGCCTCCGTCATCATAATACAACAAATTGAAATTTGAGTCCTTCTCCCTGTCAATTTTCCGTTGTAAGCTGTACCCCAATTCATTAATAACACATTTTAAACTCAGAAGCGATTATATATTTCAATACAGCAACGCAAAATATATATTTCGCATTATATTATGTATATTTTTTATATTGTCATTTATTTTAGATACGTGATTTTAGTGTTTACTCAAAAGCATAATGCGATCCGGATTAAACCAGCTCGCGGGTCACACTTGGCCCGCGGGCAGTAGTTTGTTCATCACTGGTCTAGTCCCTTGTAACCTAATATTTAGAATAATTTAAGGATATGACGACTTTTCAACAAAAATAAAAAAGTTTGAATGTGTCAATATTCAGCCCCAAGTACAATGGAAAACGTGAATAAACCAAAACGCACTAGCTAGTGAGTTGCGGTGGCAGATTTCTCAGAATAGCCCAAAGCATAAACGTGTTTTTCATAATTTTGTTCATGACTTTTCCGGAGCCTTAATGCACATTTCAACTTCACTTGCTCACTCCTAAGCATAGCTTGGACAATTTTTATTACTATATTATTCATTCGAATCATCAAAGTCTAAATTTTACTAATTCTATTCAATATTTTAAAACAAAAAATTTTGCTAGAAAAAGTTTGATTTCTAAAAATGTTTCCAATAAAATGAGTTATCGCCTCATTTAAAGCTACAACTTGAAGCTTCAATTATGGAACTGTGCTTGGTTTCTCTTTCCTCCAGCTTGTGAATCTTTAACTCTCATCTCCCACAACCATGATTGTTTTAATAAATTGACTGGATATATTCATAGAGATACATATTTCTATAGGAAGTATAAATAAAGGATTTGAAAGAAGCTTTGTAGTATTTTACAACTAATATCAAAATTATAAAACCAATTATAGACATATAATAGGCCTTATACTACTTACCAAAAATAGATTAGTATTGCGAACGAATATCAACTTGAAAAAGCTTTTACATTTGCTGAAAAAGGAAATTTTCTCAATAATTCTGGATGAATACTAATTTCTCATTACTTAATGGAATTGAATATCATCCTATTGACTCCTTACAATTTTTAAGACTAAGTTTATAGCAAGCTATTCACGCTCAACGTCTTACCGAAGTACTGTACGACTTTATGCAAATTATAAGCCGCAAAGAGCCGTAGAGACGATTTTTCGTGAACTTCTCGACTCACAAAATGTGGAAGAAAGGAAGGAGGAGAAGATGGTGGAGGAGAAGAAGAACAAGAGAAAAAGGAGGAGAAATAGGAGAAAAGAAAAATAGGAGAAGATGAAGAAGAAGAAGATGATGAAGAAGAAGAAGAAGAAGATAAAGAGAGATAAAGTGAGTATAGAACAGCAACTTGTATGAAACGACCCCTTGATAATTTTGTGTAAGATGTGGGCATGCTTGCTCTATTTATATCGTGTTTAGAAACTGGTAAAGGGGCTAACAATTTGCCGTAGGAGGGGGGAAAAGTTTAGAAAAGAGGATAGTCTGCAGCGTGCAGATCCCCCCTTCAAAATTGACGTACATAGTTGGGGGAAAGGATAAGACGTCCTTTCCTCCTCACAAGCAAGGAGGATAACCCTTGCCTCTTCTTTCCTCTATTTTGCCAAAGCACATACTTCCAGTAAAGCCAGCAGACTTCAGCTTGAGAAAACTTTTGCAATGGTGAAAGACAGCCTTGATAAACTCGACAAGGTATGTTGCCAGTCTCTTCAGAACACGCTATAATAAGGTAAAGTAATGATGTCGGAAAGTTTAAAACCATCCAAAACTTATTAACACTCACTGTACATTTGCATATGTATGCGCAAATGCAATCAATTCAATGCTTGAGTTATTCTCAGTCATCAGGGAAGTTTCGCAATTAACTGTTATGTTTCGTTCACTAATTCCCTGAAAAGCTATTATTATTACCAAATTACAACTTACCAGATTTTGTTCTAATCTTATTAGACAGGTGTATGATTTAAGATGTGCAGGATCATAAATTTTTAAAGCTGTGCATTTTCAAAGTTTCCTATTAACATGATACAACTTCTTATTTTTCTTCTTCCTCTTCTTCTCCCATCGACGACAAATCTCGGTTGGGTCAAAGTTTGGGAACGAACAGAAAACAATAGATTTTCGATTGTCGATGATCAACCACTCCGCGGTCGGCCGGTAGGGGTAGGAAATCCAGCCCAACCGGCCTACTCTCATCTACAACCTAGCTTGCTATTGTAGGGGAAGAAGGCTGACTTATCAAATATAAATTAACATAAAATTATAGATATTTGAAATATTTAAAATCCTATGCTGTTCTACTTGATTCACTAAGTCCAAAGCAATTTGATTTTTTTTCTCACTACAACTAGCATATTTGAGCAATATTTGGACTATTCTTCATTTTCTTCAGGAAATGATAATTTTTTATTCTACTTCTACTTCTGGTAAGTTGGTAAGAGTCATTCAGGAATAAACGACCTGTTTAAAATTTTTTATAAATAAAGTATATAGACTGATTATGAATTCTGCGTGTGAATTATGAATAAGCGCGTCATTATAATTATGTTTATTGCGAAATATATTTCGAAATATACATATATATTTTTACAATTAATTATTTGGAATTTATGGAGTTCTGAGATTTTTTGAATAATTGAATAAGGATATTTCAATTATTGTCAAATATAAGCCATATTTCAATTTTCTTTTTTTTGTAAAAGTTTGATAAGATGACAGAAGATGATAAATGATAGGTAATAGATGACAGATATCCAAATCCCTTCCTGGCTCTCCTGAACAGATCATCTCAAGTTGCAAATATGAAAAATACTTGATCACAAATTAAACATAATGTAGATCAATCAATAAATAGATATAGAAATGCAAATACATAAATTAATACAAATATACAAATACAAATACACAAATATTATAAGGAAATTAAATAAGTTGAATGGATTATTTCGGGGGAGTTTTCCTTTTCGAGCAATGTAGGAATAAGGAATAATAAACCTCTCTTATTCCAATCCAAAGCCATCTGCCTCACAAGTTACAACTGCGATCAACAAACGGCCAGAGCAGCGGTGGCTGGCAATGCAAAGCAACAACTTTCGTGTTAAAAGGCAGTGTTCCAGTTGTTGTTGAGTTGGTGTAGTAGAAGTAGTAGTAGTTGTTGTTGTTGTTGTTAGCTGAGTGACTTTTACGGTCTGGGTCATACGAGGAGAACTACACAACTATACTGTCCACTTTGCACAATAAAACTAGAGTCGTATCTCTTGTTGTCACAGGGCCATGGAAAGCGGAGTCACTAAATTTTAATGACTTGGCCTTTCTGAGCTATGCAACACTCCCATTTTTCCCATGACACCACCTTCCTCTACTTAGCCCCCTCTTACGCACTCTTACCCCATCTACCATCTTCTTCAGCCCCTTCTAGCTCACAACTGTCCCCCTCCAGCCAGCATTACGTCACACTCGACCAAAATCCACCTGAATTGCATAGTGGATATTGCACCTACAGGTTGGGAATGCAAAGCCAGGACTCCAACCTCCGCAGTTGTAGCATGAACAACTCAGTTTGATAATTGAATTTTATCACTGTTCTGTTCTACTCTGCTGCTCTACCAGGTACATGGCTCCAACTCAGGCTTATATTACTCTACTTAATTCTGCTTATCATCTTAGACAAAGTGCATGCAGGTCGTAAAGTCTCAGTACTTGATTGGTCTACATAATAAAGCTGTATATGAATTATTCGAAAGGCTGGCTTTTCTACAAAACTGAAGGATGATACAGCTGAAAAATTGATTTCCAATGAAACTTGAGATGCATGTACACCTGGAAATGGATTCCTACACAAAGTAGAGGTATTCGCAACTAGAAAATTAATTTCTTAAGAAACTAGGGTAGCTAATTACAAACGAGTAATGGATTGGTACAGAACATAAATGTATCTTCACTTGTAATAATGCATTAAAGATGAATTACTATGAAAACTAGAGGTATTAAAAACTTGAAAAATAAATGTCACAGAAACTGGACGTATTTTTTCACATGATTATAGCTGTTCATGAAAGTATTTATACAGGAAAAATTGGTTTCTTCGAAAACTAAAAAGGTACAGGTACCTGTATTTCTCCTAAATGGACTTTTATGCTTATTAAAAGTATCTTAGAATGGATTTCCACCAATAAAATTAGTAGAACTGAATCTAAAACAAGACTTCACGACTGAAAAATGGATTTCTACAAAAATAAAGTTCAAATTTGAAGCCTTCATATTAAAAACATCCAGTGGCGTAACGTACATCCCCGCAGACCCCACGGCGCGGGGGGGGGGCCGGGCTGTAAGGGGACCCGGACTGAAAAAAAATGGAGCTGGAAATGAAATATATAATACATTTTTTTTCAAAAGAAATAAAACTGAAACACGGAAGAAAGAATAAAAGAATGAATAGGCTAAATAGTGTCAGGTCAATCTGCCTTGTCTACTTTACAATAATTCGCAAATAGCTTTAGTGAAGGAATTCGGAAACAGCGTGTTGTGACTTCAGGAAATTAAATGGAGACATAGGCTACCGAGTACAAAACACTATATAGACTATAGACACTCTTCAAACAAACTAGTCTAGACTGTTATTCATCATGAATACGGCTATTATGTCTGCTATTATATGCCTCCACTGTGCAAGTATTGGAGGAAATGGAAATTAATTATTTTCCCATAGAATTCCTCAACATATACGAAGAAATGGGAAGTTGGGGGGGGGGGGGGAGTGTGTAGAAATCAAAGTCAACATTCTTCTTCATTCAGTATATTGAATTCAGTCTCTTTCGAATCGTCCAGATGCATGTACACGTTTTCGGTAAATTGTCCTAGAATAAACCGTATATATATAGAGTGAGTGTGATCGTGAGTTTTATTATCAAATAAAATAATGTGAGTGAAATAATCAAAAGCTACCTGAGAAGTACAATGACTCAAGACTCTGTAGCCTCGCTTTACTCAGCATCGAAAATGAGAGAGCCAACAACTTGAATCTTGTATCAGAGTATTTACATCTCAAAAAGCGAGGCGACAGCGACGGGTTACATTAATTCATATTATAATTTTTATACTAGAAAACTCCTGACTTAGTAGTTTCTTCTCCGTAATGTAGAAAAGGTGCCATTTTAAACTTGAATCTGATGTGTCCGTGTGCGCGAGCGAGGCGAATTCTGAGAGAACACCACTTCTGTGCCAAGGAGCGGAGGTGCTAACCATCGATTTATAATAACGATGCATAATTAGTGTTCTTATAACCTATAGGCTAGAGCCAAAATCATTAGACTAGTCCCCCTCTTGAAACATGATTGAATTTTAACATTTAATAGAGAAAAAGGTGTTTAATTCTTACATAATTATGATAACTGCCTACAAAATATAAACGTTTTTCAGGGGGTGGGTGACGAGAGGGGGAGGGAAAATTAAAAGGTTTTTCAGGGGGGGATATTTATATGACTTTGAGGAGAGTGGCCCGGAAAATCTGTTGCGGGGGCCAAATTGGAAACGTTACGCCACTGAAAAAACAATTCGATTCTATTTGAATTTATTTCTACAGAAACCAAGTCAAAATAATCTGACTAGTACTCCTGCGGTCACGAATCGATTCTCGTTCAGCTTTGAATATTTTCGTGTAATCTAATCATTCACCCCATACACTAGTATCAGTCCTATGTTGGCATCGTTAACAAAAAATTCCATTTAATCAGAGCTCCGACGAAATACAGAATCAATCCATAGCTCAACCACTCTGGAAGTTTTAAACATCAACTTTTTATTGTAAATTCAACGACTTGCTGACAATTTAAATTGTGAATAAATAATCTTTCTACTCAAACGTTTTCGAATTGTGGAGATTCATTTTCAAAGGCCCGTTATGGAACAAGAAATCCAAGAATTTTTAATATTGTTAGTCTGTGTCTACTAGTGCTACCGGATCAACAATGTAGTCAATCTTGATGGAATACAAAATCATGTTATTCATTTTTCCACTGTTTACCATCAATTATTGGAACGTGAAAGACTTTAAAAAAAAAATGATATTTTGAGGTTAACCGATTCGTTTACTTCTTGCCTATCTAGCACAAGGATGATCGGTATAAAAAACCTTGTCAAAAAACCTCTTAGCCTCCCCACCCCCAAAAATTTCCCGGGTGATAAACGAGTTCACAGGTACTAGATCATCCCCTATAAGTGATAAATATTAGTGCTGAATCATTCATTATGATCCGAGTAGGACATTGTTGTCGCCGTAATACGAACGAGAAAGTGTCATAGTGTAGCAAGTAAATTATTTCCTCAAAAGTACCGGCAATCTCAGTATATATCGGACGCTTAGCAAACACATCAATCAATGTCCACTTTTCATTCACCCTCTCACTCGCTCGCCACTCAATCTTTCTATTTGAATTACTATCGGCTGAGAATGGAAGAGCTGCGGAATAGTGAGGTAACTCTTATTTATTGAGAGTAGAGACGTATCGTACACTACTGGTCAGGGCCGGCAGGCAAGCAAGCAATTCCATCAAATGGAACAGCTCAATTCTGTTTTGAAAGAAACGTGCCGTTTTATTTTATTTTATTTCCCGGCACAAAAGCTGAACACATACGTACGGTACGAAAAAACGAACACGATACGGAACGGAACTGAAAACAAGCCGATATATCACGTCACTTCCATGTTCAACACACTTGAACTGTGTTTGCGTCTCCTGCCCCTCCCCTCCCCTTACTTATCAAAATCACCCCCCCCCTGTGGAATTCTTACGTGACGTAAGTGAAGAAGTGTACTACGACAGGTACTTCACAAATCAAGCTCCATCGATAAGAGATAGCTTCTGTAAGCCGATTACGCTTTATCAAACAAGAGTGGTTCAGATACGTTTTTCTTCGTTTTATTCGCTGTTTCAAGAAGTATTATGTGAGATTGTATTGGCTGTAAGGCATGTTCGACAAGAGAATAATATAAGGGATGTGTGTATAGACTTGAGAAATAATACAAGAACAGTGTTGACTCAAAGTGAGAGAGCGAAGCTGAAATGTATCAGTGTGGGATGTCTCAAACTCGTGGAAATTTTCAGTGTAAATTTTGTAGTCTAGTAGACATATTTCAATAAAATTTGTGGTAGAGTATAAGAGTATTAGTATCATAAGGGTGTGATAATCGCAATCAAATTTAAGATTGAATCTTGAGATGATTTTGGAAATCATAGAAATAGAAAAAACATGCCAATTTGAAATGAAAAACTATCAAAATAGAGATGAACAACATAACATAAGTTGATGAAATTGATAGGGTTGACCTTACTTCTATGATTTCATAGAATCTATCATTTTAAGCCTCTATTAGTTGAATTCTTCACTAATATGTTGATAGAATTCGTAAAAGAGCATGAAGGTATTTGAATCATAGGGTATGCTAATCGTGATCAAATTATTCTATCTCATTGCTTCAAAAACAGCTATTTTTATCCGTGCTCAGGTTTTGGCTTTGTGGGTGTTGACTTCCTTCAACTTTCTATTATTTATGTATTTTTAACCTTTTTATATCTACGCTCAAGATGATTTCTTTTTCAGTAAACTTTTAACAACTTGCTTATCATGCAGCTTTTTCTAAAATATTTTTAATTGGAGAAAATAAATATTCAATTGATTTGAATAGACGAATTACCGTTACCAATAATTACTCGTATTAAATAGGAGCCTCTTTTATTACTGATTCTATATCACCAATTTCAAGTATTGAGAGAAATAATTGATTTGAATTATCAAAAATCCATGTCACTGCAGATAAATAAATACTATAGAGTACTTGATACTTTTCTCGAGATTTCTAAATTCATTCTACTTCCAAAAAATAAGTCCAATTACCAAATTAATTATAATGTAATCAATTGGAGTTCATTGCCACAAGAGACCAGCATACTTCCGAATATTAATTTGACGTTTTAATCAAGAAAATTATTTCATCTAATAATATATTTCGAGTAAAGCGCGTTTCCAGCGTGCCTTGTCTCTGAAATGAACAAATTGGAAACGCCAAGATGTTGCAAAAGATTTACTTGATAAGTGGAAATTTTCTTGAACATAATGATCTGGGGAATTGGGAGAGGAAATTATTGCAGTTCTCTTTTTCACTCTCTTCATCTTACCCCTTTCTCTTTCTCTTACTCTCACCCTCCCTTCAATATTGAAAGAGAAAATTCCGCGAAGCATTCCTCTGCTAAGCATTAAGTGGAAACTTGAGACTTAGGCTCAACTTGCCCGCTGCTTCACCGCTAATACGCCCTTAATCCTCCCCGAACTTGCAAATATTAACAAATTGATCATCAAGTCAATGTGGAAAGTCAAATATCATTATTTACTGAATGTAATATACTGTACGTGAAGTTGAGTGGTGGAAGTTATATTGAAGTAAAGTGAAGGATCATTGCTGAGGGCTCCAAATTTGAGAACTGGTGAGAAGGAGGTAAGAAGAGAAGAGATAGTGACAGAAAGAAGAAGAGAGAGATTGAAAGGGGAATGCATGGAGAGATGTTTAACGTCTACGTAGAAAGATTGGAGAATCAAATAGTTTTAAACTTTGACTAACCCTTTCGGCTGAAGACTGGTTGAAATATTATTTTTGATCTTAAGAGAAGTTTTCACCGATAGTTTAAATGTTTTATAAATCGTTCTCATTACTAATAGATTGTACGAAATAGAAATTGGTAGACGAATAGAGAATAACTACAATAAAAATGTTCAGGAATAATTTTCATCGATAGAAGATACTGTGGGGTATTGAGCTGTACAGTGTAAATGTTCACTCATATTTTTTCTAGGAGAACTTAACCAGTACTATTGGTACTTGGATCTTGTCTACAAAGATTTCGATTCTCACAATCAAATTCTTTGAAAGATTCGAATCAATTTAGGGCTGCAAAGCTTGTTGTCTCCTCACATTCGATTGTATTAAAAGAATGAATAAATAAACTTTGTGATTGTTTGAATTTTCCTTGTAAAATAGAATCGATTTAAAATAAATCAAGTCTCATCAATAATTCTACTGTAAGGTTTAGCTAACGGACCCAAACTTCCAATACTTAAAATATTCACACAAACAGGCTCTACTTTCAACAAAAAATATTCCTTTCCACTCAAATTCATTTTATTCAGTACGGTGTTCTACTTTTGCCATTCTTAAAAATCTAATCTGAAGAGCTACTCTAGCATACCACACTACACTACTTCATTTTACACTACAATAATAAATTTACTCTACATGAAGAATGCTACTTCAGCACAATATAAGCTACTCAGTGGCGTAACGTTTTCCAATTGGGCCCCCCCCCGCAACCGATTTTCTGGGCCTCTCTCCTCAAAATCATAAGAATCCCCCTCACCCTTACCACCCTCCCCATGAAATTTTTTGGGCAGTTATCATAATTATGTAAGAACTAAATGCCTTTTCCTCTAATTAAATTTTTTAATTCAATAATGTTTCAAGGGGGGGACTAGACTACCGTAATGATTTTGGCTCCAGCCTACGGGTTCCTGAAAGATACAAATTGTTGAGTGTTAATTTTATTATAAATAATAAACTTCATAGAAACCTTGAAATTGAGGTCTTCCATAGGATCCACATACACATTCTCTTTTTTAGCACCTCCACTCCTTTTCCCAGAAGTGGTATTCTCTCAGAATTCGCCTCGTTAGTGCACACGGACACAGGTTCAATTTTAATAAAAAGGCTCTTAATCTAAATTATGGTGAAATTACTAAGTCAGGAAAAGAGAACAAAAATCAAGAAATTTCCTGGCGGGAATGAGAGAACGGAAACTACTTATACTGCTGATACTATTACAGTATAAGAAAAAAATTCCACTGCATTGGGAGAACTGGCACAATTGAACCAAAACTATTATTTTATATACTTATGCAATAGCCACGTAATTGATCCAATATATCAAGGGTTTAAATATTCCTTCTAAATATTGTTAAAAAATGTACAAGTCGATAAATAAATAGAAATAACTAAAAAATGAAAGTATGGCATCGCAATACCACACATGTTGAAAAATAGAACAGAAATGGAAAAAATGGCACTCCAAATAATAAATATCACGATCACACTCGCGAACTCACTTGATACGGTTTACTCTAGGGCTCTAGGCCAATTTACCGGACACGTGTACACGCATCTAGCTGGATGATTAAAAAAAAGACTGAATTTAATACACGGTACTGTATGAAGAAAAATGTTGACTGATTTCTACACAACCCCCCACTTCCCATTGTTTTTGTATGATAATAAACATATTAAGGGAATTCAATGGGAATATAATTAATTTTCTCCTATATTTGCACAGTGGTGACATAGCCTCATTCATGATCTACAGCAGTCTAGATAAGTTTGTTTGAAGAGTGTTTTGTCCTCGGTATCTCTTCATTTAATTTCCTGAAGTCACAACATCCTGCTTCTGAATTCCTCCACTAAGCTATTTACGAATTGATAAAGTAAACAATAAACATTGACCTGACAATATTTAGTCTACACATGCTTTCTTTCCTTCTTCAGTGTTTCAGTTTTAGTTTTATTTTAGTCAGTCAGTTATTTAAATCAGTCTGGGCACAGGCCATTTCTTGAAAAATAATATTTTCAGTCCGGGCCCCCTTATAGCCCAGGCCCCCCCGCGCCGCGGGGTCTGCGGGGGTTTACGTTACGCCACTGAAGCTACTACTAACTCACTAAATACCTACATAACTTAACATAGGACCATACATAAGAAATTACTGAGACCCAAGAATAGCACAACTTAATTTAGATAGGGCGTTTATCTCTTATAAGACTCCAACTGATTGCTACAGCTGTGGTCACGCGTTAGATTCTCGTTCAGCCTGGCATATTTTGTGTCATTATCCACCTCATTCACCACATACAAGTCTCAAACGCATGCTAGCATTATTAATAAAAAGCTAAAAAAAAAATATGAGGCCAATAACGTTATCATAGTCACACTCTCACTTTACCAAATATCACTTTTTCTCATAAGTTAGCTCACTTTGTTGAGCTATCGACAAAAAAATCTATTCCCTTCGGCATTTTCATTTTATTAAAAATAAATAATGTAATTTTAGAATTCAGTGGAACAATGGTGGATATCAATTAAGCCGAGACACAGTCAACTCTTGAACAGCCACAACTTCAGAATATAGAAGAATGAAGTATTATCAATATAATATCACGTGAACATTGATTTATTGATTGGAAAATAGGTCAGCCTCTGCCAGACAGAATATATTGTGACTGGCGCTTTCTAAATTGAATTAAAAGAATAAAATTGAATTCTGATTGACCTGAGTGAGTGAGATGGCGAGACACAGGGAGAAATAATAAGAGAGTGAAAGAGTCTGAGCGAGCAAAAGAGAGAGAGAGAGAGCATGAGAGAGAGTATGTGAGTGAAAGAGAGAGTGAGAGAGTTAGTGATATGAAAGAGTGAGTGAGCATAAGCTGTATGATTGGCAGACCCATTCGCCGTATAATGGAAACCAGCTCAAAACGCGAGGCACTGATATAAAAATTGTTCCGGCTTTGATTTATTGCTAATAGAAATTTCCGTAGAGCAAGAAAACGTTGGTCGCTCCTGAGCCACCACATCATCCTCCATCCTGCTTTTTCCGCTCTCTCCTTCTCTCTCCATCACACTCTCTTCGGGTATCCCTCTCTCACCCCCTGATATTTATCACCATTTTTATCATGGATGAATCCGCCTCTGAAAACCCATTATCGGTTATTCCTTTTTCATCATAATAGAAAGCACTGTAGCGTTACTTAAACCTGTTTATTTTGCCTACAGCCACTATTGAAGTAATGTAACTTTTTTTCGGAAAATCCAATAGACTAGCCTGGTGTAGTTAAAAGTCATTACTTCAATAGGTTCACTTCATAACATTAGGTTCATTCATGAAGTTCGATAAGTCCATCAGTGATCACTGTAGATCTGTAACGGTTTGTCTACATAGAAACGTAGTCACTGTATAATTTTTCTTATTTCATGTCCTCGTACTATTTTTGATTTATCATTATTATTATTATTTTTATCATTATAAATATTATTATTATTATTATTATTATTATTTTTATTATTATTATTATTATTATTATTATTATTATTATTATTATTATTATTATTATTATTATTATTATTATTATTATTATTATTATTATTATTATTATTATTATTATTATTATTATTATTATTATTATTATTATTATTGGAATTTATGGCGTTAAGCTGTGGGCCGTGCCCACACAACATGCCATATGTCAATAGTTACAGAAAATGGTTCTATTGTAGATATATATTCAGAATGGGTAATTCAAGTTGGTACTGGAAACCAATGTGTCATAAATTACTATTTCGTTTTCTATCAACCTTGTCAGGGAAAAGCAGTAATAACATTTTAGACTCTGAACTCAAATTGGTATCAACCACAAAAAGCATAACATAACTATGCAGACATTAATGTAATCGGATATATTTGTGAACGAGCAGACCTAAGCCTGGCATAAACATTCGTCTTGATTTGTGCAATGGTTTGGAAGAGAGTTATCAGTTGTGGTCTGTAGATCTCTGTGGGTTGGAGTGAGATAGTTAGCCCCCACCCCACCCACCAGCCCACCTACAACCCCCAACCAACGCAAACGGGCTTATTGAGCAAATTAACAGGCTTCCAAAATTTGCATCTATTCAGGCTACCCCCTTCTATCATCACAGTAGGGGTCACCTGATAGCCGATGGAACTGATAACCCGAGAACCTGAGCTTCTGCCATATTGGCACTCAGTCCCAAAACATAAGGATCGTTCCAATTTCCACTTCTCATACCATTTCATCGTTCTTGTAATCTAACTCAAGAGCGGCCATGGAGTTAGGTTCATTCTATAAGGGGCCGAAAAAGCGTTTCCTAATTTTGGCGGCAGAAAAGCGTGGATTACATTTTCAATGTTACCTTATCGGCCAAATTATACGGACCGAAATTCGGCGCCAGCAGACGCTTTGTAGAGTGGATAGGCCGAACTCACGCCTGGCGATGCGATCCAAGCTACTACTGTCCTAATAAGAATTATTAAATTATATGGACCAAAATTCGGCGCTGATTGATGTGATTTTTAAATGAGATTTAGAAATGAGCTTCTTCTCAATATGGAATTGGAATCATATTTCAAGATAGCCCTCGGGTATTCTTGTTCATCTGGTTAAGCATTCTTATGATTAAAGTATCATTCATAAGAATAAAAATACAATAATAACGTATTATTTTCTTAAGAGAAACGTACCATTTCTAATATTCGAATTAAGATAGATAGATAGATAGATAGATAGATAGATATTTTTTTGCCATTGGACACCATGGTCATCGGCAACGTCAAGTAAAAATTCAAGTCAGCTTATTTATGCAAACAGTTGTAGTTTATGGCTAGTAACACTGCGCTACACATTTAGCTGAGTGAATTTGATGCTCCGTAATTCTCTAAATTTCAAGTACTGGTATAACATTTCAGGTAATGGAATAACCGAAAGTTTAGAGCTGGCGGAAAAATATTGAATATTTTTCAAATGTACGCTCCAACATCAGTAGCAGATGAAATAGAACGAGAAGCATTCTACTATTCCTTGTCCACTGCTATAAATAAAGAAAAGAAGAATTGGAGAAATATAATGTTAATCATGGGTGATTTCAATAGTCAAGTTGGCAGTCAAGAGGTAGGTGAGAAGTGCATTGTTGGTAAATACGGTTACGGTGTGAGGAATGAAGCAGGCCATAGGTTAATTGATTTTTGTCACGAGCAGAGATTGAGGGTGATAAATACTTTCTTCAAAAAAAGAAAAGGAAAAAAATGGACTTGGATATCACCAAATCAATTAGTGAAGAACGAAATTGAATATGTTCTGACTCGCGATAGGGAAGTTATAAAGCAATTAGAAATAACAGCAAGTCTACGCTTCACCACTGACCACAGGCTAATTAGAATCGAGCAGTCAAAGAAAATATTTCAATACAAGACCAAGACAATCATGGAACGAACATTTTAACAGAGTAAATAAATTTAAATTTAATGAAATACACGAATTTGAAACAAAGTTACAGAGTTGGCAGAGGCAACAAGAGATATGCTTGCAAGAAAGCTACAATCAATTGGAACAAATTATTAAAGAAATGACTGAATTTGAATTACAAATAAAAGCAAAGAAAATATCAGATCAAACAAAAAGATTGATTGTGCAAAGAGAAAGCTTGAAAAATAAAAAGAATAAAAGTCATCAAGATAGGATTGAGTTTAATGTAATTTGTAAATTAGTCAATATCATATTAGGAATGACCTCAAAGCATACGATGACAGGCTGATCAATAATGTTCTAGACACCAAGGGTTCCATGAAGAAAATGAAGCAGCAGCTATTTGATGGCAAGGAATGGAAAGTGGGAGTGAAAGACAAGCGAGGCAACATAGAGAGAAATATAGAGAGGCAATATAGAGAGAGAGGCTGGGTATTGTTAGAAGTGCTACCAAATTCTTCATGGAGCAGTATAGTACTACATCAGAAGAGAGAGATTCACTACTTATGTATTGATATGCAGGAGAAACCAACGAAATTCTTCCATTGGAAGTAAATGAACTAAAGGCTGCATTGAAAACATTAAAGAATAACACAATGGCTGGCAATGATAAAATTACGAATGAGATGTTAAAAACACTAAGTTCATTATCCATAGGTACTCCATTGTTGCTGTTCAATAGGATTTTGAGAGAGCAAACTGTACCTTTGCAGTGAAAGAAAGCGGATATAATCTTATTGTTCAAGAAAGGGGATCGGTATGACATAAATAACTTTCGGCCAATTAGTATTGCATCATGCTTCAGTAAATTCTTTATGAAAATCATACAGATCTGCCTACAACCAATACTTAATCAGCATCAACCAGTTGAACAAGCTGGATTTAGAAGTGGATTTTCAACTTTAGATAATCTTCAAAGCATGAACCAGCTCATACAAAAGTGTGAAGAATACCAGATTGGGGTCTACTTAGCCTTCATCGATTACAAAAAAGCGTTTGACTCCTTGAAGCACTCATTTTTTTCACATCTCTGCATGAGCAACATGTTCCATCAACCTACATAAACATAATTCAAAATTTCTACAATAATAGCACAGCTAGAGTATTGTTGGATAAGCCAGGAGAGAGTTTCAAAGTACAAAAGGAAGTCAATCAAGGGGATCCACTCTCCCCAATTCTGTTCAATGCTGCCCTGGAAGAGATCTTCAAACATTTGGCGTGGGATAAGTATGGCATCTGCATTCAAGGAAATTATATAAATCATTTACGCTTTGCAGATGACATTGTACTCATTGCAAAATCTTTATCACAACTGAAAGTCATGCTCATCCATCTAGCGGAGGAGATTCGGCAAGCTGGCCTCACCATGAATCCATCAAAGACTTATCTGATGACAAATAGAGGAACTGAAGACATTGGATTGGATGGAAGTTTACTGAAATGGTCCAATGAAACGATTTATTTGGGGCAGATTCTTTCTTTCAAAGACAGAACTGTGAAAGAAGTTAAACGTAGATGCGCAATAGCTTGGAATAAATTTTGATCTTTGAAGTTTATTCTAAAAAATAAAGAGATCAGCCCAGGAAGAAAGATGGAAGTACTGGGGTGTTGTGTCTTTCCTACGCTCATATATGGTTCACAAACTTGGGCATGTAAACAAAGTGTGTTGAACAAGATAAGATCAACTCAGATGGCAATGGAAATAATTGTATTGGACATCAAAAGATCGGACAGAGTAAGGAACACACCATCAAGTCGATAACAAAATCAGAGGATATGGTAGAATCAATAAAAATCCTTAAATCCTGAAATGGAAGTGGGCAGGACACATTATCAGACTTGAAGATGATAGATGGACGAAAAAACTGACACTATGGGAGCCAAACTGGAGAGCAAGGAAAGTGGGAAGACCACGAGTTAGATGGGATGATGACATCGTGAAGGTAGCGGGTACAAGGTTGTCAACTTATGCAAGAGACAGGAGCAAATGGCGAAACCTGGGAGAGGCCTATGCCCATTATGGGGGCCTGGTTTCCACAGGTATGAAATTATGTATAATTGTTGAAAAAGAGAGGAAAAGATATAATTCAGCGTTGTTTTTTCTAGAAGATTTAAATTTTTTTTTATTCTTTATTTTGTCATGTGTTGGAAGCAATAAAGGCTTTATTTATTTATTTATTTATTTATTTATTTATTTATTTATTTATTTATTTATTTATTTATTTATTTATTTATTTATTTATTTATTTATTTATTTATTTATTTATTTATTTATTTATTTATTTATTTATTTATTTATTTATTTATTTATTTATTTATTTATTTATTTATTTATTTATTTATTTATTTATTTATTTATTTATTTATTTATTTATTTATTTATTTATTTATTTATTTATTTATTTATTTATTTATTTATTTATTTATTTATTTATTTATTTATTTATTTATTTATTTATTTATTTATTTATTTATTTATTTATTTATTTATTTATTTATTTATTTAATTTATTTATTTATTTATTTATTTATTTATTTATTTATTTATTTATTTATTTATTTATTTATTTATTTATTTATTTATTTATTTATTTATTTATTTATTTATTTATTTATTTATTTATTTATTTATTTATTTATTTATTTATTTATTTATTTATTTATTTATTTATTTATTTATTTATTTATTTATTTATTTATTTATTTATTTATTTATTTATTTATTTATTTATTTATTTATTTATTTATTTATTTATTTATTTATTTATTTATTTATTTATTTATTTATTTATTTATTTATTTATTTATTTATTTATTTATTTATTTATTTATTTATTTATTTATTTATTTATTTATTTATTTATTTATTTATTTATTTATTTATTTATTTATTTATTTATTTATTTATTTATTTATAACACTGCAGTTTCACTTAAACCTCCCAATTTCACTTTAACCTCCTATTTTAGTTACACTTAACCTTTACCTTTACCTAGGCTATGTGAGAACATCTCACAGCATAGAAATTCGGCGTCGAAAATATCTGCTCATATAGCATAAACAAAATCGGCTGAACAGAATCAAATTTTTCGGTCGCGTTACTGCAGCACTTTTTCTATCCGTATAGAATGGGCCTGGAAGCGGGCCGGGTGTCGAGAGTACAATAATAGTAAGACAGAGGCGAATCCAAGGGGATTTGAGAATGTATCTCCCCAAATTCTCAACCGACACTGAAAAAAAAGCATTATTTTTTTTGTCTCTTATAGGGATGAGGACCTCTTTGACTTGAGAGAAATGAAAAACCTAACCTCACTGCCAAGGAAAGGGATCTGAGCCCTTCATGTGAAAATTAAAAGGTTTTTGGCCTATCTTATCACAAAACATGATTTTCATGCGTCAGGTAAAAATCTGGACATATTAGTAGGCCATAGTTTTTATTTTTTTTTGGTACTGATGATGCTCAGATATGTCCAAGACTTATGCGTGGGTAATGAGTAGATGATAATGATATGAATGGGTAGACGTACAGTTCCAATGGGGCCCCCAAGCACCAGGTAAGTGATAATAAAGCGAATGACTTTTTATTGCCGGTCACCATTTCAAACTCAGTCTTGAGCGCTCGTGACTGAAGATCATGATCTTAAACTCACCGCTCAGAAAACAACAAACCACTTTTTGTTTTGGCGTTTAATTGTATGCAATAACTAATTTGTGATTCTATACAATAATTTATTTGTGAAATGACTTGTTTATTAAACAGTTCATGACCGATCTCAAATTATTCAGAGTTATCTCTCTTCCAATCTGGTTAGGGTAGATGAATCGATGAATAAATCGCGTTTATAAAATAATAGAGTTTAATCGAAATTGGGAATGACGAAATAGTCGCAATTAAAGTATCTTGTTTATTAATAATTGAAGTGGTTGAGATAACATCAGTATTATTCATTATGCAATACGCATATCTACCACAATATCGCCAACACCAATCTAATTTATAAGAAAAATAAATAGCATTACTTCTTAATTAAGGTCTGAATAAGGTCCGTAAAGGACTTAAAGGTCTTCTTTGATAAAACGCCTCTACTTTCAAGTCATCCTTGAAAGAAATTAGTGATTTATTATGTAAACCTAATCAAAATTGAGTAGCAGCCATGAAATGCTTCAAAGACTGTTCATCATGGATTGGATTTGAAGGCTCTTCTGAATAAAACTTCACAATAAATGATGACATCACGAACAACGAGCTGACTACATTCAGAATCCTAGCCAATAGTTGTCTACTTCGCAAATCATACTAGCAAATCATAGTTGTCTACTTCGACAGCCATTTTAAAACTCCTTAACCCAATTCGAAACATCAACAAACTTGAATTGTCATAGATAGAGAAAAAGAGCTACGCTAATTTATGTGCAATTTATCCATTGTGCAACCAACTGGCTCAATGACATCTCTCTACAACAACATATTTTTTTAAAGCCATATTAGCAGGGGAAAATAATTAGAAAATAATAGATCAACTATTTTACAAAACAAATGGCTAGAAATGTGATGTCACAGTTACCCAAAATGCTCGAGTTCCTAACTGATTCCCACAATAAAGTCATTCATCTCCACTTCACTCTCACTCTCTCTCACTCTCTCTTATAATCTTTCTCATTGAGAGTCGAGCGGGCTTTATCTCTTCATTCAGGCAATATCTTATGGAGAAAACGACCGTCTATCCAACCCTATAGCAACTGCATGAAACCACAAAAAGATTCACCCACTCTGTAAATAATACTTTACCCGTATTGAATAGCTATAAAAAATGTTTCATCAACCACCACTATCCATCTAGGAAAACTTGTACAGGATCAACTATCTCAAATTATCTCCTTTTTTCATTATCCATCACCATTATCATCATCATAATTAATTTTGTAAAATTTATATTCTCTGTTTCCGTTTTAATCGTACACCTGCTACTTTTATAATAAATTCCATTCATACTGAAACAAAAATAGCCGTAACTAAATGCAAATAAAATAATATTCTCCCTTAAACTATACTGGTTAAGTGTCAAGAATGGCCGAATCTTTCTCAAAAACTTCGTCATTTCATGTAATTGCACCACTTAGATTGTCATTACCGTATATAATTCCATCACGATCATACAAATAATATCATTGTACATCATTTCTAGCAGTATCAAAATAGCATCATATAAGTTTACTGTAGTATTTATGTGATGCTAATAATTTTGTTTTCAACTCAAATGCAAAATTTGTAGAATAACGAAAGATCATATAATCTTATCTTTCTCTTTCTCTTTTTCTCTCTCTGTCGCTCTCCCCTTCTTTTTTTTCTCTCTCCATCAGGTGCATTGAGAGTCGAGCGGGCTTTACCTCATCATTAGAGAAATATCTCATGAAGAAAATGACTGTATCTGTCCAACCCAAGAGGAACTGCATTCACCTTCTTTGTAAATAATATTTCATCAGTATTGTATAGCTTATTGAAAAATGTTTCATCCCTCACCACAATCTATCTAAGAAAACTTGTATAATATCTCATATTATCTCCTCTTTTCATCATCCATCACCATGTTCAGTATCGTAATTAATGTTGTACAATTCATAATTTATATTCTCTATTTCCATCTTAAGTGCATACCTGCTACTTTCATAATAAACTCTTTTCATACTGAAGCATAAATAACTGCAACTAAATGCAAGTATAATAACTCTCTTAAACTATACTATTTCTAGCCATTTGTTTTGTAAAATAGTTAATCTATTATTTTCTAATTATTTTCCCCTGCTAATATGGCTTTAAAAAAATATGTTGTTGTAGAGAGATAATAATAATAATAATAATATCATTATTGTTGTAGAGAGATGTCATTGAGCCAGTTGATTGCATAATGGATGCTGTGTCAAGAATGGACGAATCTTTGTCCAAACTTCGCCATTTCATGTAATTGCAACACTTAGATTGTCATTACCATAGTTAATATCATTAAGATCATACAAAACAGATCATTGTACATAATATTTTGCACTATGAAAAAAGCATTATCTGAGTTTACTATAGTATCTATTCTATTTGATGTTGATAATTTTGTTTTTAACCATCCATATTGATAATTTGTAAATTTACATGAATAAAGAAAGATAATCTAATCTCTCTCTCTCTTTCTCTCTCTCTCTCGCTCACTCTCTCTCTCTCGCTCGCTCTCTCTCTCTCTCTCTCTCTCTCTCTCTCTCTCTCTCTCTTCTCTCTGCTACTACATAGATCTAGCCGACATATCTACATAGATCTCACTGCTGATAAGAATACAAGATTGCAGAGGTCCCTGAATTATGCAGTTCGTTTTATATTTGATGCCAGGTGTGATGATCACATCACACCATTTTTTGAGGAGTTGAAGTGGCTGAAGCTGGTTGATCGTAGGAGGTACTTCCTTCTTGTCTTGTGATATAAGCTGATTATTAGGAATGAGGGACCTGAATATCTGCGCGATTCCTTTACCCTTCTCTCAGACATACGACCAAATCGAAGTCCCAGATCTCATGAGCTCACCCTTCAAATACTCATCGTACAGATATTTTCAATTCATCAATTCTCACTTCTGCCTGTCGCGAATGGAATTTCTTGCCCTACTATCTTGTTCAATCCGCATCTGTAGCTATTTTCAAGAAGATTTGAGTATCTGCTTGTAGGTAGATAATTCATTAGAAATTAATCTGCATTAATATTATCTGCTTGATTACCCTATTTCTTCCTCATCCGTTATTTTAACATTTCATTCCATATTCATCATTCTCTCACATTGTTATTTATCTGCTCCTATATATTTCTCTCTTCTCTTTTTTTTATTGTTTTTCTTTCTTGTAGTTATTAGGATTATAGTAGTACAGTTATTAGTTTCCTTTTAGGTGTGTTTTTTAAATTCATTTAAGAAAATTTATTTATTTTTAGTTTCTTATAGTAACTTATATTTTTCGTTGTTCATAGTTCTCATTTCCGTTTATTATTATTATCTAATGATAATGATAATGTTATTAGTGTTTGCCATAGGTCTTTTAAGATCTGGCAACGTAAGTTGTCATTAATAAATATCGAATATCTCTTCTTTTTTTCTCTCTCTTTCTCTCTCTCTCTCTCTCTCTCTCTCTCTCTCTCTCTTTTTCTCTCTCTCTCTCTCTCTCTCTCTCTCTCTCTCTCTCTCTGTCTCTCTCTCAACTACACCAATGTAAAATGACATGTTGAGCAGTTCAAGTGTAAGAATGGTATCAATGGCCAAGGCTTCGCCGTTTTGTGCAATTCATCTCTCAGATCCAAGCTCTCATTCTTTACTACCTATCGCATCAATAATCACTGTATATCACTATAACTATTGGATCTGAGAGTTGCTAATTTCAATAACACTGTAACCATTTTTATATATTGTAAAGTTGCGCAAATAAAGTCATCTAAATCTCGCTATCACTCTCTGACACACTCTCACTCTCATTAGCTCTTTTTCCCCTCTCGCGTCATTCCTTTATCCTTTTCTCTCGCTCCCTCCATAAATTCGCCATCAATATCACTAAATTCCTGTTCACTAAATCGATGCAGCAGAGAATTTGGGAGCTACGCATATAATGCGCCATTTAAATTTAAAATTAGGGCCTCAGCAACACGACTTAGTTTTAGTTAATGGCGGTACTGGACAACACCGAAATGCGGTTGCACTCTAACTCAACTAAAACTTACTGTTAACTCGGTAGATTGTTGTAAACAGTATTCAACTAAATTACATGTTTATGCCCTAGATATAACAACGTATTGAGGTAAAAGTGCTGTATGTGACTGACAAGGTACTCGCCGAATAGAAAATTTGGCGACTGGCGGCCATACTTGTCTGATACGATTTTGAAACAATTTACAAAGTAATTGATCATTGAGATTCAATTATCCAAAAGGCATCATTTGGTCAGTAGGTTGCCTGTTTTTCAATTTTTTATTGTTTGTGTTTCGTATTGGTTTCGTATCTCTTGTTACTCATGGGCGAGTCTAGTATCAGCCAATGCCAATGATAGGCCTCCGCCTTAGAGATCAAGAAGCTTCCTTTCTATAATATTCGTCTAAGAAGGACATACTTATTTGAACTACTCTATAGTTGAGTTTCAGTTTGATTGATATCGACAATGACGTGACAATCAAAACTTTATAGCATCTCGTGTGTTACGAGAGTTGCTGTGATAGCTGCTGTGTATTCAAGCTGCTGTGATAACATCTGTATTATTCATCATCAAAGTCATTGTTAAGCAATCTTCATTATTTTTTTTAAGTTGTAGAGGTAAACTTCTAATCTAAACCTTTTTCCATTGATTGAAACCGAAAATTCAAATTTATTCCTATCTTCCATAAAGGTATTCGATATTATAATCAAGCAATATTGTAGCAATATGCTCAAGTTCTAGTGATATTCTTTCAAACCTATTTTCTATAATTATTGAACTAAGATCGTTCAACTTTTTTATTGAAATTTTTTCTTAACACTATTCATAAGGTCTATACAAACAGGGATACAAGCATTATAATATATAGAGGAATCGAAATGCTATACAAAGTTTTTGTTCACTTGGAATAATAAAAAGGCTTTCTCAAGCTGGTGAAAACGCCATTAATAGATATTGATAATAATAGATATTATTATATTGATATATAATAATGTATAGTATATATTGATTATATTTATATATATATATATATATAATAGACTATAATAGCATCGTAAGACCTTGCTGGCTCAGTTCTAGTGTCAGAGTTTTCAGGTCGCACCTATACTAGATATGTTCAGGACCTCTAATGTGACATATTTACAGTTTTTCAACAACCGGAATCGACAGGCTTAACTTAACTTAACGTGTCCTCCGAAACACGACTTCCGACACTGGAACTATCATTATTGACAATAATACTCGTCGCATAATATTATGAGGCCTTTACAAAAATAATATTATGTCTAGAAGTAAAGGTAAATTGAATTCAATAGCAATAAGAATTCTATTTTTAAGAAGAAGCCTTTTAATCATGATAAAACGATCTGAATTATTAACGTACTATTTTCAAAAGTTGGAGAGCTTCTGAAGTGACTTGGTTTATTTTGTGTTTCAGATTTACGTCTGGTTTTGGCTATCTTACGATCAATTACGGCTGTTAGAAAATCATTGGTTCATGTGCAAAAAGTAATACAGTGCTTCATAGCGCTGACTGAACAGCATAATTTGAAAAAAAAAACATTGATCCGTTAAAATTTTAAACGTGGTGAGCATGTTTTTTTTTATTTGCGCTCGGGATTATAGTTACACAGACGAATAAAATTCCCAGGCAATCACAATTTTTAATAAAAGATAAATAAAATAGTTAATAACTGAATAAAATTATCATTATCATATAATCAGGACTCAACATACCTCTGAACGAATGTGTCTAACTAATGCTAAGCGTCATACATAAAAAGTCTATTGAATTGACCGAGAAAATGATCACTGATTTTTCTATCAAGTGGGAAAGTCTCACAAACTTTTGAATCCAATCAAGGGAAATTTTCCAATGTAACCGAGCACTTTAAGGGAGGAAAATTGGTTGAAAACTGTTCCGTTTGTCGATTACCTAATATGAGGGGGAAATCGCGAACTCCTGTTGAGCGCCGAACACCGCGGATCCAACTGAAAGCAATAGGACGCGTTGGGTAGTTTGTGCGCATGCGCAGATGCGGTCTACTCTGCGCACTACGGTAAAATTTTGGCTGGCGGCAAAAGTGAGGATGAGGGGTGGTGCCCCAGTGTCAGGCCCAAGTTAACGACTTTTTGAATGGCTAGGTCTGGAGGATTCACACCAAGCAAGGGTGGATGAATTGATCAATTTGTACTTTTTTGGGGGATTTCAAATGTGGCTGTGGCCGAATTTGTTATTATTTTAAATTTTTGCTGTGTTGATTCGTTGAACTTTAATAATATCAGCAAAAAATGTTGTAAGGTCCATCCAAACTTATTCTGCTAGAGCACCCCGTAGAACAATCTAGACTCTTGATACAAGATCTTCGTGATTGCTGCTAGAGACTACCACTATTTCTTGTTTTGTGACACTTGGATTGGTCTACGAGAATTGCAAGTCTTTTAGAATTCTCGCCCGAAAACTTGATTCTCTTCATTTTCGCTTGGTCTATTTGAACCAATTTGGTACTATTTCCCACTTTGGTAATAATCTTTAAAATACTGGTTCTTTCTTGACAATAGCCTAAACTCTCAATTATTTATATAAAGTAAACATCACATTGGAAGTAAAATAAATAGTTAATTGATGAACGGGCACTAAGTTGATGGAAAGTTATTTGCTCAACAAATAGAATTGAATTATAGTATCTACCATACATGAATAAATTAATACAACACAATAAAATACTGCTTCATGATAGTTTTGAAAAATATCTTAAAAGATATTTACATTTCATCTGAGAATACGTTTTACTTGGTTTCAGATTCTCAAATAGGAAATGGTGATTTAGAAAAGTTGTAAAGTTGTGTTGATTTTTCTATAAAAATAGAAATACTAAGAGAGAGACACAGACATAGATACAATAGTGTTACGAGAGCAAACAAGCAGTTAATCACGCACTCGTTCTATTTTTATCACTCTATTGTTTTCATGGACAGACGCAACTGCAATTTGATATTTTCCATTCTCTCTCATTAGATGTCTTTGTCACTCTTATTCTCCAAGTCTGCAACTCTCTCACTCAATTGATTTCTCGAGAAATCTATTGATTTCTCCAGATTTCTGGAACGATCGAGATCATGTCTCTTGAAGTTTCTCGATGCGTCTAGTGAGCTCCAATTCTTGGAATTATACAATTACATACAACTGCAACAGCTATATAAAGGAAGTCCACGTGAACCAGTGAATCAGTTTTTCTACAAAAGCTTGTGTGACAGTTACGTTCTCAAACCTGTGTGTGACAGATTGTATTACAGATCTCGGGAGAGAGACAATCCAGTGCCAGTGGAGTAAACAGTGCTTTATTCAGTCTTTAGACAGTGTCAAGTGCAGAGACAAGTGTTTACTGTTTATGCAGCTTACTAATAGTTTAAAGACGTTGTGTTAAGTGATATTATTTGGGACTGTCAAATAACGAATTGGACTGTGTTTTTGTAAGTGATTAGTTGCTCTTTTTATAATTTCTTTCTGCATTATTGTACAGTTTATTGGACTCTTGTTCCTTTAATTATTGATCAGCCTAATTAGTTATTCATTTGTACAGTTTATTGGACTCTTGTTCCTTTAATTATTGATCAGCCTAATTAATTATTCATTTGTACAGTTTATTGGACTCTTGTTTATTTTATTATTGATTAGCCTGTAATTACTTATTTATCAATTCTTGTAAATAATTACTGAAAATAAGTATTAGCTTGTCATTTGATGATCTGTTTTTATTTCATTAATTGAACTTGTAATTAATTTGTGTGAATAGTCTAATTTGTGTAAATAAAGTGCAAGTGTGAACTTTAGTGTTGCCAGCCTTATTTTAGCTATTAGAACCCGTAACAATACGATATGCGGTACAATTACGTTTTCAGAAATAGTAGCCCTGTCATTAAAGGTCTAAAAACTACTGATGTCGCAATTAGTGAAAAACTGAAACTCTCCCAGGTGTTAGACCATTACCAGAGGTGTATTTTCCCAAAATTCCCCTTGTAAGCAATCTAATTTTCTAATACATAGATAGATCTTAGGCTAAATTATAATCAATCAAAATTCAATAAAATCTTCATTGATTGTGCTATAGGGTAAGGTAATAAGAGATGAAAAGAGAAAATAAATATGAATATGCAGTGTTATATCATGAATAAGTCATGTGCAGCTTCCATCAAAAGATCAAAAGTTTTATAAATTGTTTGCCAACTTTTGATACCAAAATCACTGAATAAAAAGTGTTGTAGTGTTCAGTTGTTTTTACTGCTTCCAATGTTGTGTAACAAAATTCAAAGGATTTATTTCCTCTGTGAAAAACACAACTGCGTTGTAACAAGTCACAACAGTTTGAACTACATTTTTCCAGTGCCGTAATCATTATTAATTCTGATTCTATTTCTAACGAGAGTGACCATTTGTATAATTAAATATTATTCCATCATTCCAAATCCAAATAGAAAAACATTTGGGAAAGAAAAATGAAATTCTCCATGGATGTAGCTAAGTCAAAATGGAACACTAGTTGAAAAAAACAAAAAATATATTTTTTGCTCGTGAAGTCTTCATGAGTCTGAGACTTTTGCGTGGATAATGAGGTGGATGGTAACACAAAATAAGCCAGGCTGAACGGGAATCGACCCGGTGACTGAAGGAGTAGTAGTCAGTCAGAGATAAGCGTTCCAACTGATTGCACCGATCAATTATTCTACCAATTATATTATCCTACAAGACCAAGGAGCTCTCTTAAAAGGACAACGTTCTGTCGTGAGTCTTGCAAATATTTTTCAGAAATATCCCAGCTTTTGGTAGATTGATATGATCATTTGATTTTTGGTCAGGCCTTGAAGGGTCACAAGGAATTTTCGTTCAACACATCTCAACCAAAAAGATCATTCTGTTGTGCCCAATTTTAAAGCTTACTCTGAAAGTTATCTCCCAATTCAAGAAAAAACATCGCATAGCTTTTTACGATGTGATCTTTCACGACCGTATATTGAATAGAGAACTGCATTGTAGGCAGTAATCTGTGCCGCGGATCTGGGGGATTTGTTCTCTACCGATAAAATAAAGAAACTCCCAACCGAAAAGCGCGCGTAATTGTAATCAAATGACAACACAGGTTTCCAATGTGCTAATCACCCACTCCATCAACTCCCCCCCCTCCTAGGACCCCTTTCCCTGTCATTTTTGTGACACCCCTCCCATTTGCAGCTCCTCGTTTTGAAAATAAATTTCCAGGAAATTATCCGCCAATAATCTATTACGACCAACCTCGGTCGGGCATGTTATTGAAGAATCAAGAATCAAGAATCTTAATTCGCAGTTGAAATAATAGAAAATTACATTAGGCGTCGTCAAAATACATGTAAAATATACATTAAACAATCATTAAAAGAAGCTTAACTTACATGGTTAGGTGCATAAGTCATACATATTACAATTAAAAAATTCATCAATGGAGAAAAGTATTTTTTCTAAGCCAAGTCGATACAGTTCAGTAAGTCTTAAACTTATTTAGAGGTAATTTTTCCAAACATTTAATGGAAATTTATTGAACAGTTTCAGTTGAAGAAAACTAAAATTTTTTAATGTTCTAGGCAGCCTCACGCTAGGAAGTGTACGATTTTCCCTATACCGTGTATTATAATTATTGTGAACGTTTTCATTTGACACAAACTCATTTTGTTTACTCCTGCATGTACCGCATTTTTTAAAATATAAATGCTGGCGAGGGTCATAATTTCATGATTTTTAACAGATTCTCTACATGATTCTTGTGGTGCTAGCGCAACCATCAGCCTTTTTCCTTTGCCTTTTTCTGCCAAAGGCTTTTTTGAATTTCCGCATAAACGGATACCATAAATAAGGTATACATGAAACAGTCCAAAATATGTCATTAATAAGACGTTAAAGCTAACACAGTGTTTGAGTTTGTGTAATAAGTAAACAGTAAACAGAGTTGTACTTGGCAGCATTAGTTCAGTTGTTTGATCCAGAGTTATTGAGCTTCCTACCAACATTCCTAATATTTTTTAATTGACTTTGTGCTGGAACAGATACCGGATTTCAATTGTATTGGAACATAAAAGCTGTGTCACTACAGTGCTTACATTGTTATGTCTGTTGCAGTCTATGGTGAAAATTCCTGTCACAAATGATAAGGCTCTAATATTTTTTATTTATATACAGTTTTATGCTTGCTGGATGAAAGTGTCAATTCGCTAGTTATTACTGTACAGTCTTAATTAACAAATTTCCAGCAAACTTTTTGAAAGAAAGGATAACCCACACTACATTGAAAATCATAGAGGAATCGGTCAAGAGAAATATTGGGTATATTTCAAGCTACTATAAAATGAAATTATCAATTCTACAATAATTGGGAATACATGGTCGGTATCAGGAGGCTTATAAGGCTTTCCCGCGCCGAGGGTTTTTTTGCGGGTACACTTGTTTGTGGGTTCTCCAGTAGTTATTGATATTGATGAATGTATGTTTATATTTTTGTTTTACCTAGAATTGAAAATGAAATTCGATTTGAGTTGTTCATCCGGTAAATGGTTGGCAGGGCGAATTTCATGAAAATTCCTGGTGTGTGTGACTGGAAAATATTGACGAATGGGCCCAAAATGAAGGACGAAGGGTTGGTGACACAATTAATTATCGGAATCTGATGGAGATGCAGCCAAGCAGAGAAGCATTCCCGATAAATAGCCGATAAGTGTGTAATGAAGTGTGATAATCAGATTGAAGCTAAATAGGCAACAAACACGGCTATTTCCATTCAACTCTTGTCCAGCCCTGTGTGTGATACCAAGACGGAAACCTGTGTGTGATACCAAGGCAGAAAGAGAATAATTTTTTATAGCAAGTTAATTCTTTAAATGTTTAATGTCTTTTAGCTACTGAGATTCAATAGCAATAGGTCTGACAAAACTTAGTATGAAGGATACGATAGTTATTGAGTAGAAAACAGTACAAGTTAATCGAAAATAACAATATTGAGAAGTTGTCAATTTCACTAAATTACAAATCAGATGGAAGTCTGACAATATAAAATAGGCAGGTTGAGAGGAAAACGGTATATGTCAATTTAATACAATAGAGAAGTTGTCAATTAATTTTACTAAATTAACTACCGTATATTAATTACAGAACCAATAGCTTTTTATTCATAGGTTGATCCTTGAAATTTCATTTAGAACCTTGTATCCACCAGTAGTAAAAAAATTTATGAAATTCTGTTGCATGAACACACAAGTCAGTAAAATAGTATTACTAGTGGCTTTTACCAAGCTCTATTGCATTTTTAGATATAATTGCATGATAGTATATAATTTGTATTATATATTATTTTTAAATCCATCGTTGCACCATTTCATGTTATAATTGACCGAACGATAGTGAGGTCTACCCTTTAAGACGATCGGCATTTCCTCTGTCTCTCTGTCTGTCTCACGATTACAGACGAACGCCTAGACCAATTGCTATGATTTTTCAAATGGATGTTCCTTGTTCCTAGTCCCAGCGATGTATATATCTTTTTTTCAAATTTTAATAGGGGAGCTAATAATTATTATTAATTAATCCATTTTATAGACCTAACCTA
This sequence comes from Conomelus anceps, assembly GCA_948455865.1. Taxonomy (NCBI): domain Eukaryota; kingdom Metazoa; phylum Arthropoda; class Insecta; order Hemiptera; family Delphacidae; genus Conomelus; species Conomelus anceps. The sequence continues at coordinate 100,413,724 of OX418216.1, forward strand.
CTGAACTTGCCGGCCAAACAGCTTAGAGGAACAGCTGATAGAATTCAACAGTTTTTAATCATATGGCAGGCCCCTTAGCGGCGTTATTTACGCTGTCTTTGAACAGCAAAAGACTTTGCACTTTGCATATAGGCTACCTAGACCAATTGCTATGATTTTTCATATGGATGATCCTTATTCCTAGGCCCAGCGATGTATATATATTTTTCTCAAATTCAATATGGCGGCCGGTTGACTACCGATACAAAAAAAGTACAGCATGAATAAGAGCATACAACATTTGAATAAATCCCTGGAAACATTGAATAAACAAATAAATTGCGAAATTAATTTTCATTGTAGAGTAAATTACTTTACAAGCACCCTTATTCTTGGACGTGAGGTCAACTGTTCACAGAACTACTATAGTCTGTTCAGCGAGCCTACGGAATGAAGTAAACAAACTTTGCATGTGTGTGAGTGAGGAATTCCGAGAATTGTACTGGCATCGGTCGGTCGGCCTATTCACATTCATTGCCAACTCCTGTTCATTCAACAGCTGATGTCACACTTCCAGTTTGTGAAATAAATAAATTATTATTGCATTATTTCAAGAACATATTAGATTTTAAATTCAGTTATCAAGTCAGTATTTTCATTTCAAATGTATAGGTAAAAATAATTCAATCGACAAATTTATGAACAATTCTAATAATAGTGATACCAGTGATTGCTGAATGTTTGGATACATTACCTAAGCATTGAAAATAAGAAAATAGCCATCTCATTCATATAATTCATTATTCTCATGTATCTATGTCCATTACAATAAATAATAAGTATTATCCAAGAAGGTGTTTGAAAATGATTATTGAAAGTTGTTTTCAATGTGTTACCTGTTTGATGCGTTTCGAAAACTAGGCTATGTGTGAATCGGGCTTCGTTGAGTCTCGGCTTGCACGCACGCACATGTTTGTTTACTCCTCTCCGTAGTCTCGCTGAACAGACTGTAGTATCGGTTACAGTAGCATTTTAGTCTAGAATTATATTACTTCTCATGTCAGCTGTATGAATCGACTAGTATAAACTGGGGCCTATTTCATGAATCGACTAGTAAAAGTGGTCTATTTTATTAGTTGGAAACTTCACAACTACTATTTCCAGTATTTTGTGTTGCATCAAGAAACTTCTTTCTGTCACTAGTATTACTAAAGGTTTCATTCAAGGTTTTATTATGATTTTAGAAGCCGGTCCACCGGAAACTTGGCGGTTGATTGGTCGATGAACGTCTATGGATTTGAATAGACAAATCAGATGCCTTAGTTTTCGGTGCATCATTAAGAATTAATTGCGGCTCGCATGAACGTGAATGATTGTGAGTCAATGTGACCCATAAATAACTTTTAAACTAAAGCATTCTCAGTTGTACCATACTAACAAAGACCATGAGGAAAAAGATGACAGATTAATGCCGTATGAAAAATTCGTTATTTTTTCAGAAATTCTGACCAAAATTAAAGAGAACAAGGCAATTTAGTTTGGAGTATTCACCAAAAATCAAATCAGATCAATCCCTAATGATTCCTCCCATCAATATGCAGAAAAAGGTCCATATAATGTAGACCAAAATTATTGCAAAAACGCTTCGATACAGGAATGTACATGACTGAGATTAGCAACTCTCATCAATTTACTCAATCGAATAGCCCTGGGGTCTTGATCTTGTAAATCGAAGAGGTTTCATGTAGACCATGTCCGGTTCTAAGGATTTTGGGTGTGCTTTTGGCTATGGAGAGATCCAACATCTCATTTTTAAAATTGAATTCTTCACAAGTTTAGTTTGGAGAAATTCATTGTCTAATTACGAAGTTAATTCACTTCGAACTTATAAACCTGTTTTATAGCCATTTTTGCGCAATTTGTGAAATATCTAAAAAAAACTGAAGTAACAGACCTGTAACATACTTTTAAAATGTTCAGCTCCTTTCACATAAAATTACTCAATTTCCCATCCAAATAACACAACATTCTAAGTTGTGTTAATAGATGCCAGTATCTGCCATCTTTATCTCTGATACAAAGCGTTCCTGGACCTATGTAATAAGAACTTTTTCCTTGAATTTGATATGAGGATGAGTTGTTTAGGATTGGAGATTCCTCCTAAAACACTTTGTATAGTGGGAGCAATCACTTAAAAAATTTCAATCAATTTTCTAGAATTGAAAATTAATTCATAGTCCGAATGTGATGTCTAAATTTGTTGAATATCATTTTTTTATTCAGCTCTATCTTCTTCTTCTTGCATTTATGGCTCTTGCCTGTTCCAACTCACAACAGCATATTGAATTTCTAACAATAATTATATTATTAAAATTAATTTCCTAAAAATTTATTGCCACCTTTTCCGGGGCCTACATGTTGGTGCTATTTCTATTGGGTGGTAGTTCAGAATCTGAAATGGAACTCTTTCTGATGGCATTCTCTGAACATATTCCCTCCATTGGTTGCAATAATGCACGTTCAAATTAAAGGCATCCAGCTCTCTTCGAATATCCTCATTTCTTATGTGGTCTCGACGGTCACAGCCCTTGGTCCTGCGTAGAAACCTCATCTCTGCTGCCTGCACTCTGCTCTCTAGGGGTTTTATAGTAACCCACGATTCACTTCCAAGCTTTATCTTCATTAGAAGTATTGAAAAATACTGTAAAGATATTCAATCATCGAACTGACCTACATTGAACTAAACTAACAATCAGTCACCTGACGGAGCGGCGCCGGACGAGTGTAGACAGCGCAACCGGATACTCAGATAAGAATATATTTTATGACTGTTACGAGACGGATAGCTCGGAACTGAGACGCGCCGTGACTGATGTATGTGAATCGAACTATAGCCTTATGGGGTACAGTGCTGTCAAGCTGCTAAGTAGCCGAGCAAGCCCAGTCAAGCTGTTACATTCTCATACAACATATGATTGCCAAATATAAACTAAAAATGGCAGCGGCGTGCTCATATTCCCATATGAAATACCATTGTCATAAGATTCTGTACTGCAAGGTTTGCACAAACTATAGATAGTTTTTATAGGTTGGATTACCTAATTATTTACAAATATTATTTGGGCAGCACAATTCTTTCAAAATGGCCTCCGCATTCTAAAAGCTAAACATCTGACTGGTAGTTTGCAAAATTCTACTGAAATAAAACTGCTGTAAAAAAATAACATGAGCTACAGCTGTTTCTTGATGCTACACAAAATACTAGACTGGTGTGTTGGAAATATCAGACCTGTAAATAAACGAGCAATAGGCCCTTGGTGAATTTAATTTAATAAGAATATAATATTTCTGATATCAAAACTGACACTGTATTTCAATTTGATATATTGTCTTTACTCACTTATATTGGAGATACTGCATTTCACTTCTAAAATAAGCTTTGTCAGCCTGCCGCCAGGGGTCATGTTTTGTTGAGGTAAGGGTGAGAGGCCATTATATAGTTGAAAATTGCGTTGGATTTGAATTGTGTTTGGCCACTGTAAGTTAGTCCCATCTTGTTTATGGTGCTTGAATATTTCATATTGTTCTAGTGTATTTAGTTTGTGGCTTTTTTGGAATGTGTTTAGAATTTCAGTTTGAATGTTGTGTGAATCTCCAGTGTTGATTAAGTGATCTGCAAATGTTGAGTCAGAGTTGGAATGTAGTACTTTGATGTGTTATTTGTATCTTGTGCTGAATGATCTGCCTGTTTCGCTGTTTGTCCTATGTAGTACTTGGGGCACGTGTTGCATTTGAGCTTATATATTCCTGGTTATTTGAATTTGTGAATTGTGCTGTTTGTTAAGTGAGTTGTTTTTTTGTTGGAGCTGGTGTTTCAGGTTGTTTGTTGCTCTGAATGTTGTGTTAAATCCGGAATTTTGTAAGATGTAAGATGAAGATAAAGATGAACAATATTTATTTTCATATTATTCTAAAATCCAATTCAATACGCAATGTCAGTTATTTACAGTTACCCACATCATCACTCTTTCGTTCATGTTCTACTATAGGACTATTTCATTCATCAAATAATAATGAATGTACAGTTATTATGTTCATATTATGAGCATTGTAAATAATTCAGTTGACGTTATGGAGTCGACAGTATAATGTTATAAACGATTAGTTTCAATCTGAGCTCTCGTGAAAATTGTTTGTAAGATCGTTAATTCAAAAAAAAAATAATAATTGAAAAAAATTCTTTCAAGCTATTCATTTTTAAAAAGAACAAAATTCTATATTCGACCTGTTTTTTTTGTTTTTTTTAATGTTTGTACATCAATTCGAACAATATTGAACCAATGTCGATGAATTTTTTTCAAATGAAAGAGCATCGCTCAGCGGTGTTCCCATTCAAGTTTCGCAAGGATCGGACCAATACTTAGCCCAATATTAAACAAAAAGGAGCATTCTTCGATGTCTTCATTTCAATCTTGTTTGGATAGGATAGTTCCACACATAACCGCCAATCGGATAACCGGTGACGTTTACCAGGCTGATCATTGTATCATATGGAGCACTTCACATCTAGACAATTTTCGAAATCATATGATGCAATGCAATTATGCCGGGTAAACGACATCGGTTACCCAAAGCTGGTTCAGTGTGAAACAAGCCTGTAATGTCCCGTTTTGACCAATCATGTGAACTTAATTTGAACCGAGAATAAGAAGAATATAATATTTCTGTTCATATGTTCATTAGTTTAGTTTTGGTTTAGTCGATTAGTTTCAATCTGAGCTCTCGTGAAAAATGTTTGTAAGATCGTTAATTTAAAAAAAAAAAATAATAATTGAAAAAGATTCTTTAAAGTTATTCATTTTTCTGTTTAGGTTACTCTGAAAGGTACGGTACCGAATTGAAATGACGAATAAAAAGCTATTTCACTCTTATGAAGCCTTTCATTATTGTAAATTTCTTAAATACAATTATCAATCGACATCAAATAAAGAGTTAAAGAATTAATATAGAACATGTGTTTGAATTGAATTGACTTTTACATTTTCGGCTTTAAAATCTCGAACAAAATTAAAAATTATATTCACTTTCTTTGGACTATTGGATAGTTCAAGTGCTTTGTTTTTAAAGTGAACATCTAAATTAATATTCATGTTTTGGAAATAATCAAGAATAGTTCTTCAAAGTGAAATTTCTAGTTGAACTTGGTCATAAGTTAAAATTTGGATTTTTTTTGAAAATTTGTAAAGAAAGCAGGGGTGGGCTGTGTCTGTTGTATCTTTACTTGCTTGTGTTTTGTAATAAAAAGATAAATAAATAAATGTATTTAGTTTATTAACTTTTCTCATAGTTAGGTTTTTAGTTACTTCAATTTATATGTTATATTGATTTGCTATTTTTCTAAGTATACTAATGTGGAAAAAATGTTTTAAAAAATTGAGTATTGAATTAAAAATCTGAAAATATAACAAAAAACAGACTTCAATGAAGTGCTCAAAATTTAAATACTCACGTCCTAAAAAGTTTAAAATAAACTAATAAAGTATTCACTTTGAATAGAGAACATTTTTTAATTTAATTTAAGTAACCTTTCAAAGTCGGCGCCAAATATTTTATGAAGCTTATAATAAGTTCTATGTAAATTTTTAGGAGTTTATGGAAAATTTGTCGTCGACTTTAAAAGGTTACCTGTATAAAAGTAAAAATTTTCTCAGTTTAAAGTGAATGCATTATTTTAAACGTTTTACTACGTGTTTATTTAATTTTTGAGTATCATTTCAATGATGTCGGTTTCTTTTAAATTTTTTTTCATTCTACCCTCATAGCCTACAGATAGTAAAACTTTGCATCACCTATTAATTGCACCTTTCCCGTGATCATGCGCCTAGACAGCTGAGATTATTCCAACATTCATCAACGCACAAAAATCTACTTGCAGGCTCAAGATTTCAGCTGAAGACCTTAGTCTGAGAAGTGTGCTCCTGACAACATCAAAACTGCCTCAGGTTCTTTACTGTCTAGGAAGTTTTGTCTTGCAAGACGCTGACTTGCCGCTTGGCTGCCATCCTACGAGCACAAATCATGTCTCAGACGTGAATCATGCGTCTGCTCGTCGAGAGAAGTGAATCCAAGAAAATAATTCACAACAGCGTGAGCGTAATTAAATAGACCGACGTGAGAAATAACAGTAGACTGACGAGAGGAGTTGAGCTGTATCGTCGCTGAATCAAGTCGAGTTTTGGCTTGGGTTTTGGGGAGGAGTAATTGGTGAGTGGGTGGAAATGTTCCCAGCTCGAGTTGAACACCCTTTTTGTCAGCTGTGTTTGCCGCTTGCTCTAATAGGCTTACTAACTGAATGCAAAAGCGATAGACTGGTGCTAAAATCCAATTTAATAAGCAAAGTCAGCAATTCACACTTACCCACATCATCACTCTTTCTTTCATGTTCTACTATAAGGCTATTTCATTCATCAAATAATGGATGTACAGTTTGTAGAGTTCTATACACTTGGTACTCTCGATTTATAGTCCTTTAGAACAGAACATAATTTTGAGATATGTAGAGTCGCCTTTACTCTCAACCGGCTATACTGCACAAGTTAGTATTTGTATAGGGCTTGTTGCATGCAGAGTGCTCCAGGAGGAGCTGATCACACTTTCGGAAATGATCACACAACATGAAGTAAAAAAGCACACATGAAATTAATGCAATTCTGAGAAAGACCCATTACAAGCAAGCCCGAATACAGTGGTGATAAAAGAGATGTATCGCCCCCATCCCCAGCCTCTTCTAGCAACACTAAAAAATAGCAATATTTGTGTATTTTATAGCGGCGAAACCCTGCGGTGATATAGACTCCCACAAAAAAATTCTGGTTCAACCACAATTACAAGTATAACGACGGCGGAGTATTCCCATGAATTATATACATTTTGTAGTGAAGTCTTAGAATAATATAGACATCATCAGAAAAATCTATAGGCTACTGTACTGAAATAATTTAAACATTTCAGAACTCATCTATATCGTTTTATAGGATTAAAGAATGTATTATCCTATCCATATTAAAATGAGGTGAGAGATCAAATATTCTAAATATTCTATCAATATGACATGAAGTTGGACAACCTACAATATCTTCTCCATTCATAAATTCATCGAGTATCATGATTAAATGAATAACCACATGATATATTTTATACCAATCCTACTTTGGAGAATTGAGTATATCAGAAAAATGGATTAATATGAACGGAAATGAAAAACGTATTCATTTTGAGATCATTATTGAAGCCCTAGATTCAATTAGGCAATAAATCCGCAACCTTCACTCCCAATTTAAATCCACTCTAATGCAATCATCATCATTTTGACTCTGGCTCCACGCACCAGGTGAAGTGGTCACTACTCCATAATTGTATGCATATATATTTACATACACAGTACATGACACAGTACTATGTATACAACTCACTACCGCACCGGCAATTCATAACTGGCTACAATATAACAGAGTGGCGAGCAGAATAATTGACAGTCTGATTGTTAACGAACAATTAAATTTGCTGCCAGGTCCTGATAAAGAGTGACAGAAAGGGATGGAGAGTGATAAAGTGATAGAAAGCGATGGAGAGTGACAAAGAGTGATAGCAGAACACTGGCTGGTCGCTCGTGGGCTGATAATAGTACTCAGTCCACCACACAAGAGCTTTTTACTAATTTCAGGTCGCAAAATATTGTAATAGCACACAGTTCATCATGGACAGCATTTTCTTTATTGGTCGGAGAATGAATAGAGAGAGAGGAAAGGGCAGAGACATTGAATTGAATCAACGCTATTCATCTAATATAGGCCTATATTTAGGCTGTCCTCTGTCGACAAAACTCTATCGCTCCAAGTGGCAAAAATGAACTATTTGCATTATAGATATGCGAGGAAAGAAGAGGATGTAGAAGCAAGAAGAGGAGGAGGAGGAGGATGAGAAGAAGGAGAAGGACGAGAAGAAAAAAATGAGGAGACGGTAAAGAAGAAAGAGAAGACAGATAAGCAAAGAAAGGGTAGATGAATAAAATAAAATAAAATGTTCAATTGGATTTGGAAATAAGTCATTTCACGTTCTAAAAACCCAGATTCAATTGAATCGGGCAACTTGATAGTGTTTATAATTTGTCATATTAAACGAAATATTAGCACCACTGGATGATATGAAAAAATATTCAAGTGAAAATTCACGAGTATTCAGTGATAGTTCAACGATAATGCGAATAATAATAATAATTATTATTATTATTGTTTATGAGGAATTTGTGGTAATTAAATGAAAGTTGAAGATGGCAACCTAGGAGCCCGTAGTATTTTACATGAGTGACAATTTTGCACATGAGTCAAATTCTTGTATGTGGATAATGACACAGAATAAACCGGGCTGAACAACGCGAATCGAGCCCGTGACCGCAGAAGTAGCAGTCTGTCAGAGTCCTATTAGCCCAGGCAATGAATGCAAAAAAAATGGCCATTGTCGTAACAAATTAGGGGAAAGCTGAATTTTTGCAGGATGTTAGTGTACATAGTACTTACTCAAAAAAACCAAAGTCCCGACCCCCACCCTGCTTGCTTCCCCCACCATCACCCTATCAACATTGCAAGAGCAGTACTTCGGATAAAGGCTTATAACTCGGAAACTAATTAAGGTATCATTGTGATTTTCATCTCATTTAATACTTAAAACTATTCTCTAAAAAATATGTCATATACATTTTCTATTTAGATAGCATAGCTTTTCAGTAAAAATATAGCTTATAGAAAAAAATGTCACCACGAACCACAAAAATCAACTTCAACTGATCATATCTTTTTTAATATCGCGTTATTGGTTGTGCCGTTCCTTACAAAACTTATAGATAATTTAATATGCTTTAAAATTATGTGTCTATTGATTACTATAGTTCGAGTTATGGCGTCATAGTGAGTGATGAAATAGTAGCGGACACCGCGTCGCCGAACCCTACAGCACTGTGTATTGCATGGCGCTTGGCTATCCAGCCCAACCCAATAAAGAATTATTGCCAGACAAGCAAGACTATATATGCCAATCAATAGTACACGTTTAAAAGTACATTTTCCGAAAAGTCACCAAAAATCCCCCCTCAACTTTTCCCCCAAGCCCCCTCAAAGTTGAAAATGTTTCTAATTATTGGAAATTCGATATCTCTAACTAACTATCTATCGAACAGAGTTGATTCTTCTTCCATAATATCAGTCATATAATGTTCTGCAATAAATGTGCTGTTCACTTTGCCGGTAAACCTGATAGTTTCTTTTATAAAAATTGAAATATCTTCAAAAGAGAATTCTATCAACTAGATTTTTCATTATTTAGGGGTACATTTTTGTATGTCATTTTACAGAAAATAGCCTTAAATAGAAGTTTTGGAACTTATTTTTATGGATCCAAAGATGTGTATAACAGCATACTGACGATTAGAGATTATGATTTGTTCGATGAGAGATGTAGTGAGGTGGGGGGTACCCCTTCGCTAACATCTGTCGCACTCCACCTTTATGTTCTCAGCTCTTCGAGGATATTTCAATTCATATGTAAAATGTCACATTTGGCCGATAATTTGGAATTCTACTTCAAAGGGCAGTATACACTACATAATTTTGTAAAATGATGATTTATCATTATAAAGTTATAACTTGTAAACTACTGAAGAATAAATCGCAAAATTTGTCTCAAACTGTAGGTATCATCTTTTTCTTTCATACCGTCAGTAAGAGAACTGCTGAAAACACGTTTTAAATCAAGCAAAACAATTTTATATGTAGCAAAAATTTTGGTAATTTTCCAGGTTTTCCGATATTACAGCCACACCATGTGTCGAATATGAAATAAACAGGATACCTTTCTTGTGGACAATACAATTACCCAAAACTGGGTACCAACGGCAGGCTTGTAGCATGAATAGAAAGTTATAATCATTCATAAAGTTGAAATTTCAATTTTTTCATAATCTTTCAACATTTTGAATTACAATAACTCAAAATTCATGCATGATACAAAGATGCCACTGGTACGTTTCAGGGAATTGTATTGTCTAAAATAACTGTGTCCTATACATTTTTTGTCCAACACATTGTATGACTGTACTATCGGGAAAACCTACATATAGAATTGTTTAGTTTGATTTAAAATGTGTTTTCAGTGGTTCTCTTAGTAAGGATATGACAGAAAAATGTGTTACCTACAATTTGAGACGAATTTATTTGCAATTCGTTCTTCAGTAGTTTACGAGTTATAAACTATTTGTAATGAAAATCGTCATTTTCCAAGTACACTTTAGGGCGGTAATGGGCAAACTACGGCCCGTGAGCTAGCCCGGAACATGATTTCGAGTGAAGACTAAAATCACACATGCAAATTAAGTTATAAGAAATATATGAAATATAATGTAGAAAATATATTTTTCTTTGCTAAATTAGGATAACGATTATTTATTCATTTATCTTTTCGATTTCGCAATACAATATTATTGCATCTCAGTGTGCTCTCAGTGTTTAGATATGAGTTAACTTACTAAAGAATTGAGCTACCGCTTACAACGTAAAATCGACAGGGAAGGAAGAAATACTCAAATTGCAATTACTGTATTATGACGATATAGGCTTAATTCTTGTTCATTGTTTCAAGAGGTTTCCTTCCTCTGTTGTCATTGGATGAAGTTTTCATATGTTGAAACGAATAGATGCTTGAAATTGGTCATCAGTTACAAAATAAAGAAACTACTGTAGTTTCATTATTGATTATCAATGGCAAAAGGTCCACACATTAAAAAAGATCCAACTGGAATGTTTAGTCTCAATGAAATTGTGACATCACTTTTATCCAGAACAAAAATGAAGTTGAGCTTTTAGAGTAAATAGTGAAAAATACCAGACATAAGTATAACTACCGAAACATTAAAAAAAACTTTACTTGTTTTCAAACTGAATATAAAAGTGAAATTAAATGTAAAAGGCCATCTATAAATAGCATGATTGTTAGTGAAACATTCAAATGATATGAGCACTAAATGAACTTCATACTCTAATGTGCGTCAAAATGAGTGAAATGATGTCTAGAGATGCTTAAATTACTGTTTTTAAACCCTAATTTACCAAAACCATTGTGGAGAAGTACCCCCTGACACCTTTTGCTTTGATAAGAATGGGTTAAAAATCAGATTGCTTCTAAAGCTAATCTCAGTTGGATTACTGCATCCCTTCGTGAGTTAAACAAGAGTCTTTCTACTACATCTTTAATTATTTAGGATAATATTTATTGAGACTTGAATTTTTAATTGATGATTGAAATGTAAAAAATGAGTACTAATCAATTTTTTGACCCGCCCACATAATTTCTCATTTCATCTAGCCCCCTCCTTCAAAAGTATGCCCATGTCTGATATAGGGGGGAGCCTATACTGCCCTTTAAAGTAGAATTCCAAATTATCTGTCAAATGTGGCCTCAAAGAGCTGAGAAAATAACGGTATGGGTGCGACAAACCGTTTTCTGAGAGAAGGGTCCAACAATGTTAGCAAAGGGGCACCCCCCCCCCCCTCTACACCACTCATTCTATCAAATCGTCATCTCTAATCGTCAGTATGCTGTTATACACATCTATGGATTCATAAAAATAAGTTCCATAACTTCTATTTAACGCTATTTTCTGTAAAATGACATACAAAAATGTACCCCTAAATAATGAAAAATCTAGTTGATAGAATTTTCTTTTGAAGATATTTCAATTTTTATAAAAGAAACTATCAGGTTTACCGGCAAAGTGAACAGCACATTTATTGCAGAACATTATATGACTGATATTATGGAAGAAGAATCAACTCTGTTCGATAGATAGTTAGTTAGAGATATCGAATTTCCAATAATTAGAAACATTTTCAACTTTGAGGGGGCTTGGGGGAAAAGTTGAGGGGGGATTTTTGGTGACTTTTCGGAAAATGTACTTTTAAACGTGTACTATTGATTGGCATATATAGTCTTGCTTGTCTGGCAATAATTCTTTATTGGGTTGGGCTGGATAGCCAAGCGCCATGCAATACACAGTGCTGTAGGGTTCGGCGACGCGGTGTCCGCTACTATTTCATCACTCACTATGACGCCATAACTCGAACTATAGTAATCAATAGACACATAATTTTAAAGCTTATTAAATTATCTATAAGTTTTGTAAGGAACGGCACAACCAATAACGCGATATTAAAAAAGATATGATCAGTTGAAGTTGATTTTTGTGGTTCGTGGTAACATTTTTTTCTATAAACTATATTTTTACTGAAAAACTATGTTATCTAAATAGAAAATGTATATGACATGTTTTTTAGAGAATAGTTTTAAGTATTAAATGAGATGAAAATCACAACGATACCTTAATTAGTTTCCGAGTTATGAGCCTTTAACTGAAGTACTGCTCTTGCAATGTTGATAGGGGGATGGTGGGGGAAGCAAGCGGGGTGGGTGTCGGGACTTTGGTTTTTTTGAGTAAGTACTATGTATACTAACATCCTGCAAAAATTCAGCTTTCCCCTAATTTGTTACGACACAAAACATTCATTGCCTGGGCTATATCAGAAATAAGTGCTCTAACCGATTACAACAATGCGGTTGCCAATAATCTAAATAATTAAAAATGAATGTCTGTATATCTGCATGTATGTCTACATGTCATTTAGGTATTTTATACATTTTAGCTCACATAGCTGTACAATTAATTTAACAGATACCTCAAAGTTTATTATTTCATCTAGTGCTTACGTCGTTGTTAATTGGTGGCGTACCCATCAAATATGCATCTGCAAAAAGCAGTGGTTTAATTAAATAGTAAAGAAACTAGCTCTTACCACTCATATTTTTCTGCTTCAACTTGGCTGCAGTTTCCGCTCGCCCTGATTATTCTACTGATTCCTGAAAGAGTTGAAATTTGCAGAGAAAGTTTCAAGAACCAATCAGCCTAGTTTTGAGTTTCAAGTGATTAAAACTCTTCATTTCGCCTACGACTCTGTCCGATCGAATCAAATCTCAGAAGCGTCATCGGGGAACACAATCCAAGAGTGCTAGATAATTGCATTAGCATAGAGCAGAAGTCATTAGATTGCTTAACGGAAACTCAGTCTATACATATTTATTGCATCCTATTGGAGCTTTCCTGTTTCTGAACTCGATTCTATTCATGAATTTGTTAATAACGTAGTTCGCAATACTCAATAGTTTGCTCTCGTTGAATACTAAAGGATTTTGCAAAGTTTTCTTCGAATGATTAGCAATCGGATTTCAATTCTTTGGAACTATTACATAAAAAAAAAACATACAAGTAGGCTAATGTAAATTTTGAATTTATAGGACAAATTTGCTTGGAGAGAAGGACATAACACTAAATCGTTTTGCTGGATGTCGTACTAAAGCGGACTATTTCAGGGAAAGCCAAACAAGTAATTTAAGATTTGATGAGTTTTGAAAATATGGTGAAAGTCTACCTGAATGTAAAACTGAATTGTAAAGATTACGTCATAGAAGCAAAATATTCCGATATTGCAAAGAGGGTTCATAAGTAAGAAAAGTGAAAATTTATAGATTAATATATTTCATTTCAGTCCACTTTCATCTAAAAAATGTGTGAGGGGGATAATGAGTAGGGAAATTATTTTCTGAAAACACTGAGTTAATTATATTATAATGTTTCTGTACTTGATTCTATTCATGAATTTGTTAATAACATTGTTCGCAATACTCAATAGTTTGCTCTCGTTGAATACTAAAGGATTTTGCAAAGTTTTCTTCGAATGATTAGCAATTGGATTTCAATTCTTTGGAACTATTACATGAAAAACATGCAAGTAGGCTAATATAAATTTTGAATATATAGGACAAATATTCTTGGAGAGAAGGACATAACACTAAACCGTTTTGCTGAATGTAGTACTAAAGCGGACTATTTCAGAAAAAGCCAAACAAGTAATTCAAGATTTGATGAGATTTGAAAATATGAAAAATGTAACACTGAATTGTAAAAATTGAGTCATAGCAGCAAAATATTCCGATATTGCAAAGAGGGTTCATAAGTAAGAAAAGTTAAAATTTATAGATTAATATATTTCATTTGAGTCCACTTTCATCTAAAAAAATGTGTGAGGGGGATATGTTTAGGAAAATTATTTTCTGAATACACTGAGTTATAATTATATTATAATGGATAAGACTTGAAGTTGTCTAACCACATACACCTGTATTATGAAAACACAAGATACTAGCCTATTGTTCCGGCAGTAACGCGGCTTAGTAACGATATTGAGAACTCAAACAAACATAAACTAAAACACAGAGCATTTTTATAAAGGTGATTTTCACTACTGGCTCATTATAGAATAGGAGCCTTTGTTAGGTCAAACATTGGAGACTTGCCATTGGCTGACATGTGAGACTAGACACAGTGGCATGGTTCGTCCGCTATAAGGGGCCCCGTACTGAAAAAATATTTTTTCAAGAAATGGCCCGTGCCCGGACTGAAATATATAATATTTTTTTTTTCAAAAGAAATAAAACTGAATCACTGGAGGAAGAAAGAATGAATGTTAAAGAATGAAGGCTAAATATTGTCAGATCAATGTTTATTGTTTACTTTATCAATTCGCAAATAGCTTTAGTGGAGGAATTCAGAAGCAGGATGTTGAGACTTCAGGAAATTAAATGGAGCCATACCAAGGACAAAACACTCTTCAAACAAACTTGTGCCTTTTTATTGCAACTTGAACCTGTGTCCGCGTGCGTGAACGGGGCGACCTCTGAGAGAACACCACTTCTGGAAAAGGAGAGGAGGTGCTAACAAGGAGGATGTGAATGAGTATCCTATGGAAGATTCAAATTTCAAAGTTTCTGTGAAGTTAATTATTCATCCCCCCCCCTTGAAACATGATTGAATTTTAAATAAATAATTTAATAAAGGAAAAGGTGTTTAGTTCTTACATAATTATGATAACTGCCCACAAAATTTGAAGAGAAGGGAAAATTGATTGCGAGAGGCCCAATTGGAAAACGTTACGCCACTGACTAGACACATTCACAAGAATAACAAGCAGATAATTACAAATGCGAAATAATAACGATAGACAAGTAGAAAAAATGAAATTAATGGCAAATTAACATTGTGACAAATGAAAAAAATGGAAATTCATTTGAGGTTAATAAATCTGACAAGGTGAAACAATCGGAAATAAATAATAAGCAAAAGACTTGTGAACCGAAGATTAGTGGCGTATCAAGGTTTTTGACACCTGGGGCAGTATTTCAATTTCTCATTCCTCCCCCCACCAACCGAAAATGATACCTCATCATGGCTCAAACGGCGAGGTGGAACTACCCGTAAGGGTCTCCCCACCATTAAAAGCCATACGCTTATTATTATTATTATAGTTTATTGTTATTTTGTACCACCCATTACGGAATAATATTTTCATCTAGATATTTGGAAATTAAAGGATCAGTTGCTTAGCCTTGGAGAATTTTTTTTGTTCTTTTGAATGCAAATTTACGCATTTTGGTGATGTATTTGCATTAGATGTACAAGAATTTCGTATTTTGGTGATGGTTCTGCTCCACACATTAATCACAACATGTTGCAGCTCTTTAGAATGTTGGTGGGTATTGAAAATATTGAAATATACCAGCATGAACAACATGAGCTTTAGTTGGGTAAACCTGTCCACCCATATGCATTTACAGAAAATAAACCGATACAACGGAGTATCTAAGGATCCGACAAATTAAATAATAATTATTAAGAACCCGACAGGGCCTTATTGAAATCTTGCCGTTGTCCGTCCGTACGTTTTTGCCCTAGGTCTTGAAAGGATTATTCTAGACTTTCGAACCTTGGTGTAAGCTTCCTCATAGTCCTAGTGAGATCGCAATGGATTTTGGAGTTTGGGTATCGAATATAGAAATTATGATGTAAAACATATTCCTACTATAGGTTCTAGGTTAATTTAGGTTAGTGAAAGTCGAAACATTGTACCGCTGGGGCTGTTTCCATTGGTGTAGCGATGGGGGGGGGGGGGTGGTTCCGGGATAAACCCCCTCTCTTGAGCCTTTAAAAAAGAGGCCACAAAAACGAGTAGGGAGGCATCTATAAAATACGATAATATCGGTTACTAGAGGTAAAAAAGTTTTCATACCTAAATTATTACTGCTCCTGTACCAGCACCCCTGTAACTAAATCTCTCTCCTCAACTCAAACCCACCATGTTGTGTGGGTGTCCTGTGCCCTTACCCCAAACCATGATAAATTGTTTTATTATTTATTTTTATAAAATAATCATTTGATACCTAAGCTGACACCGGGGGTGGTTTATATTCAAACTGACAAACCCATGGAGGTAGAATGGTTTCAACGGTAAACTCAAACACAAACATTGTTTATTGTTTTTAATTACCTTCGTCAAACCGAAGTTGATAATGAAAGTTGAAGCTGCAAAATAGAGTCATAAGAGTGTGAAAATGCTGTCACAGTTTAAAAGTTTTAACGAATGCTACAATGATCTAGGTCTAGTACTCATTCATCTAGTTGTCAAAAGTTTACAACAACTTTATTTGAATAGAACAACTTCCAACTAACTTTCTGATGGTAATAGGAATAATATTCAACGTAGAGAGAATAGAAAATTGGATTTGAAAATTGTATGACTTACGGCGCAGGAAAAGGAATTAATAACAAATATTAGATTTTCAGGTAGCTTTGCTCTGTTTTGCACAGAATAGAACCATTTCGATGCGAGATGCAGTCTGCCATGCAAGAGCTGTGCAAATTGCTTATAGACTATTTGCACACCGGCTGCACATACACATTTTGATTTTGGCTTCGCCCACATATTATTCGAGTGACGCGTATGCACACACCACACATCAGTCTGTCGCTATCTATATGAGCACTTTACTTTCCTTCAATGTATTTCATTATATGTCTTATATAGCAGCTGTAAAACTATAATATTGTTACGAAAGCAAACAAGCAGCAAAATGCATTAATTCATGTACTTGCTCTATTTATATCATTCTACTGATTTCATGGTCGGACGTGACTTTGACATCCCAATCTTCATTCTCTTGCTCTCCACATGTCTTTGTCACTCTTATTCTTCAAGTGTGCAGCTCTCGCACTCAATTATACTTCTCGAAATTTCTACAGACTTCTTGAACAGTCGAGGTCATGCTCCGTGGCCTTCTCGAAGCGTCTGGTAGACTCCAGTTCTTGGAATTATGACAACTATCTTGTATATAAAGGAGCTCACGTAAACCATTGAGTTGAGTCTTACAAAAGCTTGTGTGACAGTTAGTTTTACAAACCTGTGTGACAGATTGTATTACAGATCTCGTGAGAGAGACAATCCAGTGCCAGTGGAGTAAACAGTGCTTTATTCAGTCTTTAGACAGTGTCAAGTGCAGAGTGTTTACTGTTTATGCAGCTTACTAATAGTTTAGAGACGTTGTGTTAAGTGATATTATTTGGGACTGTCAAATAATGAATTGGACTGTGTTTTTGTAAGTGATTAGTTGCTCTTTTTTATAACTTCTTTCTACATTATTGTACAGTTTATTGAACTCTTGTTTCTTTTACTATTGATCAGCCTGTAATTAGTTATTCATTAATTCATTAATGTCACGACCGCTCAAGACTGCGCTTGGATGGGTGACCGTGCTTCAATGACTTGATGTTACAAGCTTTATTATCACTTACCCGGTGGTTCGGAACCCACCTAAAATAGTAGGTCCACCATGTTCCCCGTAACATGGCACAAACGGCGAGGTGGAACTACCCGTAAGGGTCTCGTAAGGGTCTCCCCACCATTAAAAGCCATACGCTTATTATTATTCATTAATTCTTGTAAATTATTACTGAAAATAAGTATTAGCTTATCATTTGTTGATCTGTTTTTATTTATTAATTGAACTTAAAATTAATTTGTGTAAATAAAGTGGAAGTGTGAACTTTAGTGTTGCCAGCCTTATTTTAGACATTAGAACCCGTAACAATATTTACATTACTTGTATTTTGAATTCAACGTTTAGAAAAATCTTATTGTTAATCTCCTAGCGGAATACTACAATAAAATAAAATTATTTAATATATAATGATGATTTTTATTACTTGAAAGAATAGTAGGGCACCGTGATGGCGCAGGCAGTTGGATCGCTTATCTCTGGTTAGTTGCTACTACTACAGTCACGAGTTCGAAACTCGTTCAGCCTTGAATATTAATTTCATTACTACCCACGCACAAATCTGTGACTAACGTGAGCACTATCCGACCTAAACATAATAAAACCGATAACATGAGAAATGCATAAGCTGAAGTAAAAATGTTTAGGTGTAACATGGTTAGCACAGATGCAAACACACTCTATAGCCAACTCATAAGCCGGATGCCATCGGAATATTATGCATACACAAGAATGTAATATCAAAATTAAATTACCTGAATTATTAAAATACTGCAAGAACTATGCAGTTTACAGGCGAATTCGTTCTTGTGAATATCTATCTGCCATCAACCTAAAAAAAAATAATCAAAAGACATGATGAAAAGATGAAAATTGACATTTGAAGACAACATTCAAATACATTGAAAAAGTAAGGAAATAATTCATGTGATGGAGTTTAGATTCTTCTGTTGGTTCACAAGAGAGAGAAGAAAAAGTCAATATAATAGGGAAAAGCATTAATCTATATATATAAAAATGAATGTCTGTCTGTATGTATGTATGTATGTATGTATGTATGTATGTTCCCTACAGACTTCAAAACTACTTGACAGATCGGCATGAAACTTTGGAAATATGTTGTGTGAATATTGGGGATGGTTTCTGACCATACATTTTAATAGGGGAGCTTATAATTATTATGAACTAATCCATTTTATAAACCTAACCTACTGAACTTGCCGGCCAAATAGCTTAAGGAACAGCTTATAGAAGTCAACAGTTTTTAATCATATGGCAGGCCCCTTAGCGGCGCTATTTACGCTGTCTTTGAACAGCAAATACTTTGCACTTTGCATGTAGGCTACCGTGCAGTCGGAGCCTTGCAATATGTGGGAAACATACGACTAGGTATGATGAAATGTAATTATGCCAGGTTGATGACATCTGTTAACCAATGCAGCTAGAAATTTGAAATGCAGCCTTCGCGGGAGGTGGTGAATAATAAAATCAAAAACCTAGCTTCTACCTAGCTTCTAGTCGTAGGAGGTTTAAATTTGAAATGTTTCTTCATCCAGAGGTGGTGATTAAGAAAACAACGAAACCTCTATGATCAGCTGGAAGAGCCCTATGAACAACGTCTTTCCTAATTTGAAATGTAACCTCAGCGGGAGGTGGCGAATAATAAAATCAAGGAGAATTTTTATGAGAACGCAGAAACGCACATCGGGCCAGCTAGTGAAGAATAAGTGTGAATTTCGACTTGAAAAAAATTTTGAACTTGTTTTAGGAAGAACACAAAAAAGATTTGTTTCTCATATATTTGAATCAGCGAACACATAAGACCAATAGAAGGGGCTTCTTGTCGCCAAGGTGAAGCCACTTATTACGCACTCGTCCACTACAAAGATGGCGGCGCAGGGATGACTCACCCAAGTGGTGAGCGCTTGAGAAGCCGGTTTTTGCTATTTATTCCAAATTATTTCCAGGTATTATCCTATGTTTTTTAAGTAGGCTACCATGTTTTCATATAATTTTAGAGTCTTATCATTGTTCATTGTTAAACTATTATCAAGATGCAACTTTAATTCCAAATTGAATTGGAGCTTACTCTTTGATTTGCATCATTAGCTAGGCCAATAATTTGTTGAATCAAGCTGGTTTTCTTTGAATTAATTTGCAATTTTTTTAACTGCTTAATTTCAAACATTGTAATTAGTAAATACTAATTGTGCCTATCTAATCATTTATTCCAATGTAAGCTATTTGGACAGAAAAATCATAATAGAATAATATGAAATTGAAAGTCGATGATTTGATTAGCCTACTTGGATTTCAGTGCTGCCATTATATTTGTTAAATATTAGATAGAATCCGGATTCAGATAGTTCAAGGATCGTAGGATATTATACAGTTATGTTTATAGATAGGTGATCATCTTAGTTATTTTAGTATATTTACTCAATCTTCTTGTAATGCAATGTCTCTAAATTTTAAATTGAAATGTAGGTCCACAAATTGAATACACTGTTCCAGTAATCATGTTTTATGCAAAACCTATCATTTTAATACAGGATCCTGATTGAACTCATTGTATATTGTTTAGCCTATCCTTTATTTTATGTAATTATTAATTCCTGGGTTGATCTAAATGTAACTTGTTAGGGAACTTGCTTTCAGCTTAGAGAACTCTGTTAAATACGCATTGCCTTATTAAGCATTAGGCTTTCAAATTGTAAATGTTAATCTAATTTTGAGAATAATTGAGTCATGTTCTAGACGTTTCAATAGGCCTATCTTGAATGTAACATTAATTCTTGTGATGCCTTCTGCAATATCAATTATTTTGTATAATTTAATAGTGCTATTGAATTAATAGCTAATTTAATAGTACTATTTTAAGTTTTATATATATTTTGTGCTCAGTGTCTTCGCGACTGCTTGAAGAATACTTTTTTTATCAACCCAAAGTTGGTTTGGTTGGCTCCCATATAAAAATTATTTCATTCTGGATAGTGAAAGTAGGGTAGGGTGAAAGTTTTTGTAGCCATTGATTCATAGGATTTAATATAGTTACATGACTCTAAAGATGATTTTTTATTTAGTAATGTCATTGTTCTAATAAACATTTTCCTATTTGGATTTTGTTCATTTGCATTCATAACGGAAAGATTCAGAGGTTAGACTAATTTAATCAATAATTTTCTAAAAACAATCTAACTATAATATTATTACATTACAATAATTTGCATTCATGGAAGTATTGAACCCAATACAAGAAATAAGTGAAGAATTGGCTTTGTGGATGCGCAAGCCGGCTAACGTCAGCGCGCCATCCCGATCGCGGTTCAACGTTGCACTTGAACCTAACATTGTTTCCAAAGTATAAATCATAGATTAAAATAAAAATCATGAAAAAATCATTCCGTTATTTCTGTACAACTTTCCCGCTTTAATGAAATCTCTACCCAAAAGATGAAAATTTTGGGAGCCGACTCACTTTTTTATGTCATGGTTTGAAACTCGGAAAAAAAATATAACGTTAAACAACTAATTAAAATATATAGAGGTAACCATTAACTTTTATAATAACAATGTTATCGTCAGAAACTAATTATCTATATCCATGCCATGTTTGAAAGTTTTATCTCAATCCTAAGTGTGTTAAACTGCAGTTTATTTGGAGAGCGCGCATTGAAATTTTCTGCTCTCGAAAACACGATTTCGTCTTTCTATCCACTAGAAGGATGGCAGACTTGGCTTCACCTACTGTAATGCTATGCTAGTGCATACGCCCTTTCTATTGGTCTTATTTGTTCGCTGATTTGAATAGAGATAGAGAATCAGAAATGTTCATTGAAATAAGGACTCTCAAAAGGTGTAGAAAACGTTTGATAGGATCAACTCGAAAAATACAATTGGTAACAAGAAATAACTGATACAACGGAGTATACAAGGACCCGGCGAATTGAATCCAATCCAATTTATTTATTAATAATATTATTATTATTATCATCATCATCAGTTGTGCTGATAGGCATATGTACCGTTCAACCAAGGTGCATACCACACTATACTAGCATTGCCATTCAACTGTTTTGGATTCTATAAACATCAAATTACTAGCTGGTCCAAAGCACGTTGCTACGTTCTCATGAAAAATTATCCTTGATTCTATTATTTGTCACCTCCCACTGAGGTGACATTTCAAATGTCAACCTTCTAGAACTAGAAGTTAGTCCTAGGGCTCTTCCAGCTGATCAGACAGGCCTCCTTCGTTGCTTTCTTACTCACCTCTGAATGAACATTTCAAATTTAAACAACCTACAACTATTAGGGTAGAAGCTAGGTTTTTGATTTTATTATTCTCCACCTCCCATTAAGGTTACATTTCAAATTTTAACCTTCTAGGACTATAGGACTAGGACTATAAGGGAAGAAGTTAGTCCTAGGGCTCTTCCTTCTGATCATAGCTGATCCTTCGTTGTTTTCTTAATCACCACCTCTGAATGAAATAACATTTGAAATTAAAACCTCCTACGACTATTTGGGTAGAAACTAGGTTTTTTATTTTATTATTCGCCACCTGCCTCTGAGGCTACATTTCAAATTTCTAGTTGCATTGGTTAACAGATTTCATCAACCCTGCATAATCACATTTCATCATACCCAGTCATATGTTTCCTACATTCTGCAAGGCTCTGACTACATGGTACATGCAAAGTCTCTGCATTCCAGACAGCGTAAATAACGCCGCTAAGGGGCCTGCCATATGATTGATAACTGTTGACTTCTATCAGCTGGTCCTTCAAGGATAGATTTCTCTTTTTGTGTCCTTCAGCGAGGACTTTTCAACTCCGAAACTTCACAGGAACCATCTCGGGACTATTCTACAGTACGAACATTTAGTCTGGGCGCGTGGCTCTGGTTTCTCTACTAGCCGTCTTGTTAAAAGTTGACTAGTTGACCTTGAAGACATCTGCAGCGTCGCACGGGCCACATGTTTTTAGAAATGAGCGATAAACACTCCCCTCGCCATGGCTGACTACCAAACGGCCGTGCGCCCAGACTAAATGTTCCTACTGTACATTGTGCCTGAAAATTTCATAAGAATCGGTCAGCGTTTTCGGAGTTTACTGGAGTATACATACATACACACACACATACACACATCGACTTTTATCATTTATTATAATGTAAGAGATATGCTTTCCAATTCAAAAAAAATGCACATTGGTAGAAGCTAGGTTTTTTTTATTATTCGCCACCTCCCATTAAGGTTACATTTCAAATTTTAACCTTCTAGGACTATTAGGGAAGAAGTTAGTCCTATGGCTCTTCCTTCTGACCATAGCTGATCCTTCATTGTTTTCTTAATCACCACCTCTGAATGAAATAACATTTAAAATTAAAACCTCCTATGACTATTTGGGTAGAAACTAGTTATTGAAGAAGAGTTTTTTCTTCTTCTTGTTGTTCAACAGATCTCATAATTTATACCATGCCTCAATATATTCTCCGTTTTTTTCAATTCAAAGATTTAAAAATTTTAAGAAGATCTCAACACAATCAAAAATTATAATGTCAACGCTTGTCCTGTAAAAAATAAAGTGTACAAAGTGTACAAATCCTGGGGAAAATACATTAGTACATTATTGTATGCAAAATACAAAAAAATTATTGTAAATACACAAAATATATTATTTTAATACAAAATACATTATTGATAAGTAACTAATAAGAGGTAATAAATCATAACTTCTAATCGGGAAATCATAATTTCCAAACATTCAACTCGAGATTGAAACTACGTGTGCGTGTTATCATTGTTTAGCGTAACACATGTTGAGTAGCCTAGTGGACACATTTTTGTGTTGATTGGTTTGTTGATGCTTTTAAGCCTGCAGCATTGAATGGCTACACTGGCGCACGGATTTCTGTGATCGAGAGTTGATGGTCATAAATATTATTCTAGCATAACCGCAGTGTGTAAATAAAATATTATGCCCCAACATAATGGCAACCCTATCACTGGCAAATTGTTGCTCATTCAATTCTGCTCACTTAATTTCTTTGAACCAATTATACTCCATTTTCCTTCTTCTTCCTCTTCTACTCACATCTCTTTCTTCCTTTCTTTTTGAGTGGTGACGCTCATACTTCGGAATTTAGATTTGTGAAGCAAGGAATGCGGCGGAAAAGCCCACTGAAATATTCCCGTATCACAACTTACTAAGCGGCGCTTATTTTCCATTCAGCAGTTCAATGGAGATGTGGAACTGTCAGAGAAGGGAAAGACAAAGGTGAAAGAAGAGGATGAAAGAGAGATAGATGACAAAGAGTGACGAAAGGAAGAGAAGAAGAGAGTGAGAGACATTGGATGAGAGTAGAGAAAGTGAATGAAAGAGAGTGGTCAGTTGTGGTATGATGCTCTTTGATCTGTCATCAATAAAACAGAGTGCTTTAAGCTTAAAGCTTGTGGTGGATCAGTTGTGAACATAGGACGTGTCTTTTGCAGGATGCTAAACGTGGTTGTAAAATTTGTGTGGATTAAACGCACTTAACACACTGCTTGAGTGACCATTATTATTCTATTTATTTTCTATTTGCCATTTATTCTGAGTGGCTTATTCTATTCTATAAATAGGAATTGCTTCCCCTAAAATTGCATGGAGTTTGTTGTTGTTTTTATTATGAAATCTCAAGGCATTATGCATATCAATTGATATCATAAAATATTTATTATTATTTTATTTTTTATCGTTATTATTCTGTTTTTACCACAAATTTGCTGTGAGTTTTCTAATAAAAATCGGCCTATGACAAGACTTTGATAAATTGGATGTGGGAATGCTCCCGTTTAATTATCCCCTAATCATTGAAACAGTGCTAAGTACTAGTGCCTTCTGCATTGTGCTTTTTGACACTCCCAACTGACTCAAATTTACTGTTGTGATCAAACCTTTTTTGTAATCAGTCCAACTGCAGAATTAATGACAGGCATGATTGACACCTTTTCTTGCTGCTAGAAATGATATCCTTTATCTCAGCAGCCAGGGGGAGATACTTGGAGATTTTCTCAGTGTAGTACTAATCCAAGGTGTGGCAGTATGGTATGCCAAAATCTATCAAAATAGTTTCCCCAGTCTGCTTATTCATTAGGATTATATTTATGTGGCCTATGATGTGCAATTATCCTATCTGTCAAGACTGATCTGTCCCAATGCAATTTGCTTAGACTTTTCTCAAGTATTGTTTAGTATTGGCAGAGGCAGTGTCGTAACGTCTTCCAATTGGGCCCCCCTGCAACCAAGTTTCCGGGCCCCTCTCCTCAAAATCATATAAATATCCCCCCTCACCCTTGCCACCCTCCCCCTGAAAAACTTGCAAATTTTGTGGGCAGTTATCATAAATTATGCAAGAACGAAACACTTTTTTGTCTATTAAATTTTAAAATTCAATCTTGTTTCAAGGAAGGGGGGACTGATCTAATGATTTTGGCTCTAGCCTGCAGATTCCTTACAGGCGGAAATAGTTGACAGCTGATTTTATTATAAATAATTAACTTCATAGAAACCTTAAAATTGATGCCTACCATAGGATCCACATTCACAGCCTTCTGGTTAGCCTAAATAAAACGGTTAGCCTCCTTGTTCCAGAAGTGGTGTCCTCTCAGAATTCGCCTCGTTCGCGCACACAGACATAGGTTCAATTTTAAAAACGCACTTCTAAATTACGGCGAAATTACTAAGTCAGGAATTTTTTAAGTAGAAATTTTCTATAATCTCAATATCTTACACCTTGTAGTCTGAATGAGTTTAATGTTTAATGAATTAATGTAACCTGTCGCTGTCACCTTGCTTTTTGAAATGCAAATACTCTGATAAATTCATCAAGATAGCGAGGCTACACAGAGTCGGTCTTGAGTATGTCTCCATTTAATTTCTTGAAGTCACAACATCCTGCTTCTGAATTCCTTCACTGAAGCTATTTGCGAATTGTAAAATAGACAATAAACATAGACCTGACAATATTTAGCCTATTTATTATTTCTTTCTTTCTCCCTTAAGTGTTTCAGTTTTATTTCTTTTGAAAGAAATATATATTTCAATCCGGGCATGGGCCAATTCTTGAAAACATATTATTTTCAGTCTGAGGGGTCTGCGGGGGTGTACATTACGCCACTGGGCAAAGGCATGAATCTGT
This sequence comes from Conomelus anceps, assembly GCA_948455865.1. Lineage (NCBI taxonomy): Eukaryota > Metazoa > Arthropoda > Insecta > Hemiptera > Delphacidae > Conomelus > Conomelus anceps. The sequence goes on from OX418216.1 coordinate 100,439,653, forward strand.
AGTATGGATCTTTTTCCTCAAGCAGCTCATGTCTTTATGTCTCAATACAAGGTCCTGATGGAGTATGCCAGCTACTCTGTTGTCTTCTTAAATAGTCAGTGGCTGCCACTTACTCCTCCACTGTTGCAGAATCTTGCTTTCATGCTGCCTACTTGTCCCTATTCCAACAATATTTTGTGCTGTCAAGTTGAGTGGTGTTTATTTCTTATATATGCAGCCTTAAGTGCTCTGTAAAGGCATCCATCTTTGTTGGAAAGTAGGCTCTCATACTCTTCACCTGCTTTTCACACAACCACTCCAGATCCATTAGGCCATGTCCACGTTTATGTCTAGGCAGCACCAGTCTTTCAATTGAAGCTTTTGGTGATGTGCTCTGAATTTTGCAAGGAGGACTCTGGTTGCTCAAATCAATTCCTTAAGACCAGTGTTAGTCCAACCAATCATGCCAAATGTACTGGGTACTGCATATTTACTTCAACATGTTTGTTGCATTGAAATGGAATTTCAGAAGGGTCTTCACTCTTAGCACATATGCATCTCTCATTTTCTGCATCATTTCCTTCTGCTCTATTTGCTTGGAATAAACAAATCCTAAGTACTTGTTAATGTCATCTGGTCCCATAGCCTCATTAGTACTGTCCCCCAGGATAAAATTAGATGGCCAAGCAACGTTATTAAAGCTGGGTTGATTTCATAAATATGCAGGACTTCAATAAACCATGAATGTGGCATACTGTCAAATGCTTTGTGTTAATCAATGAAGGCCCTATGTATGCATATATTTCTCTTCCTATCTACACACTTGCCCCATTGCAACTGATTAATAGTGAGAATTTGTTTGCTCCCCAGTCCCCCTCTCATGTACCCTTTCTACTCATCTGCAAAAATATTTCCTTGAGCTGAATGTAGCTGCATCTGATTCGCAAAACATGCAGTAAGAATCTTGTAAAGATGGATCTCCAGTGTTTTTGGTTAGTTATTATTCAATTATGTTATTCCTTTGGAAAGCAGGTTGACACTTTGTCTGGATTTTTGAGAAATAAAGTGAAGTTTCTAGCCAGATACGGATGAAGAACTGAAAGCTTCTTTGGCTAGAAGTTGTGCAGTTTGTCTGGCCCAGGTACAGTACAACTGCTGAAAGTTGACAACACACTTGTAACCTGAGCTGTGGCTATTGAAAGTCTTGGCATTTGAAGGACTCCATCGAAACACACCCTTTTCACCCAGAATCCAGATGGAATTTTGGTTTTGACCTTCGCCCATAGAGCTCTTCAATAATTCTCCACATTCTCCAACCTGGAGGCTTGAGCATCTTCTGACTCTTGGGATTTGCCAAGGCCTCTGTAAAATAGCTTCTCATTCCTATTGAAAAGGATCCTTCTTCCTCCTATTCATTGCATTTATTTCCTTAGCCTGTTTGCTTTCACTGACAGTTTCTGAGTAAGAGTATCAAGCATCTCTCTAGGAGTCTTTTTCATGGGGTCTCTTCCAGTGTGCTGCACAGCATCCTTTTCCAGCATACAGAATGCTTGAAGAGCTCTCTTTGATGGTCTCCCTGAATGTATTGTGTGAGCTAATCAATCTTTTTATCTTATTAATAAAACATAGGAATTATTAATAATATGGAATTACCAATCCTTTTATTAATATCCTTCTATTAACCCTTTTATTATTATTATATTATTAAAATTTTTAATAGCCTACTAAAAATAATTTATTGATTACAGTACAATTAAAAAATAGCAATTTTGAAAAACCAATGATACCATACAGATTCTGCGATAAATGTAATATTTTTTGAATGGAACTAATTTCAATTTATCATTTGGCCATCATTTTTTAAATAATAATAATTATTATTATTATTATTATTATTATTATCATTATTTTTATTTATTCAATAAATTGATTCTTCTAGTATATCTTTTAAATGTAACCTATACGCTATGCTGTACTTCAATCTGCACACTACGTTTTTAAACAAGATTGAATTTAATCAATCATTTCAATATATCAATTAATAGCCTACTGTATTGAAATTGTATTGGAATATTATTTATTTAAGAACATACCTTCCTTATCGCAAGGATTCTTGAATAGATACTAAGAGATATTCTCCAATGGTTTTTTCAAGTCTCCCTTGAGTCTAGTTTATAAATAATACCGATATCCCCTTCATTGCCTAGTTTTTTAATGAAAATATCCTTTCATCCTGTCAGATATATATTATCAATAACCTGAAGCTATAAAATTCTTAATAGCCTACTAAAGATAATTTATTGATTACAGTACAATTCAAAAATAACAATTTTGAAAAACCAATGAGACAGATTCTCCGATAAATGTAACAGTTTTTGAATGAAATTAATTTCAATTTATCATTTGGCCGTCATTTTAAAAATAATTATGATAATTTATATTTTCACTAATTAGATGACAATAATTGAAAATCTCGCATGAATTTTTGCTCGATCTAGAATGTAGCACAAAATTATGGAAATTATAGACTTTCAAGTTATAGAACTATGTTATTCAAAATTGTAGCTCACGCCATGAATTCTCAGAGCTTAGTGCCTCTTAGTTTAAGGTATTAGTGACCTAAAACTTTCGATAGAAATTTCATCAACTCAATAGAGCTACTTAGCTTTCACAGAAAAATCCAATGAAAACTTTACCAGGTAATTTGATAAAATAAGTAACTGAGTTGGCTCGGATCCAAAATAGAGCCTACGAGTTATGTCCTAGATATGTCTTGAAAAAAGATTCATATCCATGTTTATTGGAGGCAATTGTTTTATAAACGAAGAATAATTCGTGAACTGGCTTGTAGAGTGTTGTATATCATTCTAAGTCCAGGATAAGGATATTGCAAATTATAAATCAATTTAGGTCCCGACTTGGAAATTTTCTTGGTTTCAACCTAATTTTCAATGCACGAGCCTAATGTTTTTCCAATAACTGTTTCCCCTAGAACTGCTTTATTGGAAAAGTTTCAATGAAACTATCTGGAATGTTGTTACTGGAATACAATGGCACAATTTGCTTGGTGCCTAATAGTGACCAAAATGACAAAAGTAATTTAGTTTTTAATCATCTATTATTATATTCTTAGATTTAAAAGAGCGGTTTCATGCTGGGTGTCTTTATTACTATATTACATGCCTGGTTTCCAATTGTTTGACCAAATTCAAGGTGTTTGACATGAATCTGATTTCCTAATATTGGTTATTATATTCAATAAATTAAGTAGCTGCCTAAAAGAGTTTCTTTTGGTGATACAAAAAAATTCCTTATTTTGTATAGAGATAATTTATGTGGACCTGTACTGTGGCTTCTGAATCATGTTCAGTAGAGTGAGAAAAATTATTGTAAATGATACAAAAATTGCCAAAAATCAAGAAGAATAAATAAAAATTAAATAAAAAAAGTCTTTGGGAGGATAAAGCCCACATAGGTCTGAGACCTGTGCGTGGGTAATAATTGGATGATTGTGATTGATGAGCTGGACCTGCAGTTTTAGGTGCGTTCCGAACCATCGGGAAGTGATTTTACAGCAGATAACAGTTTCCTTTTTGCTGACCAATTTAATCGGTCACCCTTACAAAGAGTGCCTAGGAGAACGTAGCTTATCTCTATCTGATTGAACAAATGCCTGCTACGGCTCACGGCTATCACTTCCAATGAGTTAGAATAGGTCTACAGCGTTATCGAGATGTAGTAAATTGAATTATAGATGAAACTTTCAATGTTTGGTAGCAACTTAAAATCAGTGTATAACTATCGCAAAGAGTCTTGTTTTTCCTTCTAACAGATTTTTCCAATTTGTGTGTTCCTGCGCTCTGGATCCCTCTACCCTTTATCACCAGAAGTGGAGGCTACTAGTGGAGCGTTGAGTCTACTAATGTTTGAGCTCAATATAATGTATATATATATATATATATATTGTCATGGATCAAGAATTTTGAGCCTGGGTTTGAGTAAATGAATGATGAAAAAGTGTCATATCTGCAATCTTTCCGAATAGGAGAAAAATTATTTCTAAGACAAAGTTTCCATCAAATGTATTGGCGAAGAGGCACTCTATTGCTCATTTCATATTGTTATTACTGTTATATGTTATTGACATGTTAAATCTATGTAAAAAACTAAAATAATCAAATTTGTTGGGTGATATAACCACTAAAAATATTTTAAAACTCAGAAATTCAATCAATGTCTAGAGCAAAAATCTATTAGACAGCCTTCATATTATTCACATTGTCTACATCAAACGAATTAGCATAATTTGTATTGCATTTGTGTCACATTATTATTATTATTATTATAAATATAATAATAATTATTATTATTATTATTATTATTATTATTATTATTATTATTATTATTATTATTATTATTATTATTATTATTGAACTTATTTGTTTTATATTTCATAAGTAAAAATGAAATTAGATAATGGTATTCCAGAAAGTGTATTTCAAACTAATTTTATAATGTTTTGTATATTTTTTTATAACTTAATTGAATTTAATAGAGTATTCGGAATCTTTCTTGTAATTATTCAAAGTATTTTGTTGCAAGTTATCAAACTTGCAAGGAATTATGTTGCTATACGATCATTGTCTGCTTTGATATTCCAAATATCTCTGCATTGGATTCTTTTTTATTAGAAGGGTGGCTGGAATGGCTTGTTTCTGGTTGGTTTTATACATCATATACTTTTGTTTTTTAGGTAGTCTAATAGTATTTTTCTATTTCTTTTTAATTTCAATGTTTGAAGATTAGCCTATGTCAATTTAGAATAAGTAACATTTTACTCTGAATTCTGTAATAATATAAAGAGTTGTAGAGTGGCGATGAGAGGTGTGAAGGATTCCTCTATATTTCATATTACGTAATATTCGTAAAATTTTGATAGTTTATTTGTTTTTTTAACAAAGCAAGAAAATGAATTTGATGTTATAGTTCTGTCTGAGACATGGATGAGCAGTAATAATGTCTCAATATACTCCATTCCTGGCTATACAACATACTATACATAGAGATTTGTTAATAAAAATTCAGGAGTATGCTTTTTAAAAGATAGTCTCCGTAATCAGTCTGTAAAAGATATTATGATCACAGACGCTATTGCACTAATTTTGGAATTTGTCATTGGTAATTAGAGACACGAAGTCACAGCAATCTAGAGATCCCCAACTAAAAATTCAGAGATGTTTATTAGGGAATTGAAGGATTATCTGGGTGGTAGAGGTGATAAAGTTTCGTATTTAGTAGTTGACACTAATATTGACATCATTTCTGAGAGTGCTTCAACCCAATATCTCAATTTGATGTTTAAGAAAGGATACATGCAAATGATTAACAACCATAATAAGAGTAGTAATGAGTGGTTCTAGAACATGTCTGGATTATATGTTTGTCCGAACAAGTGGTGATATTGAGGTAGCTCGCCCCATGGTCCTTGATTGTCTAACAGACCATTATCCAATTATGGTAATTTACTTGCCGCAGGACTCATATTATGATGATAAGCATTGTATTGTGGATAAAGGGTTTAGGATCAATAGGGACCTCTTACAAGGTAACCGAAGGCTACTGAGAAGTGGGAAGAAGTTCTCAATTCTTTAGACATTGATGGAGCAGTTTTAAGAATTTTAAAAACATATATAGAAGGCTCAACTACAGAAATAAATAAGAAAGCTATTTCCAAGTTTAGTAAAATTAAATCCTGGATTGGCAATTGGCTTGTAGTGTTAATAACAGCAAAAGATAAACTTTATTTACAATCTAAAAAAATCCAAATAATGTTTCTCTGAACAATTACTTAAAAATGCCAATCAAAGTTGAAATTATTAATAAGGCAGGTATAAAAGAACTACTATAACTATAAAATAAATAGAGCACATGGTGATCCAAAAAATGTTTGGAGAACTGTGAATGACTTACTAGATAAAAGAAAAAAATTGAAATCAGATAACAAGAATCTATGTTGGTGAGTCTTTATAGAGTCATAGAGGAAAATGGACCTGAAATAGTAGATTCTATCAAAACTATCACTATCTTAGTCGGAAAAAACTTGGTAGAAGCTTTGCCTCCAGTATGCAGAAGATGAAATAGAAATTCCTGTTTACCAACAGCAATTGTGTCATTTCAAATTAACCATTATTAATTATGTAGATGCACTCATAGATAAACTTAAAAATTGTGCTAGCCCAGGTGAGGATGCTTTAAGTACAGATCTTATTAAGCAAATAAAAGTATTTATATTTTAAACTATCTCTTATATTATAAACGTTAGTATCAAAAAAGGAAATTTTCCCAATAAATTTAAAAGGTCTATCATTAAACCTATGCACAAAGGAGGCAGAAAATTATCAGAAATGATGAATTACAGACCAATATCTCCGATTTCCATCCTTTCCAAGATTATGGATCAAGAAGTGTTTGATTGAATTCCTTGAGAAAGGCAGAAGGCTAGCAACGATGCAGTATGGTTTCAGAGCTAATATGAGTGCAGAGGATGCTATAGCTGACAACACAGATTCATCACAATGGGTTATACATGATGGGAGAAAACTTATGTGTTTTTAGATCTTACCAAGATAGGTATTGGAGGTGTAGAGAGCTATTAAATAGGGCACACAGATTAGTATTGAGGATAATGCTGAAAAAGATCAATATTACCCTTCAGAGGAACTGCTTCAGCAGGCCTGAGTATTAACAATACAGAAGCTCTTCATGAAAGGGTCAATTCTGTACATGCTGAAGAAATGAAATTTCATAAAGCTGCATCATACACAACAAACCAGAATGGTGGCAGCAGGAATGATAGAGGAGCCTATGAGAACAATGACTGCCGGCCAAAGACATCTCTATTTATGGCTCAAAGATTGTTCAATAAACTACCTCAGGAACTAAGAAATAATGCTAATGCAAAGGGGTTCAAATTTATACTAAAAAAAATCCTCTCTGGAAATGAAAGTGACTGTGAAATAGAGGCTCTTTTAAATATATTTTAATGATTTTTCCATGATGCTTCTATGTCTAGGGTAAATGACTTCTTTTTATTAAAATTTTACATTTTTTCCTCTCTCTCTCTCTCTCATTTTTCAATCTCCTATTTTTTTGTTCTTCTATTCTGAGAATTATTTTTACTTATTTTAATCAGAATTGTAGGGGTGGGTTAAGTGGAAGAGAGGGCCAGCTGCGCTCTAACTTCGCCCTCCCAGGTAATAAATAAAGGCAGCCATTCTATTCTCTCTCTCTCTCATCAGTAATAATATTAATGATCTAAATGATCATGTAACAAATTCAAACATACCACTAGCTGATCAATTTCACTTTCATCCAATTTCAGAACAAAACACTTTTAAAGCATTTCAACATATTCATAGCAATGCTACTTGCGCAGACAAAATTTCAATCAAACTTATCAAAAGAATGTTATTTGCAGTCCTACAGGCTATCACATTTATTTTCAATAAATCTCTTTAAAACTGTAATTTCCCTGAAAATTGGAAGCTTGCTCTGGTTCATCCTTCAAACAAAGTTGCCTCTCCCAATAAAGTTGAAGACTTCAGACCGAACAGTATTCTACCTGCCCTATCCAAAGTACTTGAAAGACTTGATCATGCACAAGTTGTAGAATTTCTAGAGCATAGTAGTAAACTCCATAACTTTCAATCCGCGTTTCGAAAATCTCATTCAGCTGAAACAGCTCTACTGCGTGTCACTGATGATATCAGGTTGACTATGGACCAAAGAAAATTTACTATTTTAAGTCTGTTTTATTTCTCTTAAGCATTTGACACTGCGTAGATCATAGAGTTCTTCTAAACAAGTTAGCAATTCTTGGTTTTAATCATAAAACACTAATATGGTTCAATTCCTATCATACAGGTAGATACTCCAATGTGTGTGTATCTATAAGTTGGTGATAACAGGTCCAATTGGAAAAATGTTATACATAGTGTTCCTCAAGGATCCATTTTACGCCCCCTACTGTTCACTCTGTATGCAAACGACCTTCCCTCTGTTATTAAGTTGTCCAGTTTCCATACATATGCAGATAACCTTCAAATTATGCAAGCTGTTCTACAGAAAAAATAAATAAAACAGATAAAATGAATCAAGGTATGAATTTAATACTTGAATGGACAGGAAAAATTGCTTCAAACTCAACCCCATTGAAACGCAGCCCATAATAATTGGATACTCATGCAATAATTGGATACAACATTGACTCGAACTCAATCCACAAAATTACTGTTAATGGTAATGAAATTTCCTACTGCATCTCAGTCAAAAACCCAGGTATTATCATGAATAAAACTCTTGACTTGTCAGAACAAGTTAATAAAACATGTAAAAAGGTCTTTTCAGCCATGCATCCATTGAAGAAATTGCAAGATATTCTTCCTAGAAACATTAGATTATTATTGGTTAAATCTTTGATCTTCCCACACTTAATGTATTGTAATTCTGTACTAAATGACATGCAAGACACACTAAATGATAAACTGCAGCGCTGCAAAAATTATTGTCTACTTTTTTTTAATTATTGTCGTTAACGGATCACTCAAGCCCACATTGCTAGCTCAACGTTAAAACTACCCGAACAGAGATTTTTCCGAATAGTAAAACTTGTTAGAGATATTTTAAAATATGGCAAACCGAACTATCTCAAAAGTGATTTTAAATTTATTTCTGAAGGTAAGAGGATAGATGTTTCAAATACTAGAACTGGAGAAAATACTCTAAGGACACCGAATCACCGAACAACCAACCATTTATACTAAATTTTTCCTTGTTGGCGCCTGTCGTGCATGGAATGCACTTCCCAATTCTATCAGATCCTTTGATAGTCGAGCGGGTTTTGTCTTGGCATTGAGAAAATGACTGAGTCTGTCCACCCTAGAGCAACTGCATGACAACTTTCATCGTTCACTCCATTATTCATCCACTTCATAAGCAATTTATCCACCATTCAAACCCTTCATATTTTAGGGATCTTAATTTTAATCCATAAAATATAAACTTATGTTAAAAAAGTTTTCGTTTTACTTAAATGTCTAGTGTAATATTAACCATCATCACCCACTATTATTCCTCTTAAATCATGCATTTTTATTCACTTTTATATTAATGTTGAACATAAACTATCTCATTTCAAAATAGCAATCTCTTTTTCTGTTTCATTGTTTTACTCTCAATAAGAAAATAACAATCCATAACTTACATTACCATTGTAAATTAACTCTAATAATCACTTTGTTCTAATCATTCATATCCTTTAAATAACTTATTCATCTTATTTTAGTTTTTAACTTTCATATACCGTTTTTAGTCTACGGTCAAATTTTGATGAGAAGGATATCCTTAAACACCCTCTTCCAAGAATGGACATTTATATGCTCAAACTTCGCCGTTCCATGTAGATACATCACAATCGTATTATCGTTATCAAATTGCATCTCATATTGATATCGTTGAATACCAATCAATTCCAAAAACCAATGTTGATGGGACCAGTATTTCCTATTGCAAATCAGTTAAACACTTAGGAATCAGAATGACTACTCTTGACTGGACTGAACATGTTGTAGGTACTTGCAAAAGAGTTTTCTCTGCAATGCACTCTTTGAAGAAAAGGCAAGACATCCTTCCTAGGCATATCCGACTTATTTTTGACATTTTCAGTACCTAATGTATCCATATTATTTCAGATTTTAATTATTCAATTTTAAATTTAATTCTGCTTTCCATATGAGCTTTATGTAACGTAATATTCCATTTACATAACATTTTCATCTTTTAAATGCATCTTCTAAGTATTTTCACCTATATTATATTACATTTTGACAATATTTTAGTGTATTACTGATAAGATTTTTCTATGCTTCCCAATTTTTTGGCAAGGGATGATTCTTATTATGATTTGAAAATCAAGTCGGCGAATTTTCCCACCCAGTAATAAAATACAAGAATGCCACAGAGATGAACAAGTGCATAGTTGGGTTGATCCAGTGTGCCGGACGAGACGAGCCAATCCCATCTCGTGTCTCTCGGCTATTGCTGTCCGTGAAAAGGAACGCCGGTTGCTCCTATTGGCTGGTAGGTCGGTAGCTGGAAAGCGACAGAAAAATTCAGAGAACGCATCGCTGCATCGCTGTGAAATTAGCATAGATTCTAGAGTTCGTCCGATTCCGGGGTCCACTGAAGCGATATCCAGGGCTCTTCCTTAATTTCGCCTCAGGCAAGCCCCTCTAAACCCGCTATCGCCCCCCCTGAAACCCCTATTGCCCCCCCACGGGAACTACCTGACCATTCCCGTCGGGTATAATCTGTTCGCTACCGTCGCGCCCAGACACATACACACACACACACACATCCAGGAAAGCAGCGCTAGTGACCTGAGTTTTCCAAGGGGAGAATCACGAGATTCATCTTGATAATTTAATGTGATTACTACACACTGTGAGTGCACAATGCTCGTTGCAAAATCTGGTAGCGTATTTGAGGCTTTCTAGAGTATGCGGTGTTGTCTGTTTCAATTTTTGTTGCTTTCGTGCTTGAATATTTTTTGAATTTTTTTCATTTTTTCGTGCTGATGAAGCTTACATGATTTGTAAATTTTACAATGTAACCCAGTGTTTCCCAAACTTTTTCCCCTCATGGACCCCTTGCCATAGTTTTCGGTTTCGAGTGGACCCTCTGCATAGATGTTATTATTTTTTTCTAAATTCAACAGCTAAGATGTGTTCTTGGTAACTGAAGTACCTCAACTACTACTGACAGGACAGTAACAGATTTGAATTCTGCCTTGTAGGCTAGTGCAGAAAACATTCAAAAACACATAATGCTCAAACTCAGTACATTTTTGTTATGTAATCAAATTTGAATTGAAACTAACCAAATTGTATGAAAATATTGTTATTAGTAATGGAGGTTAAGAAGTAAAACGGCTAGTATTTTATTAAACAGTGTGTCATCTGTGGTAACTCCCGCATCTGTTAAGCAGCTCAATGTGGAAGAACACAACACTCATCGATATTGTGATAGATAGATAATTGAAGAGAGAAAGTGAAAAATAACAAATTTATATAATTAATATAAATATAATAAACATTTTCGTAGAATATTGCATCAAATATGTGTCAAAAAGGGCAATAAAAGTACAGTAATTGAGTGTTCTTGGTAACAAGAATATTAAAAATTGATTCTGAGGAAGTTAATCAAAAGACCAGAAAAAAATATTAAAATTGATTAGTCTAACCAAGATTTCTAGTTCGATTTTAAATTATTTAATATAGTTGGTAAAGTGATGAAAAGAAGCTTATTGGACCTCATTATAAATTCTTGTAAATAAAGCGTTATTATTACTAGAATTTCTTTTTAAAATGAACGAAATATATTGTGCATGAATTTATTTCATTAGAATAATTTAAAAAATAATTTCAATAAGCAATACTATAATATTAAAGAAAGTAGAGATAGATAATTGAAAGACATGAGGCTCCTTCATCATAATTCTGGCCTACTCTTTAATAATGGTAGGCTACTTTCTTGTTTTTCTGTGTTGACCTTGACTGAATTTTATTTAGCTTTATTTTCTATTTCATTTAATGTTTTAAATTGTTTAGTTCTAGCCTACTTTTGTATTGTTCTTGTTTGTTACTTTTTGGTTCTTGATTTGACATTGACACTGATTATTCCGTGTTGCTCCTCCCACCCAAGTTTCCAAGTTTGATATGAAGAAATTGTAAGTCTGAAGCTACGAAAGAAATTTCAACTAAAAGTTCAAGAGTATCAGTTTTTGACGCAAAATAATTTAATTATTGAGTTTCAACTTAGAGTGGAATTATTGATACTTCAATAAAAATTTATTGAATACTACGACAAATTATTTCAACTTCAAAATTAAATAATAATTTTTATTTTTTTATTCAAGTTTCAATTTTATTGTTTCAAGTGTTGTTTCAGTGTTGTTTCAAGTGTTGTTTCAGTTGTGTTGTGTGTATTCAAGTTTCAACTACAAAGTTTCTTTGTAGGACATGATTGCTATTCTAAGTTAACCATTCGGGTGAGCCCCAAGTCCCAGCAAAATCGGAACTTTACTGATGGTAGGAAAAGGGTGGAAAACTCGCAAAAAGGTCAGTGAAATCCAAATTTGTGACCCCCCCCCTTCCAAGCTTACCATAAAAATTCGTCCCCTTTATGATTTCAAATGTGGAAGTATCACAAATCATAAATGGAAAGGTGGATTGGCGGGAGGAAGTGAGTGTGTCACAACTGACAATTAACTGTTTCTATCTTTCTGCACTACTTTACTTCTTCACAATAAGACAAATGTTTTGTTAGTTTGTCTCACTGATGGACAAACTCAGGGTTCTAACTGTGAGATTGTGGAAAGAGAAGACGAAATAGAAGATGAGAAAGAGAGAAAGAGGGAGTGAGAGACAATGAGAAAGGGAGGAGTGGTTGGGAGTGAAAGTAGCGGGGAAAACAGAATAGCGAGGCGTTGAATAAAATACGAATTGAGCTTCAACAGAATAAGAACAGATAAGTTAGTTTGTGAAGTCTCTCCCAAACTCTATTTTCTTAGCAACTTCAACATACTCTACTCAAAGTACTACCTTCACTGCTACACTCCTCCATCACTGAATGACTCAGTGTTCACTTTTTGGTGTGATAGATTTGTGGACAGTTGAAGAGTTGTTGTGCATCCAGGTTAGTAGATACAGCTCTCTAGCTCTCTACTAACATCAACAGTACTGCGTCACTAACAACTTCTCTTCAAACCCCCCCCCCCGCCACCACCCCACTACCAACTACAATGCATTGATAGATATCTTACAACAGTGGCTGTAATACATCTACTCTTTACATGGAAAACACCACTTTGATTCCTTGTCATTAGTTTCTTTCTTTTCTCTCTATGTCTACTGGATTTCTCCACTTTCTTGTTTTCTCATCTTATTACTCTTATTTGTCTCTTTCTTCTCCTTCTTTTTTCTTATTCTACTCCTCCTTTTACTTCTTCCTCTTTTTTCATCTTCTTCTTATTCTTTTTCTCCTCCATATTAATAATAATTCAAGTAACACTTTTAAAATCTGGAAAGATGTTTGTTCTGTGCAGATTGCTACAGATGTAATGTGACGAAATTGAAATAATCTATCAATGTCACGCAATATTCTGAAAAAACTGACTCACTTCTTGTTATATTTTTTCACTCACCAAATTTATATCTACTTTCTACTTACTTCATGATACGGGTTGAAATCTTGTCTGAAATGTGATTATTCTCCTATTCGTTCCTGGAGCAAGACGCGCTGACCGGTAGTTAGCCCGATTCCCTCCCAGGCGAAAGGTTGTACCTCGGTTTTCCCCCTGGTAGAAAGTTGGACACAGCCCGATTCCCTCCCAGCCACTGCTCTATTCTCACTGGCTCCGCCCACCCTTCCACGTCCAAAATTCTAATGAACTCTTCAAATACACGAAGAAAACAGATTACCGAAAAAAATTCTTACAGAAAGAAACTGAAAAGTGTAAATTAGGAATCATTACAAGAATATGTAAAAATATGTAAAGCGAGTGTGCTACAAAAATTATTGTTGTTTTTGTATAAAAATGAAATACATTTCACATTGACACAGCTGATAAACAGCAAATATGTAGAATTTATTGTCAATACTGTACTGCAATATTGTCGCAGCTATCATAATTTAAACAGCCAACACATATTTGAAGTGAAAATTTAGAATTTATTATAAGTATTTTACTTTCAGTGATATTTCAGTGAGGCAATCCCGTAAGATCATTTCACCAACGTAAGGGAATCAGGCTATGATTTTCACCTGGCTGAGGTCCTGGTAGGGAATCGGGCATAGCCCCCGCTGCCTATCCCCGGCATTTATATTCCTCTTAAGAAAAATGCTAAATTGGAACATTAGAAACCTGAGAGCCGTTCCCCTCAGAATCTGACAATGGGATGTTCCCAGAAATAATTTATTTCTGGACAATCCCTGTTATATAAATGTTTCTATTGTTTTCGCAAATTCTTTGAAATGGGCTGCGACTCAATAAGCTTATTCTAAATGTTTATTAAAGTGTTCCTTAAGAAGCTCCATTATCAATACATCCCTGGAAACGCAGAAACACAATTCAGAAGCCAGGCTTCGTGAATGTCTAGTGATCAACAACTGAAAATATTCAGGTATCCAGTTTTCGAATCGTATTTGAGGTACATTGAAGCTTATATTATGTATAGACCCAGGATTTCGTATTATTTTACTAGGACTTGGAATGATTAAACTGCGAATTGGTGAAGGTGTCCTGCTTTTAGTTACAAGAGTGTAGAACTGAATTATTTTTCTCAAGGTTTCTGGTAAATTTTCAGCAATGTTTTTCATGAATATTAGAACATTGAACTTTGATCCACTTGGGATTTTATATTATTAAATGAATCAACAATGCCATTAATTCTATGAACAACATGGATGAAATTTGTTTCAATTTTGTTAACCTTTATTCTAGAAATTTCATCACTGCTGGGTTTTTATTATTTATTATTTTAGATTTTGAATATACGGATGCTTTGAGTAGATATTCTTGTTATTATTATTTAATAACTTCAATCAGCTCTCCTCCTTATTGATTCCATTTTTAATGCATTCCAAATTCTCACTCAACAGTTCAGTAGTCTTAGAAATATGCACAGTTTCAATATCAGGATTACTTATCAATTTTCGGTAAAGCGCTTGAAAGTTTAAGATCTTTTCCTTGTCAATTAGATATACTCTTACCTAATATTTCTAATTTAAGAATAAGCTAACCTTTTATTAAATAATCAGGATTAACGTTATATGAAAAAATATAGGCCTAAGTGATATAGGCCTATTTGATTAATTATCTCTATGGAACTCTTAATTGTAAAATTTGAAGCCATTTTCGAAAATTGAAAATTTCAAAAAATGATCAACTATGAACCATAAATAATACAATTCATGCAAACTTACAACTAAAATGAATACTTAAATTCAACTGAACCACTACGTACCACTAATTTCATTTCACTAACTACTTCATTTCAACTAATTTTCATCTCAAATTTATTTTATGTTTATTCGAACTCAATAAAAACTGCTATCATTGAAATGGGCTGCGTCTCTCGGAATTGAAGTCTCAAAATCTTATTCTAAATTTTTTGAATCGTTCCTCAAGAGGCTTTATCCCTAAAAACGCAGTAACAAATTCCAGAAGACAGGCATTGTGGATCTTTATTGATTGACAACTGAAAACATTCAGGCTGGTTCAATAACAAGAATATCTACTCAAAGCATCCGTATATTCAAAATCTAAAGTTATAAAATGAATTTAGAAAACACAAGTCTACAATAACTTATATTAATTCCTAATTCGAATAATTAAAGGATCGATCCATTAAACAGCTTATAAAGAGTCTATTATAACAGTCTTTGTGTTAACAGCTTATTTTTCTTATTTTGTAGCCTATCCATTTCGGTAACAGCAGTAGTGTGGTATTGCAGGAACGGCCTAACCAATCACAGGCCTGCATTTCAAGGTCACCCCCCTTAGGCCACGCCCCCCCTGGCCAATGGGAGAAGACCACGCCCCTTTAGGGGGGGAGTCGGCCATTTTGTAAATTTTTGAGGCACGCCATTGGCTGCACATGTTGGAGTGGGGGACCCGTTTACCCCCCCTCAAGCCCCCTGGACCTATCCCCCTTCAAGCCCCCCTGCCCCTGTCCAAAGGAAAATGGCGCGCGCGCCCACGGTCTTTTTCCTTTTTTGTAGGTTTTGCCCAAACCTGTACTACATGAAAACAGCCATTTTGAATTGTTTCCACTTTTTTTTTGGGTGGGGGGAATAAGTTTAGGAGAGAAAAAATAAATAACCTTGTTTAAAACAGCCATTTTCTTTATGTAGGCGTCACCCAAACCTGTACTACATGAAAACAGCCATTTTGAATTGTTTCCACTTTTTCTCTTTTTTTTAGGCTTCGCCCAAACCTGTACTGCATGAATTTTTCTTTTTTTTTTAGACATCATTCAAGCCCGCACTGTGTGGGGGTAAGGTTAGGAAAGAAAAAAATAAATAACTATGTTAACAGCCATTTTGAATTGCCTCCTCCACCTCCATCACCTATAAAATGGAAGTCCTATCTCTCTCATTGCTAGAACTTTCTTTGTCTAAAAAATCTTTTTATGAGTAGTTTTTATAACGATTTATTAACCGTTGTTGCTCTGGTGTTGGAAACTGGTTAGCATCATATTTAACCTCTGGCTCTGACATATTAATCCTACGAAAAAACTCATCAACACAATGTTCTAGTGTAAGCCCACGACTTTCCAATTCCTCCCAGTTGAAAGTTCTCATAGCTATTAGACACTTTCCTATCAAATGATAAGCATATCGATACATTATAGTATTTAAATAATTCTTGTAATCCTGACTATTATGTACATAATCGATTAAAAGGCTTTCTAATACTTTTATACTTGTGTTAAGATTTTCAAAGGAGACAAATCCGGCTTTCTCATTTTTAAACTCTGTTCTACTCAGCAAATTATCTTTTTTCTCTTTATTAAAGTCATCTTTACTAAGTAGTTTTTCTCTCTCATTTTTGAATTCTGTTCTAGTCAGTAAAATATCTTTCTTAGCTTTATTAAAGTCATCTTTACTAAACAGTTTCTCTTTCTCATTTTTGAACTCTGTTCTACTCAGTAAATTATCTTTTTTCTCTTTTTTGAAGTCTTCCTTACTAAGCAGCTTTTCTCTCTCATTTTTGAATTCTGTTCTAGTCAGTAAATTATCTTTTTTCTCTTTATTGAATTCATCTTTACTGAGCAGTTTTTCTCTTTGCCCCTTTGCTACTTCGATAATTATTTTCAAACTCGAATGAAGATAGTCAGTTGAGACTAAAGCTGTTTTTTCTTTATCAAAATTTGATCTAGTCAAAATTGTTTTCTTAAGTTCATCTATTTGTTTTTCACTATCAATAATATGTTTACCGCGTGAAACACGTCCGAACCTGTCTACAGACATGATGTAACTAAAAATCTGAAATTACTTGAGCCTAACTGTTGTGAAAAACATACTCTACCATCAATCTAACAATGTTAGCCCTTTCTGATACATTTCAGCTCTGCCAGATCGAAAATAACTTCCCACAACTGATTAGAATCTGTAATTGTAGTAATGGGATGATCATTGCTACATCCATAGTGAAAATGTCCACGTTCCTCAATTACAATATCTAAGAGCTCATAAATTTCAGAGAGGATAGAATATTTTGAACTAGAATTTTTCCATGAGTCATCGCTATCAGATGACACCTTATCATCATAATCATCCTTATCTTTCTTAACATTTTCAACACAATATTGTGAGAATTTTACACTATTAGCTAGCTCTTTAAACTCATCCAAACTTATACCCATTAACAATCTGGATAATTTCTTGAACTTTGCAAAACTAAAACATTGAGACATTTTTAAGGTTATGTTTTAAAGAAGCTCTCACTGCGTGCTGCTACTACTACCTAACTGTAGCTCTAACAAACTTATACTAAATCAAATGCAATACTTACCTAATATTATATATTCTTCTCTTTCCACCCGACGGGAGGATGAATTCAATTAAACTTGATAGTTTGCTATCAGGTTTAACTAGCTCCATCTTTTTGCCATAAGAATTTGCGGGCGTTAGCACTCTTAAAGCGCTTCCCCATCTCAAAACTGAAACATTGATTTTGCTTCTACACTAGACTACTGTGAAAAAATATTTTTCATAATAGTCTAATATGGAAAATCTCAATTTATATTCAGCTAAGAAACAGGCCTATACTGCAGTCTACTTATCCTATATACTCAATTTTATTGCTTCGCTTTCCACCCGACAGGAGGATGAATTTAATTAAACTTGACAGTTTGCTATCAGGTTTAACTAGCTCCATCTTTGTGCTGTACGAAGCTGCAGGCGTTAGCTTAAAGCGCTTCCCCATCTCAAAACTGAAACATTGATTTCGCTTCTACACTAGACTACTGTGAAAAATATTCATAATAGTCTAATATAGAAATCTCATTTTATATTCAGCTAAGAAACAGGCCTATACCACTATCTTCCGCATTGCTCTAACATGCTGCATTATCCAGAAGAATCAGCGATGGTTTGTCCTCCTGATGAATACATCTCATAACATATCTCCCGCTATTGAAACTTTCCAAAGTTTGAGCATTCAACTCGGATAGAAACTTTTCCGGCAAATATACATCAAAGTACGAATGTCCACCATGATTATTAATTTCATATAATCGCAGTATAATTCTTGTTCCAAATTGTGTGCGAGCTAACCTTGCTTTTTGAATAGGATAACTAAAGTCAGATTTCAATCCATGTATTTGTACAATAGGAATATTCTCCCGCGATGTCTCATTGAATCTAGTCAAACTGAATGGACGCGATTCCTGCTGCTGCTGCTGCTGCTGCTGCTGTTGTCGCTGCTGATACATGGCGGTTGAGAAAAGCACAACTGTACTCGACCGGCGAAAAACTGGTAATGATGAAAAATATGCTGCCGCCTGCAATCACCCGCCGCCGGTTTCCTTATCCCCACCACCAGATTTCTTCTCCGCTCAAGGACAGACATGTTAAAACATGTCTGTGAGCAGTCAATAACCTCTTGTTTCACATATTGCACAACACTTGATCTTCAATTTGTAATAGTTTATAAACGCTTAATTTCAACGGTCTGTAATAATGTAGATAATCACTTATTTCATTAATATCGACAGTATCTAGAAAAATCGCCTTTAATTGTTTTGCAAATTCAACATCACCTCCTTTACTTTTAGTTTTTGCGATAGCCTCTTCACACACTTCAAACCAATCAATATAGTTTTGTAATTTTGATTCCAATTCACTATCAGCACTTAACCATTTGCTTGGATCCATAGCAACACTGTTGGCTTACTACACAATACTAAGCAATTTCTGTTTGCATTCAAGTATTTATATGAGTGGTAAAAGAACAGAAAAATTCACCGGATTAGCAACATCGCTTGTTAGATTGCAGATTCTCGCCCTGTGCAAGTACAATTGATATCCACATCATACACAAACCACTTCCTCTCCATTATAATAGAATCCTTGGCGTGCATACTTGCGTTTATTCTCCTTGGTGTAAAATGGACATGTCTTCATACTTTTCATCCTATCCCCCTCGCACAAATAATCTATTTTCCGATCAATTCCTCTCTCCTCCGCTTTACACAACATTGATGATAAATAGTGTTTAGCACTGAATAATGCGCACCTACCATCGGCAATCTTATTATGAATTTTGCAAGCATCAAAAGTCCAACAACTAGAGAACTTTCTATAATCAGGTCTTTCAAAATTATCTGGTATTGTTTCAACTTTATTGTGAAATTTCTTCAAAAACTCTGCTTTTTCTCCACCCTTTGTGTATATTCTATCATAGTTTCTAAGATAAGCTCTTATTGTATCATCAGAATAATCGATTTCGCCCAATTCCCATTTTATTTTATGATGATAAAATTCCAACCAACACACTTCGCGATATGTCTTCCATGATAGCTCTGATTTTGGAAATGGCGGTTTAAAATGTAGAATAATGTAAGTATTTTTTGGATCAATCATCGCAAATTCCTTTAAAATGAACTGATTATTTTCATCCTTGAAACCGTGAAACTCAACAACAGCGAACGAATCATCACTTCCACGTTTGTTCTTCCTCGAATATCCATCACTCACTTCCCCCTCCTCCTCCTCCTCCTCCTCCTCTTCTTCCACCCGCGCACATTCAACCTCCTTGTCTAGATCACACTGCGCTGCCGCTTCCGAATACAGTTTCCTCGACGGTTTCGAAGAACAAATTTCACCCATGTCTTCTAATCCTGACAATAAATCACCGGTATAGCAAGATGGTAATCGCTCGTAGATATCCTCTTCTTTCCCAACTAGATAATCTTGAAGTAAGGTTGAAGAAGTTGATTGCGATAGAGAGTCACACGATGACGAACTTCCACTCGATAGCATGGCCTTTCACCTACTGACATAAAACCTACCCACTCCAACTTATATAGCCTACCTGCTGCACTCTATCGGAAAAACTACTGCACCTCTCTCACCATAGATGTTAATGGTGTATACTCTACAACATTATCGCTTATTAAAATACAATAAGCAGCAGTTGCAGCCGGCACATCTTTTCCAAATTCAAACTCAAGTCTGACGTCTACTGAACTCTTTAAAGTTGTTGTCTGGTGTGAGCAGTCAATCACCATAATTGGTGTATCTTTAGTGAATGTACTAAAATCAATTTCATTCCCATGTTCAGAATTTACCGGCGAATTAGAATAGCTTCCTGCAAAATCTAAAAACATTCTATACATTAACTGTTTGTTACCGAGAAGGTTATCATAGGGAAAGTAAACAGAATTTAAATACAATTTTACATTATACAACTCGCACAGGTCAAATTTAGCCATTGTAGAATTATATTTCAATTTTCTATCTGTTTGAAAGGCTAAAATTACAAATCTCGGCGCATCTGAATACGAAGCGGTTTTAATTGTCCAACTGTGTACTTTTGTTGCCGGTAAAACAGGATATTCGTGAATTTCCCATTTTCTAAAAGCAAGTTTTAACGGACGATCGCTATCAAGTAGGCGTAAAAACCTAAGGCGTACATGATCTTCAAGTTGTAAGTATGGCACTTTCCACTGTAATTTTGTAATGTCTATCTGAACACTTGAACCAGTTGCCGATTCGATGCAATTAATATCCGACGGCGATCTTAACAGTACGAGTTCTTGTTTCAGATTTAATATAATTTGTTGAAAATCTTCAAAAAAAGCTAAAAGTAATTTTAATGGAATACAAAAACTGAACTTGTTTTCGGTTAGAGTATACCCCTCCCTGTCGAAACCGGCCAAATGGTAAGTATTTTTATCAAACACGCTTTTCAACAGTAAACCTTTAATAGTACTTGTGAGACCTACAAGACGCGACTTTGCTACAGGGTCAGCCACAATAAAGAAATTGGATGCATTTGAAATGTGGTTGTATTGGAGGATGCTTAGAATACCATGGACTGACCATGTAACAAATGAGGAAGTTCTTAGAAGAGTGGGGAAGGTGCGGGAAGTGGTTGATACAGTGAAGATTTGGAAACTCCAATACTTGGGTCATATTTTGAGGAATGGCAACAGGTACCATCTGCAGCATACAATATTGTAGGGTAAACTGCAGGGTAGTTGTAGTGTCAGTAGGAGAAAAATTTCATGGCTACACAATTTGAGAGCCTGGTTTGGTATGAGTTCCATAGAATTGTTCAGAGTGGCAGTGAGTTGAGTGAAGATAGCATGCATGATAGCCAACATCTGAAATGGATAGGAACCAATAGAAGAAGAAGAAGATTATATTATCATTTTGAAGTGTTTCTGCATAAGTTTTTCCTACCTCAACAAAGTGATTATTCAAGGCTTCAGAGTCAGTTGTGGGACAAACCGTTTTTTGTTTGACTCCTAAGTGGGGTTTCACACCAAAGCTGGGCCGGGCCAAGTGGAATCCACTTGCACACTAAATATGCAGGATTTAGATGGGATAATTCAAATACCATGCCGGGCGGATTTGTGCAGTCCTCCCTACAGCCGATTCGAGCATTTTTGGCCAAGTGGATTCGCCTTCTTTCAGTTTAGTTCAGATGCACCTCTCACTGAAAGGCTAGAAGACCAACTGAGTGAATTGGCAATCGGCTTCAGTGCGAACACAGGCAGATTCCGCTTGGCTTGGCATCGCATCCCTCTGCCTGGCCCGGCTTTAGTGTGTAAGAAACCTAAGTGGGGTTTCACACCAAAGCTGGGCCGGCCGGGCCGGGCCGAGTGGAATCCATTTGTGCACTAGATATGCAGGATTTAGATGGGAGCATTCAAATACCATGCCAGGTGGTGCTGAGTGGATTTGTGCAGTCCTCCCTATGGCCGATTCGAGCATTTTTGGCCAAGCAGATTCGCCTTCTTTCAGTTTAGTTCGGTCTCCCAACATAGTGAGTTGCATAATATTTTGTATTAAGCCAAATCGGCTTCAGTGCGAATGCAGGCAGATTCTGCTTGGCTCGGCATCACATCCCTCTGCTTGGCCCAGCCCGACCCGGCTTTGGTGTGTAAGAAGCCTAAGGCTTGTATTACACTGGATCCACTCAGCTCAGCACAAGACATTCAGCTCAGTTCTGGCAATTTTCTAACACACTGTTTCAGTTCAGTCCGCTCAGTTCAGTAGGCCCAATAGCCTACTGGTGGTTCAGTTGCAAAACACTTCTGTCTGTAGGCTTACTCTTTGCATGCATGTTTCTGTCCTTCAGTTGCTTCAGGCAAAAATCGCTTGATTACCAGAAAGTGGCTGAGATGGTTGGAGCAGACTGAACTGAGCTGATGGAATGGATCCGGTTTGCTGCTCTACATTTGAATACATGGTTTCCGAATTTTGGTGGAAGCGACTAAACTGTGCGGATCCAGTGTGGTACAAGCCTAATAATTTATTTATACAGTTGCATATTTTTTACTGGTTCCATTTGAACTTGAAATTTTATTATTATAGTAATCATTTTTACATTTCTTCAGAAGTTTGTTGAGAAGGTTCCTATAATTTTTAAATTCCTGTTTCAATGCTGTATTAAAGGGTTGTCTGACAAGTTTCTTGAACATTTCATCTTGCTTTCTTATTGTTTTGACTAGTCCATTTGTTATCCAGTTTTTTATTAGTTTAAATTTATGAGAAATTATTTTTCTTGTAGTGGCATTCATTATATAACTTTTAATTTTGTTCATGAAAGAATCCACCATACCATCTAAAGCCATATCCAAGTCTCCCAAGTCATTCCATTTTTCACATTCGAGATAAGTTATAAGTTCGTTAAAGTTTATCGTTTCTATAGAATGTTGATTTTTATCTCCTGCGTGCTAATTATTTTCCAATAAATCTGTTCCTGACAATTTATAATTGAAGCTTCTAACGCATTGATATTAAAATTAGGATTCCTCAAAAAGTATGATCTATTATAGATTGCTGCTCATTCTCGATTCTAATCGGTTTGATAATATAAGATTTAAAACCATTAGAGGACATAATACTAAAATATCCATTTCCATCTCTTTTCAAATGTATATTTAAATCTCCAATAAGGAGAGCGTTACCTGATTCCCTTAATGTACTTAAGTTACAGTCAATGCTATCCAAAAAACTTTAAATATTTGCAGAGGGACTGCGATACACAGTTGTAGTTCCCATTTGGGGCAACCCAATATTCACAATAATTGATTCTGCTTCAGAAATAATAATTGGATTGAGCCTTTCAATTTTTAGGCTATAGTTATGAAATACTGTTACGGAAGCAAACAGGCAGTTAGTCGTCACGCACTTGTTCTATTTAAATCATTCTATTGTTTTCATGGCTGGACATGACTTTGTGACTTCGACATCCAATCCAATCTTCTAATTCTCTCTCCTTAGATGTCTTTGTCATTCCTATTGTTGAAGTCTGCAACTCTCTCACTCAATTGATCTTCTCGTCAATTCTACATTCGTCTAGAACGATTGAGAAAATTCTCTAAGTGTCTGGTGAGCTCCAATTCTTGGAATTATACAACTACAACAGCTGTATAAAGGAGTCCACATGAACCAGACAGTCAGTCTTACAAAAGCTTGTGTGACAGTCCGTGTTTCGGAGGACACGTTAAGCCGTCAGTCCCGGTTGCATATAAAAAAAAAGCAGTCGTTAAAAAAAAGCGGCGAGGTGGAACTACCCGTAAGGGTCTCCCCACCACGAAAAGCCATACGAATTTACTTTTTTTTTGTGTGACAGTTGGTTCTCAAACCTGCGTGTGACAGATTGTATTACAGATCTCGTGCCAGTGGAGTAAACAGTGCTCTATTCAGTCGTTAAGGGGCCCACACACTAGCGAGTGCTAAGACTCGGCCAGCCGGACTCTGGAGAAAATCACTAGTTAGTGGGCTGTTTTCTCCCGAGCCGAGCCGAGCCCAGCCAGACTCGCGCAGGGCTACAAGCGCGGCTGGGCTCAGCTGGGACTCGCTAGTTAGTGGACGTTTTCCGTGCCGAGCCAGGCTCGGCACCTCATTATAACATAGCAGATGGTCAGAAAGCAAGTATTTGCACTGTTCACAAGATGTAAAAATAAGTTAATTGAGTTATCTATTTAAGTTTGTATATTTATTATTACTATGACTGAAATAGGTACCGAGTTAAACTAATGTATAAACAGAAAAATAAGAAAGAAACCATATATTAAAATTTGAATATTCAAGAAAAAATAAAAATGATAATATTGCAGTGCAGAGCTTATTTTTAATAAAATACAAATAAATATTCGAATGTTGTTTTTTCAACAAAAAATACCTACAGTTAACATAAAAATAAAATTAAAAAAATAAAATAAAATAGCTGCTAACAGATAAATTGTGTATAAAATAAATAAATAATTATTGAATAATAATGATAATAATAATAATACATCCCTTTGCATGCAAGTCCAATGCCCATTTTATATTTATTACCAACATTATCATTATAAATATAACAGTATTTAATAAATTGCAATATAACAATTAATTACTTCAATACAAATGAAAAAAAAAATGGAAGTAATTAAAAAATAGAAATTGAGTAAAAAGTAGATGAAATTAATCCTATATTTCATCTGACCTTTTGAATTCTATAGAATAGGCCCCCTATTACACTTTTGCATATTTAATTGTAGATGTTCTTCTTCTTCTGAGGATGAAGCCCACATAGGTCTGAGACCTGTGCGTGGGTAATGAGTTGGATGATGGTGATTGATGAGTTTTGAACCTAAAGTTTTAGGTGGGTTCCGAACCACCGGGAAGTGATTTTACAGCAGAGAACAGTCTCTTTTTTGCTGGCCAATCTAATCGGTCACCGTTACAAACAGGACCTACGAGAACGCAGCTTATCTCTATCTGATTGAACAGATACCTGCTACGCCTCGCGGCTATCACTTCCCTAATTATAGATCTATATCTATAATTATGTTATAGATCTATAAGAAAGATACTTGTTGGGAAAATAATTGTTATAAAAAACATAAATCGTGCCTATAAACTCTCTGACATCTTTTTCTCTATGTCAGAAAAAAATTAGAAGAAATAAAACATTTTTTAATAATAATAATAATCAAATTTCAAGAATTATGAAATTTTAGCAAAACCAATACTCTCTCTAGAGCATAAAATGACCTTCCAAATGAGATATTGATTGTAATTTGAAGATTTTGAGATTAGATGAGCTATACTCCAGCCGACCTTGAAAAGTAGCCGAGCCAGACTCGGGAAGTTCACAACACGTTAGTGGTGATTTTCTTCCGAGTCTTACTCGCCGAGCCAGACTCGCGAGTTTGGCTCGCGAGCCTTACTTGCTAGTGTGTGGGCCCCTTTAGACAGTGTCAAGTGCAGAGACGAAGTGTTTACTGTTTATGCATTACTAATAGTTTAAAGACGTTGTGTTAAGTGATATTATTTGGGACTATCAAATAACGAATTGGACTGTGTTTTGTAAGTGATTAGTGGCTCTTTTTGTCATTTCTTTCTACATTATTGTACAGTTTATTGGACTCTAGTCTCTTTTGTTATTGATCAGCCTGTAATTACTTATTCATTAATTCTTATAAATAATTACTGAAAATAGCTATTAGCTTGTCATTTGATGATCTGTTTTTATTTCATTAATTGAACTTGCAATTAATTTGTGTAAATATACTAATTTGTGTAAATAAAGTGCAAGTGTGAACTTTAGTGTTGCCAGCCTTATTTTAGCTATTAAAACCCGTAACAATACACTCAACCCATTACACTTATTTATTCAGATTGCCTGGCTCATTAATTACTGAATAACCAATCAGATTATAATCCATTCATTTATCTAAGTATCAGTCAGAACTATCACGTGAAATTCAGTTTACAATTACCCAACACATAAGCAAATTAATCTTCCGCAGAAAGCCTAATAATTATTATATCATATAGAGATTGACTTGTCATTGATTCAATTTAAAGCTGTGATCTGTTTTAGAGAAAGATTAAATCTCCTCAGATGCTTTTATTATCATTGAAGAATTGATAATGGAGTTGAAAGAATTGAAAAAGAGAAACAAAAATCAATAAAATGTGACATTAAATTAAATTTTTCATTGTATTATGAATATGTTGTTGTTGTTGATGATTATGAAGTGGTAGATATCTTAATAGATAAGACTCGATGTTGACATATCTGCATTTAATAAATAATAAATTATTTTTAATAATTTATATAATTATGATTTATAATAACACTAGTGACTAGTATGAATTAAAAACAGATCTAGATTGACTTTGAAATTCACTAATTACATTGAATGATATTTTCTCATGTTGGAATGTTTAGCAATGGATAAATGGATTGTCATCGGTGTTCACTGTTGACTAGTATTATTTTGAGAGCAATGCCTCCCAAGCATCAGATGTCAATGAGGTGGTATCTCATTGTTTATTATAATGCCACGGTAAGATCAGACCCCCCCCCTCCACCACCACCACCACCAACTCTTGAAATATTTTTCTCATTTCCACACAATTTTTCTTGAAGGTCAATGACTACACCAGTAGGTCAATAACTACTGACTACATAATTACTAATTTGATTTATAATATTAATTTTTTAAATTTATGCACTGATTGTTGCTTATCAATTATAAAGAACTTCATAGAGTTTCAAAACCACCAATTCAAATATATAATTTTAGCCTTTCAAACAGATAGAAAATTGAAATATAATTCTACAATGGCTAAATTTGACCTGTGCGAGTTGTATAATGTAAAATTGTATTTAAATTCTGTTTACTTTCCCTATGATAACCTTCTCGGTAACAAACAGTTAATGTATAGAATGTTTTTAGATTTTGCAGGAAGCTATTCTAATTCGCCGGTAAATTCTGAACATGGGAATGAAATTGATTTTAGTACATTCACTAAAGATACACCGATTATGGTGATTGACTGCTCACACCAGACAACAACTTTAAAGAGTTCAGTAGACGTCAGACTTGAGTTTGAATTTGGAAAAGATGTGCTGGCTGCAACTGCTGCTTATTGTATTTTAATAAGCGATAATGTTGTAGAGTATACACCATTAACATCTATGGTGAGAGAGGTGCAGTAGTTTTTCCGATAGAGTGCAGCAGGTAGGCTATATAAGTTGGAGTGGGTAGGTTTTATGTCAGTAGGTGAAAGGCCATGCTATCGAGTGGAAGTTCGTCATCGTGTGACTCTCTATCGCAATCAACTTCTTCAACCTTACTTCAAGATTATCTAGTTGGGAAAGAAGAGGATATCTACGAGCGATTACCATCTTGCTATACCGGTGATTTATTGTCAGGATTAGAAGACATGGGTGAAATTTGTTCTTCGAAACCGTCGAGGAAACTGTATTCGGAAGCGGCAGCGCAGTGTGATCTAGACAAGGAGGTTGAATGTGCGCGGGTGGAAGAAGAGGAGGAGGAGGAGGAGGAGGAGGGGGAAGTGAGTGATGGATATTCGAGGAAGAACAAACGTGGAAGTGATGATTCGTTCGCTGTTGTTGAGTTTCACGGTTTCAAGGATGAAAATAATCAGTTCATTTTAAAGGAATTTGCGATGATTGATCCAAAAAATACTTACATTATTCTACATTTTAAACCGCCATTTCCAAAATCAGAGCTATCATGGAAGACATATCGCGAAGTGTGTTGGTTGGAATTTTATCATCATAAAATAAAATGGGAATTGGGCGAAATCGATTATTCTGATGATACAATAAGAGCTTATCTTAGAAACTATGATAGAATATACACAAAGGGTGGAGAAAAAGCAGAGTTTTTGAAGAAATTTCACAATAAAGTTGAAACAATACCAGATAATTTTGAAAGACCTGATTATAGAAAGTTCTCTAGTTGTTGGACTTTTGATGCTTGCAAAATTCATAATAAGATTGCCGATGGTAGGTGCGCATTATTCAGTGCTAAACACTATTTATCATCAATGTTGTGTAAAGCGGAGGAGAGAGGAATTGATCGGAAAATAGATTATTTGTGCGAGGGGGATAGGATGAAAAGTATGAAGACATGTCCATTTTACACCAAGGAGAATAAACGCAAGTATGCACGCCAAGGATTCTATTATAATGGAGAGGAAGTGGTTTGTGTATGGTGTGGATATCAATTGTACTTGCACAGGGCGAGAATCTGCAATCTAACAAGCGATGTTGCTAATCCGGTGAATTTTTCTGTTCTTTTACCACTCATATAAATACTTGAATGCAAACAGAAATTGCTTAGTATTGTGTAGTAAGCCAACAGTGTTGCTATGGATCCAAGCAAATGGTTAAGTGCTGATAGTGAATTGGAATCAAAATTACAAAACTATATTGATTGGTTTGAAGTGTGTGAAGAGGCTATCGCAAAAACTAAAAGTAAAGGAGGTGATGTTGAATTTGCAAAACAATTAAAGGCGATTTTTCTAGATACTGTCGATATTAATGAAATAAGTGATTATCTACATTATTACAGACCGTTGAAATTAAGCGTTTATAAACTATTACAAATTGAAGATCAAGTGTTGCGCAATATGTGAAACAAAAGGTTATTGACTGCTCACAGACATGTTTTAACATGTCTGTCCTTGAGCGGAGAAGAAATCTGGTGGTGGGGATAAGGAAACCGGCGGCGGGTGATTGCAGGCGGCAGCATATTTTTCATCATTACCAGTTTTTCGCCGGTCGAGTACAGTTGTGCTTTTCTCAACCGCCATGTATCAGCAGCGACAACAGCAGCAGCAGCAGCAGCAGCAGCAGGAATCGCGTCCATTCAGTTTGACTAGATTCAATGAGACATCGCGGGAGAATATTCCTATTGTACAAATACATGGATTGAAATCTGACTTTAGTTATCCTATTCAAAAAGCAAGGTTAGCTCGCACACAATTTGGAACAAGAATTATACTGCGATTATATGAAATTAATAATCATGGTGGACATTCGTACTTTGATGTATATTTGCCGGAAAAGTTTCTATCCGAGTTGAATGCTCAAACTTTGGAAAGTTTCAATAGCGGGAGATATGTTATGAGATGTATTCATCAGGAGGACAAACCATCGCTGATTCTTCTGGATAATGCAGCATGTTAGAGCAATGCGGAAGATAGTGGTATAGGCCTGTTTCTTAGCTGAATATAAAATGAGATTTCTATATTAGACTATTATGAATATTTTTCACAGTAGTCTAGTGTAGAAGCGAAATCAATGTTTCAGTTTTGAGATGGGGAAGCGCTTTAAGCTAACGCCTGCAGCTTCGTACAGCACAAAGATGGAGCTAGTTAAACCTGATAGCAAACTGTCAAGTTTAATTAAATTCATCCTCCTGTCGGGTGGAAAGCGAAGCAATAAAAGTGAGTATATAGGATAAGTAGACTGCAGTATAGGCCTGTTTCTTAGCTGAATATAAATTGAGATTTTCCATATTAGACTATTATGAAAAATATTTTTTCACAGTAGTCTAGTGTAGAAGCAAAATCAATGTTTCAGTTTTGAGATGGGGAAGCGCTTTAAGAGTGCTAACGCCCGCAAATTCTTACGGCAAAAAGATGGAGCTAGTTAAACCTGATAGCAAACTATCAAGTTTAATTGAATTCATCCTCCCGTCGGGTGGAAAGAGAAGAATATATAATATTAGGTAAGTATTGCATTTGATTTAGTATAAGTTTGTTAGAGCTACAGTTAGGTAGTAGTAGCAGCACGCAGTGAGAGCTTCTTTAAAACATAACCTTAAAAATGTCTCAATGTTTTAGTTTTGCAAAGTTCAAGAAATTATCCAGATTGTTAATGGGTATAAGTTTGGATGAGTTTAAAGAGCTAGCTAATAGTGTAAAATTCTCACAATATTGTGTTGAAAATGTTAAGAAAGATAAGGATGATTATGATGATAAGGTGTCATCTGATAGCGATGACTCATGGAAAAATTCTAGTTCAAAATATTCTATCCTCTCTGAAATTTATGAGCTCTTAGATATTGTAATTGAGGAACGTGGACATTTTCACTATGGATGTAGCAATGATCATCCCATTACTACAATTACAGATTCTAATCAGTTGTGGGAAGTTATTTTCGATCTGGCAGAGCTGAAATGTATCAGAAAGGGCTAACATTGTTAGATTGATGGTAGAGTATGTTTTTCACAACAGTTAGGCTCAAGTAATTTCAGATTTTTAGTTACATCATGTCTGTAGACAGGTTCGGACGTGTTTCACGCGGTAAACATATTATTGATAGTGAAAAACAAATAGATGAACTTAAGAAAACAATTTTGACTAGATCAAATTTTGATAAAGAAAAAACAGCTTTAGTCTCAACTGACTATCTTCATTCGAGTTTGAAAATAATTATCGAAGAAGCAAAGGGGCAAAGAGAAAAACTGCTCAGTAAAGATGAATTCAATAAAGAGAAAAAAGATAATTTACTGACTAGAACAGAATTCAAAAATGAGAGAGAAAAGCTGCTTAGTAAGGAAGACTTCAAAAAAGAGAAAAAAGATAATTTACTGAGTAGAACAGAGTTCAAAAATGAGAAAGAGAAACTGTTTAGTAAAGATGACTTTAATAAAGCTAAGAAAGATATTTTACTGACTAGAACAGAATTCAAAAATGAGAGAGAAAAACTACTCAGTAAAGATGACTTTAATAAAGAGAAAAAAGATAATTTGCTGAGTAGAACAGAGTTTAAAAATGAGAAAGCCGGATTTGTCTCCTTTGAAAATCTTAACACAAGTATAAAAGTATTAGAAAGCCTTTTAATCGATTATGTACATAATAGTCAGGATTACAAGAATTATTTAAATACTATAATGTATCGATATGCTTATCATTTGATAGGAAAGTGTCTAATAGCTATGAGAACTTTCAACTGGGAGGAATTGGAAAGTCGTGGGCTTACACTAGAACATTGTGTTGATGAGTTTTTTCGTAGGATTAATATGTCAGAGCCAGAGGTTAAATATGATGCTAACCAGTTTCCAACACCAGAGCAACAACGGTTAATAAATCGTTATAAAAACTACTCATAAAAAGATTTTTTAGACAAAGAAAGTTCTAGCAATGAGAGAGATAGGACTTCCATTTTATAGGTGATGGAGGTGGAGGAGGCAATTCAAAATGGCTGTTAACATAGTTATTTATTTTTTTCTTTCCTAACCTTACCCCCACACAGTGCGGGCTTGAATGATGTCTAAAAAAAAAAGAAAAATTCATGCAGTACAGGTTTGGGCGAAGCCTAAAAAAAAGAGAAAAAGTGGAAACAATTCAAAATGGCTGTTTTCATGTAGTACAGGTTTGGGTGACGCCTACATAAAGAAAATGGCTGTTTTAAACAAGGTTATTTATTTTTTCTCTCCTAAACTTATCCCCCCACCCAAAAAAAAAGTGGAAACAATTCAAAATGGCTGTTTTCATGTAGTACAGGTTTGGGCAAAACCTACAAAAAAGGAAAAAGACCGTGGGCGCGCGCGCCATTTTCCTTTGGACAGGGGCAGGGGGGCTTGAAGGGGGATAGGTCCAGGGGGCTTGAGGGGGGGTAAACGGGTCCCCCACTCCAACATGTGCAGCCAATGGCGTGCCTCAAAAATTTACAAAATGGCCGACTCCCCCCCTAAAGGGGCGTGGTCTTCTCCCATTGGCCAGGGGGGGCGTGGCCTAAGGGGGGTGACCTTGAAATGCAGGCCTGTGATTGGTTAGGCCGTTCCTGCAATACCACACTACTAACAGCATGATGCCCGTTATTGATATCTCCCAAACACATAAATAAAATGTTTCAACTCACAGACGTCTCATGAGGAACAAATTGCGAAGTAGTAGAATTGTAATAAATTGGGAGCCACAACCAACACGTGAATGAAAACCAAAGCAAGAACCATCACGAGAACTTGTATTTGAACCAGAGACAGAACTAGGGACCCTGCATGGGCTAAACCTAATATTTTGTAAAGTACGAAAAATTTATTTGCTCAATATTTCCATATATATTAATATTTTAGTAGGAATGGAAGCATTATTACAACATTGAGCCAAGTTAATGATCATTTCTTCTTCTCTTATCTCTTAACATATTAAAAATAATCATCGATAACTATTTTTAATTCGTCAACACTTGTCTTTAATTCACAACTTTGTGGAACGAGATTTGAACTTTCCCTCAACAGGGAAACAGCAGTTGATTTTCAGTAGCACAAGAGTAGACAACTTCCTTATAGTATGATTATAATTAACTTCATGACACTCTATTTTAAAAAGCATTTTCAGAGAGTAATACTAATTTCGAGAGGGGAGTGATAGCCGAGTGCCGTAGCAGGTATCTGTTCAATCAGAGATAAGCTACGAAACTCCTGGTCATCTTTGTAACGGTGACCGATTGGATTGGCCAGCAAAAAGGACTCTGTTCTCTGCTGTAAAATCACTTCCCGGTGGTTCGGAACCTACCTAAAACTGTAGGTCCAACTCATCAATCATCATCATCATCCAATTCATTACCCACGCACAGGTCTCAGACCTAATTCATCCTTAAAAAAAAATTTTTTTAGAAATGAACTGCATTACAATTATATTATTGAGCTACCTCGTTCCTACAACACAAAAATACAATTTCTCTGTCTATCATGATTACCCAAAGATTCCCCACCCTGATCATGACGTCACAAAACAACCGACCAATAAAACAAGATTGATGAATGACAGAGAAAGCATGAGAGTAAAGAATGAGAGAAGATAAAGAGAAGATAAATACGGATGAAAAGCAACGTAAGCAGAAAAGCCTAGTCAACAAGAAATGGCTTATAGATCTGTCAAGAGAGAAGGGAGATGAAAATAATTAATTAAAAGAATAAAATAACTTAATTTGTTACAACTTTCTTGCCTTTAGCTGAACGATAGCAAAAGTAACAAATTTAGTTGAAGTAGAAATAGAATGAAATCGAATAGATGAAAATTTGATAACAAAGAAAAGTAGGATGTAAAGAAGTGTCATTGCAAATGCCCGCCAGTAAGGCTAAACATGATTGTAGTAGGATGGATCTTTCAGCCTAGTCGACAGTAGTCGTCTGTCTTAGATCTGCCATCATAAAAGGGAGAAGAAAAGAATAGGGATATTGTTATTCTTTTCAGTTACCAATAAAATACCAGAGCGCAATAAACGGATCCACAAAGAAATCAAGTAATAACGTGTGATATATCGAACTCATTTTCACCAGAATACGTTGAAATTTAGAAAAATAACGATAGCTTTCAGCAGACAGCACATCTGAGAGACTATTCAACCTTTTTGACCAGAATAGCTGAATGCCTAGAATTATAAAAAATAACGGTACGGTACAGCCAGAGAGAATAGAAGTAAGTTCTTCTTCTATACTCTCTGGGTACAGCACATCAACAAATAAATCTAGTTATAGAAATCTGTGGAAAATTTATCTTCTATTTCATCAAAATTCACCAACAAAACGCCATTTAACGCATTCAATCAGCGCCGATGTGAAGTGTACGTTTTTTACGTCGGACAAACACATATGGCGTCCTGATTGGCTGGAGAATTTCCGATGTAAACAATTTCATATTCAAACGCGCAGAGGATGCGTTTCATCTATGAAGAGCGACTCGATTTAAAACGGCGTGTTTAACTATTCAAAGGCCGATCGACATTGATATAGGGATAGGAAGCGACATCACAAAGAATTTTCGAAATCAATTTATTAGCCTCGAGTGTTGAGCGCCTCTGTGTGGATTGGGGCGGGATATTGCCCGCTAATTACGAAAACGAATATATATAGCTTAACGGTCCTCTGACAAAGGAACGAGCCCGCTGATTAATGGCCACTCTATCTATAGATATACATGTATGACCAATATACATAGCTATACATGTAGCCTATACTCTAGCCTAGCGGATCTCAATTGTTTTTAGTTGTAGGTTTTCACCTACTGCGTTTCAGAGGCCTCCATTTGACCAAAACTTGCGGAACTGAAGCCGCTTGAATTCTCACACAACCAAGCTAGAATTTATTACTCCAGCTTTAGCTCAAACAAATGGATTGATAAACAATGTATTTCTTCTACCAACAATCGGAAACTCATATAAAGCCCTATTGAATCGTTTAGAGATTACTCGGATTGTGAGGAGAATTTCTATTCTTATCGATTCCTCATTTTCACACTCTTCTCAAAATAAATTTTGTTGTTTCATCTACATGTTTCATCTTTGGTGGCTTTGTTTTTGTACAAACAAATGATGATGCTGATAGCGATGATGATGATGATGATGATGATAGCGATGATGATGCTGATAGCGATGATGATGATGATGATGATGATGATGATGATGATAGCGATGATGATGATGATGATAGCGATGATGATGATGATGATGATGAAAAATGAATTAGTAGGCTAGTCAATGTACAATTGTACATGCTTATTAATCAAATGAATGGTTGTCAGTGTAATGTGTCAGGTTGTCAAATGTAGGTTGTCAGTGCTGTCATAGTGTAGAGTTTCTACGACTGTGAGCTGATTTTCTAAGAATTACTATTCTAATACGTTCTACATTTTTACACTCTAATAATAATTAGCGATCAATAAATACTGCTCACTTATTTAGTTTTTGCGGCTGTATGGCCTACGCTGAATAGTTTTTGCATTTCTTCATGGATTTGTATTTGGTTGCCATTTTTCTGCTCATTGTTTTGTACTATTTGTCGACCAGTTGATACCACGGATACCACGGTTCTCTTCTATTACACGTGGTTGATACCACTCTAGTCTTAGCTGTTAGCCAATTACAAAGCCACACTACATAACAGGCCGGAGGCACCCCCTCACTTCAGGGTTGTACGCCTAACTACACGCCTAACTACACGCTTAACAGAAACAAACAAAATGCATGGTTTTAAATGGGCTTTTTGGGACATGCTACTAAAAGACTAATCTCATTCACAAACCACTCAACAAATGTGCAAATGACTTATATTGTCGTATTCTGCATAAACTGTCGATTAATTTTATGTAGCTTGGTAGTTAAAACTTATGGTAAATAATACTTTTTTGGCCTAACAAACTGTGGAATGCTTGTGAAATTGATAGTAGTTTAAAACGCAGTAGGTACTGTAAAACGTCCTCTCTCATTCATAAATTACACAAAAAATATGTGCGAGTCTTATATTGCTATTTTATGCATGAGCTCTCGATCAATTTGGTATAGCTTTGTTGTACACAGTCATGATAAATAATACTTTTTGGTCATGTAAAGATGATATTTCTCACTAAATTTTCATCATAATTTTATTTCAAATTAGATTGTATTTCGTAGATTGATTTATCTTTTGAAAATTTACTCCGTTTTTTGTTTACTCTGGCCTGTTATATAGGGTGGCTTTGATCAGAGGCTTCCACCCTGTCTGCTAATATTATTTATTTGTCATGAAAGTTGGCATGACTGTCCACCCGAAGGCAGTCGCAGAGGAGATTTGGGCGTTATATCTGACAAACCTCTGACTGCCAATCCCGCGGTCACTGATTTTGTGTCATCATTTACCTCATTACCACGCCCAATACTCAGACTCATCACGCATGCGGGCATCAAGTCATCAACAGTAAAAATTCTCCGAGGATTTAAGTTAAATTCAAGCTATATTTATTTTGTATTTTATGCTATTCACCAGCTAGTAATGTATTTTTATCTCAGGCTAGGTGTGGTTAAGTTAGGTACTTAGCCTAGGGGTATTTTTATCGCTACTTAGACCTACATGGTTGCAAAGTTATGTGACACCTACTGAGAAACATTCGTTGGTATGTTTGTGCCCTTACGCCTGGGCGTGTACATAAGTTCGATTGTTTTGATTCATTTTGCTTATGCATAGTGTCAGGAAACGCAAAGGAAGAGGGGAACGTCCTTCAAAGTTGCATTATGTCAACGGCAGCGGCGAATTTTCCGAGCATTAGCATGTGGCCGTATGTCTAACAATTAACGGACAAATAAAAGAGAAAATATTGCAGCGAATATGAAATTGGAGTGAATAGAGAGGAAGAAGGCACAATGGTACTTGGCGTTATCTGTTATGTAAATGTTTACTTTTAAGAAATTAATTACTGTGCTTTTGACACTTTTATAGTGTTTACTTGGTAATTTGTAGAATGTTCTAGTTGTTTGATTAGACATTAATGGAATCTTTTCGAATATTGTAGAAAGTGCTAGTTGCTTTATTTATTTATTTAGAAGTTGATAGAAAAATGTAGAAATTGCTCGATATTTGAAAAACCTATTTAAGGCGAACGCATTTGTGTAAATGAGTTCAGTTGTCTTAGAAATTCGTCGTGATAAACAAGTTGTGACAGGTCTATATGTTGTGCCTATATAGTGATAATTCTTTCTATAGAGATAATTCTTTTTCCTGTTTAATTCATACCAGTGAGCTACTAAATAGTTTTTATTGTATTACGGATTAGTTCTACGTAAGTTAAGTGTTCTTTTTCGACTTTTTTTTTTGAATATTATTGGACAGTTTATTGTACAGTTATTAATTAATTTTAGATCGGCCTTTTAACTTTTAATGATTGATTTTTGTACAGTTTATTTAAAACTCATTATCAGTTGAACAATATCGTGTTATCTGTTTTGAATTGCTTATTTTTCTGTAAGACATTACTGAACAGTGAGTGTTGTGATTATTTGTGTAAATAAAGTGCGAGTGATAAATTTAAGTGTTTCCAGCGTTATTTTAGACATAGAACCCGTAACAATATTGTTGCCAAAACTATCCTAACAAGTCAAGATATTAATGAAATATCAAATATTCCAGTATTTAGCTTATGTATGCCATCACAATCGTACTCCGTTGATGGAATGTGGCGCCTCTCTTGAGTATTTGTCTAATGAATGCTGTCAAGAGCCCGCATGCCTTGTTAGGCAAGTTTTAGCGAAAAGCTCATGCGCGCGCAGATTCATCTAAATAAAGACCCTGTCTTTTGCATAAACTGCTTGCGGTGTCGAGATCACATGCTATGGCAGACTAGTAGTTCGCTCTCGATGTTGCATACGTTGTCACCCCCGTGAAGGCGGTTGTTGCTGCTTGCGTGAACACTAGAAATATGACTTGATTCTAATGTTCTTTAAAAACCTATAGGTTTTTAAATAAGAGAAATATGAGTTGATTCTAATTTTATTTAAAAACCTATAGGTTTTTAAATAGGAGAAATATGACTTGATTCTAATTTCCTTTAAGAGCTCTTCTGATTGAAATAACGAAACTGTAATAAAAGTTGAAGGTTTTATTTCTTTCCTAGAAATAAGTAAGACTCGTTTTTTGATAAGCGTATTTTCTGAAATATATCCATTCACAGACGTTCTCTTCAATATTCTTCAAACAAAATATTTAGATATAGCATACTGTCCTAGGAAGGTGTCTGAAGTAGGTAACTGAGAGACTAGAAAAAGTAAGAAAACAGTTTCATGAACATTTGGAGGAATTAAAAACAAATTAAGAAAATAATGAAAGTTATTTGTCACTTAGATATTCCAGGATGAAGAATAGTACAGAGAATGAATCAGAGAATAAACGTCTGTTCGTTGAGATTTTAGACAACATTTTAATTCAATTGAGGAACAGATTCCAGTCCATGGGAAAGCTTAATTTTTTGTTCTTATTGAACAGAAAAATGTATGTCGAGTATACTGAGAATACAGAGTATACTGAAAATACAGAGTATACTGAGAATTTCCAGAAAATGCTTTGAAGTCACTGGAGATACAATATGGTTCATTTATGACATAATCCGTTTAAAAAACGAGCTGTCTGTTTTGTATTCGTCATAGAAAGGCTATACAGTTTCCCAATTAGAGTGCATGCATATTTTTTAATTTTATATTAAACACATTTATCAGTTAATAATTCAGACATATTTTAAAGAAAATGTTTTATATTCATTGTCAGTGCATGCCCAAAGGTTTTAGTCAGCATTAGCTATGGTCAACAGTGTCTCCGGTTACAATAAATTAGAAATGAACAAGCACTGTTTTTCTGTTTTTTTTTTGTTTTTTTTTAGGATGAAGTTCACATAGGTCTTAGTCCTGTGTGTGGGTAATGAGTTTGATGATGGTGATTGATGAGCTGAACTTACAGTTTTAGGTGGGTTCCGAACCACCGGGAAGTGATTTTACAGCAGAAAACAGTCTTTTTTGCTGGTCAATCTAATCAGTCACCCTTACAAAGAGTGCCGAGGAGAACGCAGCTTATCTCTATCTGAATGATCATATACCTGCTACGGCTCATGACTATCACTTCCCTAATGAATTCCCTTATTCAATTTGACGGCTCTCTCTTTTGCTCTCATATGTTAAAGGGGCATCTGGTATATTCGAGCTTCTTCAAGATAACGCTTATTTGTTTGATAGAAATATCCAGATATCTGGATCAGGAATGGATATATCTGGAATGGAGATTTCTATAACAGACTTAAAAAAGCGGCTGTGCATTTCAGCAAGAGTCAGTAGTTATTCGGGCATCAATATGTTCGTATGTGATAATAGGCTAGACATTTTTTTTTGTTCGTGGCAGTGTACACAGTGATATTGCTATTCCGCTTATCAAGAGTGATTGATAATAGCCCATTACACACATTGTGTTTCGTAAGTGCTCAGTTTATTATTAGTGTATATGAACCGTTTATTAGACATATTTTATTGAGCCATTGAACAGTTTATTGGACACTTATTAAATAATTGATCAACCTATTGACAGTTGACTAATTAGTTTTTGAACAGTGATAACCTTGTTATAGAAATATTTATTATTAGTTCAACGTTATTGAACTGTGTCTCTTTATTAATTTTCTTGTGGGATAATAATACTGATTAGTGTTAAGTAGATAAAGTTGGAGTGTAACTTTCAAGTGTTGCCAGAACTATTTTAGTGATAGAACCCTATATAATTATTAATTATTATTACTGACCGGACGGCTGACAGAGCACTAAACATACAATAATTTCACTTCGCACGTCTAGCAAAGGTAGGTACAGCCACAGTCGTGATTGAGAAAGATGTGAACAGCTTAAAAGTTATGATTGAAATGAAAAGGTTCACAGGAATTTTTTATCGTGCTGATGTTAAATCGTTTTAGTGTTTAAGCAGAATAGAATAGATTCTTTTAAGGTTTGTCTAAGATTTAATAGAAGCTCAGACTTGGAGAAACACAGGCATGAATAATTATAAATCTCATCCTTGATTGCCAAATTTATTTGTGTTTCACAATAATTCACCATGCTTACGATTCTTCTTGATAAACCCGAGAGAGTATAGCAAATCTTTATAATGTTGTTACAATATACATGTGAGCTTTGAATTGTTGAGGCCGATGATAAAATCTCGGAGCACACCCTCAACATCATCTCTACAAGTTGGCCTTATTTTTCGAGAAGCGAGATAGACAAATGCAGCATTTAGAAGCTAAGCTCGGTAGTTAGTGAGTGTTGTGCTTCTGCGAAACAGCTGCAAATTATTGAAGAGGAAAACTGCTGGAGAGCCTTCACAACTTCTATATTAGTCTATATGTAGATACCATAATATACATCTATAGCCTATTGTACAAGCCAATTGGGAACAACAGAGTCGTGGGACGGCAAAAGGTTTCGAGCTTTCGAGACGACGAGTCTCATCGAGTAGTTTCAGTTTTGGTCGATGGATATCTCGAGTTGAGATCGCGGGGTGGGGAGGATTGTGACGACGGGGTGAGAGGGGGAGTCGTGAGAATAAGCACCAATTGCATGCGATGATCCGCTTTGGGGCAACTAACACTCTGTGTGTGCTGTACTCCCCGTCTCAATTCACTCTTGCTTTTCCATGCTAACACATGAACTTCTTTCTCTATCACTCTCTCTCAATAGATCTCTCTTCTGCATTATCATTCTCTCTCGATTTGATATCAGTTTCTCTTCTCTCTCACACGCTTTCACCCATAACTGATGCAGTGTTTTATGTTTTACAGAGAGCAATTATTGTTGCTTTTGAAATAAACTGAATATAAATTCTCTTGAAATTTAACAACAATATTTGTTATTCATTCCAAGCTATTCTAGAATTACTCATTCTATTACTATTGGTTCCATTTCTTTATTACAATTGGTTCCTACTAATTTTGAGGTCTGAATGTCAGAGATCTTTCGAGGTCACTGTCACCGGGTGTCACCTACAGCCGACAATGGTAGTAGGCCTACTACAGTATCAAAGATTATTGCTTTGTCTTTGGGTCTTTGGTACTATATACGTGTTACCTGTTATCTGTTTCTTTGGGCTTTCCTATAAAGACCTACTCATACACTTTCCTCCAATATTGATTTTGGAATAAATATCAATAATTTGATATTCATTAAAAACCAATAATTTATCTGTTCTACATTAAAACTTCTACTTTCTATTCGATCGTTGTGTTGTCTAGTCGCTCTAGTCTACAAGTCTGACGCTAGC
Organism: Conomelus anceps; assembly: GCA_948455865.1. NCBI lineage: Eukaryota > Metazoa > Arthropoda > Insecta > Hemiptera > Delphacidae > Conomelus > Conomelus anceps. The sequence continues at coordinate 100,480,294 of OX418216.1, forward strand.
AGTCATATGGTTTGTCACCGCAGTCAGTTGTTGAAACAACAATAGTATCTTTGAGCTACCTAATTTCGTGGCGTCAAGTATAGATGATAATACGATTGAGTAATCACTATGAGCGAAAAGGGTGCATTAGCTTTTTAGCTATAACTTATTTTTCAGTTTGCGATAGCAAATTAAACTGATACTACTTGTATCAGGTGAAAAAGTTTTCTTGAAAAATAATACTATTGTATCATACATTATGTTGGCTATCTCTACTCTGCAAGTTTCAGTATGAATTTTGCGAACTTTAAACTATTGAAAATTCATAATTACCATGATGCTATGATAAGCTGCTTTTTTCGCTCTATTTGCAAATATTTAGGCCAGTAGTCTGTTTTTTTTGCTACACCGCAATTTCTTCAAGCCACCCAATTCCATGGCGTGGAGTATAGAAATAATCTATATCAAATAATAGATGCTGGAACTTCATAATTTGACATAAAATAAGTCGATGTCTAGCTACGTAATTGTGCATGTGAAAGTAGTAAGTACAAAAAAAAGTAAAAAGTAGTATACAAGGAGCAGATAAGAATAATGTGGAATCCATTGCTAAAAGATGTTTAATAAAATTGTCCAAGTAATGTTCTAGTCACTTTCAAGTATTACAGAACAAATTCCAACAACATCTTTGGTATGATTCACTCGTGCCCTCAAATGAAACTTTGTAGTTTATGATAGTACAAAATAATCTCAACGATAAAGTATCTTGCATTAAAGTATTTTCAGAGTCTTCTCCGTCACAAACGCGAACTACATTGCTTGTTCTAAGTGCTCGCCTCAAAGTTTCCAAGTTATTTCACAACGGGCAGATCCTATCCACTACAAGATATATCAACATGTTCAAAGTCTACTTGTACATAATTTTGCCTGTAATTTACTCGTACACAACTGCTGAGTTAGAAGGAAGTCATATCTTGTTTTTGGAAATTACGAAAACAGTTGTTAATCAACTGCTACTCTTCAGTTAAATTTGTGAATTATATCTGACTGTTTCGTTCTACACCACTCTATGAGAGTTTATAAATGGCTGTAGATAATTTAAACAGACTGATGAGAAATGCTGTATGGTTTGAATAGTCTTCAGTAGGCTACCGGTACGCATTTGTAGATTAGATTTCTGGTCTCTACGGTGAATGTATGCAACAAGGCTGTTGTGAGGTTTTGAATTATAGTAAGTAAGAATTTATTGTTAGCTGTACACTAATCAGAATCAGGTTAAATGTGCATTATCTCTATATATAAAAATGAATGTCTGTCTGTATGTATGTATGTATGTATGTATGTGTGTTCCCTATAGACTCCAAAACTACTTGACAGATCGGCATGAAACTTTGGGAATATGTTGTGTGAATATTGGGGATGGTTTCTGACCATAAATATCAATAGGGGAGCTAATAATTATTATTAATTAAACCATTTTATAGACCTAACCTACTGAACTTGCCAGCCGAACAGCTTAAAGGATAGCTGATATAAGTCAACAGTTTTTAATCCTATGGCAGGCCCCTTAGTGGCGTTATTTACGCTGTCTTTGAACAGCAAAAGACTTTGCATGTAGGCTACCGTGCAGTTGGAGCCTTGCAATATGTAGGAAACATACGACTGGGTATGATGAAATGTAATTATGCCAGGTTGATGACATCCGTTAACCAATGCAGCTAGAAATTTGAAATGCAGCCTCAGCGGGAGGTGGCGAATAATAAAATCAAGGAGAATTTTTATGAGAATGCAGCAACGCGCGTTGGGCCAGCTAGTAATTGATAAATAGAAGAAGAACAACTAAGTTTGTAACTGTGCTACTTGCCCATCAAGATTTATAATTATTTTAAAATTTCAATGAGAAGAAATGGTGAATAGATAACAGAATACACAAACGTGTGGTTTACTAGCAAAATTGGGCTACTGAGATAAAAATACAGCCAACTTGTTTATGATTGTAGATTTATCTGTTCTTTCTGGGCTAGTGTGTTTCTAGGATTGTATGACAAATACTGGTACAACTTATTACAACTTACTAACTATGACCGAAATAAATCATTGAAAAAACATGGAGAAATAGATAAGAATCTTGAATTAATTGATATTTTAAATTCAAAATGAAATTCAGACAAGTTCATGTTTTTCATGATACTGTATATGGATACAATTAAATATTCATGAAATGGTGAAGACGATAAAAAAATAGGGAGAAGAAGTGCCGTAGCTAGGCTATAGGCAGCGGGGGCACTGTCCCGGGACCCCGACCCGCGTCACTTGTCGGACTTGCACACACTTGGGAAAAGGGGGCACCGAATCTTGCCTTGCTTGAGCAGACGAAGGTAGATTCAAGATAACTGAATTAGAGGTAATTAGACTTTGAATTAGAGATAAGACAGGAGGAGTTGGAGGAGGCGGAGGAGAAGGAGGAGGAAGAGGTGGAGAAGGAGGAGAGAGAGGATGAGGAAGAGGAAGAGGAAGAGGAGGAAGAGGAGGAGGAAGAGGAAGAGGAGGAGGAGGAGAAGGAGGAGGAGGAGGAGGAGGAGGAGGTGTAGAAGAAGAACAAGAAGAAAAAACAAAAGAGTTATAGGCGAAATAATCAAATTAAGAAAAAAAGAAAAGTAAGCAAAAGGTAAAAAGGTAGGAGGGAGAGAACAGTTGGAGACAGAGGAGAACAAATAGTCGGAGAAAATACAAGATCAGGATGAGAATGAAGTTCATAGAAAATGAAGAGAACGTAAAAAAGGGAGAATCGAAATAAAATCAGGGAAGAGGAGAAAAGAAAGATAATAGCAGAAGAAGAAAAAGGAGAAGAAGAAAATTAAGAAGAAGAAGAAGAGACAAATAAGGAATGATATTGATATAAAATAGATAATATACAGTAGAAGGCAGGCAGTGAATTATGTCTAGTCTTGCTTGTAGTGGTTCAAGCGGTGTTTGCAAGATGGTCCAACTTTTCGCGCCAGTTGTGTTTTATGCTTTGCTTTCCTTCTACCCTCTCGCTTCTTCTTCTTCATCATTATCGCATCCTCCTTTCTCTACTCCTAGCAAGGCGGCGGTGGTTTCCGGTTAGAGCTTCTTGAAGCTTGTGTCTTGTGTCAGTTGCCAACAAACTTGGCTTCTCTGTCTCTATTTTCTTGCGACACTTGCTTTACGGTGGTTGTTGTTGGCAACCTCATTAGTAGATCGTGAGCAGTGTGATCTGTAGTCTGCAGGAAAACTTATTCTTCTAATGGAGTCAATTTTGAATGAACTTATCAAGTATGGCCCGAATCGAGTGTATGGAATGTATGTTTCAACATTATAAGAGAAAAAGTATTTATCGAGTGCCACAATGTTAGTTTCTTGCTATTTCTCCTCTATATTTTCTATGTTAAGAAGGTTCTATAAGTGTACTGAATTTGGTGGTTTCAAAAACACTATTGGACCCAGTGGTGGATAAGGTTTTCTGTTGAAAATATTAAAAAATAGTAAAAATGAAGAAAGATAATTATTTTGAAAAAAAGCACGCATAAGACCGGTACAACTACAGTATTATTTTTTGTAGTAACAGGTAATGGACAGTTATATTAGCCTACTACAGTACTATCCTCCAAAGTGCGGTTCTGTAATTGCATGTTCAACAAATGTAGCTCTGTACAACCGCTGTAGCTAAAGGTAAAGCAATACGATTTCAAAATCATAAGCCTTGTCTAGATTAAGCATTATTGCATAAAAGTTTATTTGGTTTTAGGCTAAATATATTTGTAGATATACAGTGCATCACACTATAAAAACGAGAATAAGCATAATAACACTTTAGCGGGAAATTTCAAGGATATTGTTACAAAAGCAAACAAAGCAGTTATTCACGCACTTGTTCTATTTATATCATTCCATTGTTTTCATGGACAGACGCGGCTTGCAATCTGATTCTTCTCGTTCTCTCTCGTTAGATGTCTTTCTCACTCCTATTCTTTATATCTGTGTCCCTCTCACTCAATTGAATTTCTCGAGATTTCTTCAGACTTCCTTAACAATCGAGGTCTATATTCTGTGACCTTCCAAGCATTCTTGAAGCATCGAGAAGCCACCAATTCTTGGAATTATACTTCTATAACAGCTATATAAAGAAGTCCACGTGAACAAGCTAGTTGGTCTTAAAGTTTGCGTGTTAGATTGTGTTACAGATCTCGTGCCGTTGAGTAAACAGTGCTCGATTCCAGTGTCAAGTGCAGAGACAAGTGTTTACTGTTTGTGCAGCTTACTAATTCAATTTATTTATTTCAATTTATTTCAAAAAACCAAAACACAAAAGAATGCAAATCATGACAATGACAGTACAATTATGCAACGCAAAAAAAAAGAAGCTATTTAGAGTACTTATCATAAATATACAATATTTCTATTTTTAAATACATAATTTGGTTGACTTCAGCATAAGTTAAACTTGTCCGCTGAAGCCAGTTACAATTCAGACTATTTCAAATAATTTTGTTTTTCTGTTCTTCATTATTTCCAACTGATAGTTTAAAGACGTTGTGTTAAGTGATATTATTTGGGACTGTCAAATAAAAAATTGGACTGTGTTTTGTAAGTGATTAGTTGCTTTTTTATCATTTCTTTCCACATTATAGAACAGAAAATTGGATTCTTGTTTCTTTTGTTATTGAACAACCTGTAATTAATTATTCATAAATTCTTGTAAATAATTACTAAAATTAAGTATTAGCTTGTCATTTGTTGATCTGTTTTTCTTTATTAATTGAACTTACAATTAGTGTGTGTAAATACATGTTTACAGTGTGTAGACTAATTTGTGTAAATAAAGTGCAAGTGTGAACTTTAGTTTTGCCAGCCTTATTTTAGCCAGTAGAACCCGAAACAATATATTTAGAAAAATAATAATATCACAACAGCATGGTGTGTGCAAACTAGTCTACGGTATAACTACGTGATTGGTGATCAGGGGGATTGATCCGCTCCCCCAGACAAAATAAATTTTGGAATTGAAGCCAATAATTTCTGTTAAAAGAATCGAAAAGGATGACTGGAATCACTAAAAATGTGGCTACAATGAGATAATTTTCTAAAAAGAATTCCATAGGAGTACTCTTTTAAGAGAAGTTAGTCATGGGCTAAATAGCGCGATCAGTAAAGGTTTTATATCGCAAGTAATTAGTGAAATGCTGAAACTCTCTCAGGTGTTAAACCACTACTAAAGGCCTATTTTCTCAAAAGACCCTGAAAATCGCCTTAGTGCCTTTTCCTCCACCCCCTCAGCTTTAAAACGTCGGTAATTACTGTAAATTCGAAAACTCAGTAACGAATCAATAGTTTTTCACATAAAAATTTTAATTCCCCAGAAATTCGACTTTTTTAAAGTTTTTTTTTTAATTTTTGATGGGACTTTGTTATATGTCATTTTAAAGAATAAAAATTTAAATAAAAGTTGTAGTACGTTTCTTTCTTAATAAAATGATGTGTATAGTTGCATACTCACGGTCAAGGATGATGTGGGAGGGGGATTAGCGACGGGCTACGCTGTGACGCGGTGCCCCTCTCGACTAAGCTTGGCCTAGCCGACAATGAAACATTTTTCGTTTTAGTCTTAAAACTCAGAAACTACTCAAGATAAAAATGCAAATTATCAAATTGAACGTTGCTTCTTCCTCTGACACATGATACTTATAACAAATAACATATATCAAAATGAAGAAATTGCAATTGAGCTGCACCATATTATTGTCAAATATTACATTTTTTTCATTTTACAGCTAAACTATGTGACGGACATTTAAGAAATTCAATTTAATTATTTTTTGTTCCTATTCTAATTTTGTAGGACCTGGAACAATCCACATTTTTCCAGCTTGCATAAACCTTGAGATATAGCAATCCAAAATTTCCAAAATGAAAATGAAATTTTGTGAATGATTGTAACTTACGATCTATACGTGCTAGTAGAAATTGATTAAGAGCAGCTTTTAGAGAATTAGATTGTAAACAAAAAAGGTATTCAATATATTTCTTGTCCGGCACATATTTTGGCTGTGAGATCGAAAAATTCCCCCCCACCCATCCCCATCACGAGCCAAAGAAGGCATTGAAATCAATATAAAAAGCTCGTTACTAAAACTACTGAGAACAACATGGAATAAACATTCATTGCAAAACGAAGAAATTGAAGGACCACCCTGATATTGACGCTACTACGTTATCTCGCCAAAATGCACACATAACAGCCGAGCGGCGCGCATACTGTGCAATCTTCACTTTCGGCTTAGTTTATTCAACATGGTTCATAGCAAATATGAAAAATTGTATATCAAAGTAATGGTAATACTTTGTAATACCTTCAACTTTTATTGTAAGAGTTTTCAAAGTTCTTCGCTTAAAGTTATATCAACAAAAAATAAAAAAGTAATTTGCGGAAAAACAAGAGGTTAGGTGAGAAAACCATTGAAAACATATATTTATTCTAGTGCATTATATTTAATTTGAGTATAATATGAAACTGCCACAAATTTCTGTTACTGAGATATGAGGGCGGGAGGAAAAGTCTGCATTTTGAAATTTTTGGGTGGGGGGTACCTGCTTCATAACAAAAACAAACTAATAATATCAGTACTTGAACTTCCAGTTACTGGAAATGCTATATTAGGAAAGTGAACTGGAACATAAGTTGAGCCAAATCCTTTCAAATCTCTGCTGAAAGATTTTTTGAATTGATAAAACTGCTAAACATTTTTTTCAATAGAGAGCAGGTTCGGTAATGATGTAAGTTATTCTAAACATTAGTGAGAGATACGTGATCATGTAATAATATTGTTACAAAAGCAAACAAAGCACTTGTACTATTTACATCATTCCATTGTTTTCATGGTCGGACGTGACTCGACACCTGATCTTCATTCTCTTGCTTTTCAAATGTCTTTGTCACTCTTATTCTTCATATATGCAACTCTCTCACTCAATTAAATTTCTTGAGATTTCTACACATTTCCTGAACAATCGAGGTCGTGCTTTACTATTATTCTGTGACCTTCCACAGTATTCTCAAAGCATCGAGAAGCCACCAATTCTTGGAATTATACAACTTTAACAGCTATATAAAGAAGTCCACGTGAACAGGCTAGTCAGTTTACAAACCTGTGTAACAGATTGTGTTACAGATCTCGTGAGAGAGACAATCCAGTGCCAGTGGAGTAAACAGTGCTTGATTCCAGTGTCAAGTACAGAGACAAGTGTTTACTGTTCGTGCAGCTTACTAATAGTTTAAAGACGTTGTGTTAAGTGATACTATTTGGACTGTCAAATAACGAATTAGACTTTGTTTTGTAAGTGAATAGTTGCTCTTTTTATCATTTCTTTCTACATTATTGTACAGTTTATTGGACTCTAGTTTCGTTTGTTATTGAACAGTCTGTAATTAATTATTCATTAATTCTTGTAAATAATTACTAAAAATAATTATTAGCTTGCCATTTGTTGATCTGTTTTTCTTTATTAATTGAACTTACAATTAGTGTGTGTGAATAGACTAATTTGTGTAAATAAAGTGCAAGTGTGAACTTTTATATTGCCAGCCTTATTTTAGCTTTAGAACCCGTAACAATATTGTAGTGAAAATGGAGAGACAGAAGGAACAGTGGTTTTCGGTGTTATCTGCTATGTAAATGTTTACTTCTAAGCAATGAACTACTCTTCTTTTGACACTTTTATGATATTTGCTTTGAACTTTGTAGAATGTTCTAGTTGTTTGATTAGAAATTAATGGAATCTTATCGAATATTGTGGAAAGTGCGTGTGTCCTTATCTGTTTATTTAGAAGTTGATAGAAAACTTTCCTAGACTTAGCAAAAGCCTTTGATACCATCTCTCAAGCCAGACTCTTAAAAAAGATGGAACACCTAGGAATTAGAGGCCTACCTTTGAAATTGTTGCATTGCTACCTGTCAGATCGTTTCCAAATTCTTACAGTAAATAACATATTGAAAGTATTAAAGAACTCACTGAGTTTGGACTTCCTCAAGGCACAGTCTTATCTCCAATTTTGTTCCAACTGTACATAAATGATCTTCTAAAATTAAATATTGGTAATTGTAGCATTATATCATTTGCAGATGACACTGCTCTTACTTTTACTGGAGACTCGTAGGATGACGTAAGAGTTTTTGTGGAAAGTGGACTGAAGTTTGTGCATTCTTGGCTTAGGGAGCATTTATTAACTCTTAACACAAGAAAAAGTGTCTTTATGACTTTTTCGCCCAATTTCCGTACTCAACCACTTACACTAAAGAGTATCAAAATCTACCAGGTTAGCTGTAACAGTCAAGGCTTTTGCCCTTGCCCTGATATCCAAAAGAAAGACCAAGTTAAATATTTAGGTATTTTGATTGATCCATATTTGAGATGGGATACTCACATAAATAACATGTGTTTGAAACTTAGATTCCTTATTTACAAATTTTATCAAATTAAACAACTGAATAACCTTGAGATAGCAAAGCTCGTACTTCTCTTTTGTGCAATCTGTTTTTCAGTATGGTCTAAGGGCTTGGGGGGGAACTTTGAATGCACACTTCAAGAAGCTTTTTATAATCCAAAAACATATTATTAAAACTATTTTAGGCAGACCTAGAATTTATCCCACTGAAGATTTATTTAACGAATTTCAGGTATTAACGGTTAGACAACTTTATATAAAAAATTTAATCTTGTACATTAGAAAAATAGAAACTTTTTTGAACTGCGTGAATCTCCCTTTAATCTACATCCCTTGCAAAACTTATTTGAACATGTTAGAATGGACTTGAATGTGTGTAGGAGACAATTTTCTTTCACATCCACCAAACTATCACATTCCATCAATATATCTTGAAAATACTCACAGGAATAAAAATAAACGACTTAAGGCTGAAATGGATTCATGGATATTGAAAAGCAAAATTGAGGAAAAAAATGTAATAGTCGACTATTACATGAAATTCATTTTTTCACAGCATGTTTTCAAACCACTTCCATCACCCTCCGTTTCTTCTCACTCTCTCTCTCTCTACCTCTCTTCCTTCATCTCCTTCTATTTTCTCTCTGTTCACTGCTTTATTTCTATATTCATTTTTTGTATCATTGTTTATTTTAAAAAATTATTTAGTAACTCATACCTGCGCACAGGATTGTTCCTTGCAGGTATAATGGATTCTTTAAAAAGTTCTAAATTATTTAGTTTGTATATGTTGTAACGTGCTTCCTGAGGGACACCTGGGAAACAATATGAATTAAAATTATCTCCCCTTCGAGGCCTTGCGTCTATGGTAGACTTACCGATCGCAAGTCTCGGGTTCAGCTGCTCAGTGTGTGCCCTGCAGTCACACGCTACTGCGGAGGTGCGACGAAAATCCTGTAGGAGAAAGGCTGTTCAATGGCCTGAGGATTTCGCGGCAATCCTCCACAACAATATCACCAGGTATGGAGGATGGACGTATCACTCGGTGCAGCTATATGTCTCCTTGGACCACACCGGACACCGAGTAGATACCCCCAAATCTCCATCCTGATAACACGTCTAATTCTGGAAGACAACCACAATTTCCCCCTGCTGATGGCCTGAACAGTATAAAAATAATATGTACTAGACGGAAATTCCGTCTAGATACAATATAATGGCTCAAACTGCCAGAACTCACCAAGCATAAGGGTGAAATGATATGAAAACTTTTTTTTTTAACAAAAATTTGACGTGTATTGAAAAAATGATCAGGTAAAAATTTGAAAATTCAATAATAAATAATAATATAGCGTACGGTAACAAATTTGATGTGGTTGAAAAGAATAAATTAATCGGATAGTTCTTTTAATAGAATATGTGATAATTCTTGAATTTTCTGTGCACGTGGGCGGGATTCGGCTTGGTGGAAGGCAAGACTGAGAATCTGTACAACTTGACACAGCATATATATTTAAAATTTCCCTTTTTTATAATCGTGCACCACTATAGGGGCCCCTTAAAATAAAAAACTCACTTGAATTTCGCAATGTAGGTGGCCTCCGTCTGACCGCAAGTGTAGTGGGTGGCTGCTTCTCGCGATTATTCGGGAATGGGTTTTCTAAGATTTCTGAATATACTGGTCTCACTTTAAATTCTGGTCTTGCTTATTGATAATTTATCCGGAAATTTGACACACAACAAAAATTACGTTCAACACAAAAATGACAAATAGTGGACAAACTAGTCCTTTCGGAATCTGGAGAGCAAATCGTTATAGTTGTAACAGTAGTACTCTTTTTTTTTGAAGAAGTGGTTACTGTCACCCCCACTCTTTTGCCAAATCAAAGGATATGACGCCAAATTTGGCGATGCTCAACCCATGTGGTTAGAATTAGATTAAGAAAAAATTAAATAAAACGGTACTATTGTTTATATGGGTTGCAATAAATGACGGAAATAATTTTAAAAAGAACCAGATACGCCAAAAACTAATTTAAAGATAGAAAATTAACATTTAAGTTTACATAAATTTCGATGTTAATCATCAACTACTTAACAAGTCGATAATTATAAGTCCACGTGGCTTTGGACTGTGACTTTTTACGAAAACATCAAATTCGAGCCAATAATAAATAAAAAATACATTTTAACTCACTTTAAATTCATAAAAAATAATATTGAGCAAGTAGATTCCACTGTACAACGAATAATTATAATACTATAGGCTAGTGGTGGTGGATCTAACCTGAAAAAGGTTATCCTGCAAGCAACAACAGATTATTCGTATAATTTGGCGAGAATGAAGAGATTCAGGTATGTGTAACATTTTTGACATAATAATTTATCATATTCCTGCTTTTAAATAACATTTGAAGTCGCTAAATATGATTTATTGCCATTTAACGCATGTAACTTCGATAATATCGAAGCTATCGCTATTATCGCCGGTATGACTGTTTAACATCGATGGTCCTGCCAAAACAGCTGGTTTTGTTAATGAATTTGTAACGGTAGTGGCGCCGGTTTTAAAAGTAATCCTCTCAATCTTATAATACGGTAACTCCTTCAATTTTGATGTAATCAAATTTTTGGTGGTTGCCAGCCATCCAAAAGTATCGTCACACAAAGCCCCCTTCTATTTCGAGGTTCGCATTTATTGAGACTCCGGTTTCAATGAAGAGAACATTCGGAATAGAACACTTACTTTAATCTGTGGGTGAGATATGGCTCTAAAGCTTTTCAAGCGGTACTAAAACTATTATTTACAAGTTGCACACTCAAGTAACATTTAACAAAGAATTAAGGGTCGCCTCTATGGGATCGATCCTTATAAAAACAATAAACAAAATAACAGTAAGTCCCTCATATATGAGGTGGCTTACTCCTCTCCTTTTCTTCTCCAACTCCTTGCTCTCTCTCCTACTACTCCACTCCGCTGCCCGTATATCTATGATACGGCAACACAGACCTTTTGGCATTTGCCAATAAGATAAAATGCGACATATCGTCGTAATTAATACAATAATAATTAATTGGGGTTCACCCATTACAAAAATGCGATTTACGCAGGTGCGCTGACAGCCGAGCTACGCTCCGAACTGACGGTGACAAAGATGGTAACGATAATTAACATTGAAAACATGTACTTGAGTGGCTAAAGATCTTAAACATAAATATCACAGTAGTCGTACGCTTAACATTTATATCACAGATGTTCTTCTCAGTCTCAAATGCGTTATTGTTCTTAATTCTCTTTCTCTTTCTTCTATATTTGTTGGGTTCCGTTCTTTCCTTCCTTCTTATCTTCGGCGGTTGTTCTTATTATTTTTTTTTTTTTTTTTTAATCGTAACGTGGTTGTAAACTACCTGGTTTCTTTTCTCGTTGTCTGCTTGCTTGTCCTTTCCTATTGCTCTTTTGTTCTTGATTATTCGCTCTATGTTTCTGGTTTTTATATGGCTCTGGTTCTTAATCGTATTACTGTGATTATTATTGATATAATAAATTTTCTTCATATAATTTCCACTATAGTTCAGCTAATATAATTTCCTTCAGACTTATTTTCATCATATAATAATATTTTCTTACAATTAATTCATATAGTAATATTTTCAAGTAACATAGTTTCTTCTTATAATTTTGTTCTTTGGCTTATTTTAACTCTCATGATATTCTTACACACTATACATTTTTCTTAACATAATATATCATGAATAAATTTACATATAATTTTTTTTTTTTTTTATTCTATAATAGCTAGGCTATTTGGCTTTTTAATTGATTCTTTTTATTTCAATATTTTTTTTTTTTTTAATAATTTTTTATGAATAAATTTTTTCCTACACCAATAATGTGATATAATAATAATTTAAAGCGTAATTATTATTATTATTTTTTTTTTTTAAATAATATAATACTAATTGAATATAATGAACGATAATAGCTTTAGTAAATTCTAAGATTTTTTACAATAAATAATTTTTCACGTTATATTAAATTTTGTTTCAACTTAACATTTTATTTTGACATTTGCGGCTGTCTTCTCTTTCATTTCATTTTTAATTAAATTTTCTCAGTTTGCAAAGGCAGATAAATTTTTATCAGCTTGGCTGCAATAATAATAGTATCTCCTCTAGTGAGACTAAAAATAGTCTGGATTTATCCAGCTATCGGCTTAATGGCTTCTATTACTTCATAATTACAACAATATAAACAAGGATACAACTATAATAACAGAGAGACGTTGTGTGTCTGGCCGTTGAACTCTAGATAGGCTGGTTGTAGAGACGCGCTGGAGTCTGATAATTTCTTCAATAATTGATCCCAACTATCGTTTGCAAACTATTACAGTTTACTTTTGTTCGCTATGGTGAATGGTCGGTTTGCGTATCCCGTTCACCTATCCGCATGTTTCTTTAAATTTCGGGTTCGGGAGTGACGAATGATTATTCAGAAAAGTGGATTTATTCTCAGAATTATTCTTTCATACGATTTTATGTCTCTACTATTTTTCCGGATTCCATCTTTTGAAAAATAATAATATTTTTGTTGATTGCCCCCTGTTATCACTTCTATGCAGGAGTAGCATTCTTATCATTATTTTGAAATACGCCTTTCTCAATATTTCGGCAGTGGTGACTAGGTCTTATTCATTATTAATTTTAATTAGTAGCCCCCACTCATCTCCTTGAGTTTAGCCAGATGTTATTTTGTTATCTGGTGATGTCCGTTCCGAGGCTTATAAAGTTTAAAATGGACGTGAGTCCTGTGCCCTCTCGCTCTTCCGCGTGCTCTCCGCTTTTTCTCCTCCATCAATAATTTTTTTATTTTTTCTTGGAAGGTGGTGAGATGTTTCTGAGTAGGGTAGTCGTTGTTGTCATCCCCTCCTAACTCATTCGCGGTGGTGGTCATGTCCGATGGTTGTTCGCTCCGAGGCTGATATTTTTTAAGTCGGACATGACTTCTGTGGAGTGTCATGCTGCCGCGCACTCTCCGCTGTTCTTCCTCCTCCGCGAGGTTGTCCATGTCCGGGCAATGTTTTTTACCTTGCTGGAATTTCTTCCAGCGGACATGGCGCGGGTGAAGCTTTGTGCCTCCGTACACTTTTAGTCTGGTCTCAGCTACGTGTCGTGATTTGCCGGTTGTATGTACTCCTACTGCCCATGATTTGCAAACAGTGGAGTGAACCCGTCAGGATGCACGACTTGTGTTAGCGCCTTGTTTTGTTGATGAGGGTGTCTGCTGATTGTTAACTGCGTTGGTGGCGTTGGCCGTGGTCTGTCCGCTCCCCTTATGATGTTTTTCGGCGGAGGCGGGTGGTATGATTGTGTGGTGTTGCGGTCATCTGTCGCACCCCGTGCAGGTTGACTCACTCTGTCCCTTCCATCATAATATGGTTTTTGCGCTATTTGTCTGTTGTCTCTATATCTATTATTGTAATTATTATGTTGATATTTTTGTTGATTGTATTCCTGATGTTCTCTTCTATTACTGTTATTGTTGTTGTTGTATATTTGTCGTTCGTCTGTGTTTTGTTGCCTGTTATCTGTTACTACAGCTGCTCGGTTGTCCGTGTCGTTTTCTGGTGATGGATTATAGGCCTGGTAATTATTGTGACCTCTACCAAATTCACTCCTACCTACAGACTGTACTCGGTGTAAGTGATTTTCTAAGTCACGAAAATTTGTAATTGGACTAGCCGCTAGTGCCATCTGAATATTATACGGCAATTTCTTTATAGCTATGCTAGTCAAGCTATTTTCGGGAATAGGCTCATCCAGCTGAGTATTCTGGTAACGTAGGTGTGTTATAAATGCTGTATACGACCCATGTTCGTTCCTATTATAACGGCAACACACTATCTCGGATAATAGACATTGTTGTTTATCAACCGACCAATACTGCTCTAGAAAAGCTGGTATGAATTCTTCAATTGATTTGAACTCATTGGCTCTACTATGTAAGAATAATAGCGGCTCACCGACGAGGAGTGTGGCGAGTTTGAATCTCCACACTGGCCATGGTGTAGGCGTTAATTCCTGAATTACTTTTAACTGTTCTACAAATGGTTTAGGCTGCATAAATCTGTCGGTATTGTCAAATTTTCCCAGACTGGAAAACAGTTGAGAAGTGTTAATTATATCAACCCCTTGTACACAGTCGCTAGAAGTTCTAGTGTAGCTGAGCCTGTTTTTTAACATTGAAATTTCGCTATTAGTTTTATCCAGCTTGCTGTTTACTTCGGTGTGGATGTTGCTAATATTTTTCTCTAGCCTCACAATACCTTGTTCGTGTGAGCTAGCATTTTTCTCTAAATCAGTACATCTACTCTCCAGCTGCGTATGCTGCTCTGCTATGCTATCAATTTGAACTTGTACAGTACTTTGTGTTTCAGTTAATTTATCTATTTCTTCGTTAGTGTTCTTCGTTAATTGTTCTATGCTTTGTTGACTTTAGTGGATTGCCTGTTCTAATACTTTGTGTGTGACTTCACACCTTGCCTGTTGTTCTTCGTTGGATTGCCGGTGTAGTTCTATTAATTTGTTTTCTGTCATCTGGGCTCTCTTCTCCGCCTCTTCCTTGAATTCGGCATTCATTTCTCCCAGCTTTCTATCCATGTCATCGTGAATCTCCGCACGCAAACGGTCATTTGCACTTTTAATAGCTTCCGGTATTACGTCTATCCTGCTATTTAGTTTTGAGGTGGTCTCATCCAGCTGTTGGGCGACAGCGCTGATTTTTTCAGTCAATGCTTCTTGATTGACTTTCGATTCTACTTTCAATTCCTCGAATTTAGCGTTCATTTCTTTTTTGTTTTCAGCAAATTTGGAGTTCATATTTTTACTACTTTCGTCCAACTTGGCGTTTATGTTCTCGTCATTTTTGTCTAACTTGGAGCTTAGAGCGAGAAGAAGTCCAACTAATGATGTAGTGCTATCTCCCATATTAGCTGGTAGTATTGCTTCGAGTGATTCATCACGCGGCGTAATTCTAGCAGGCGTTGGTTGTGGGGGAGATGCCGATGGAGGCGTCTGCATTTCCATCTCGATTCTTTCTGTCATCCGCGTAGACGATCGCTGGTCCAAATTTTCCGGATTGAATTGCACAGAACTGATGCTGCCAATTTCGCGCTCCCGGGGTACACCTTCTCCGCTAGACTCTAGACAGATGACAGACGGCTCGTTGCTGGTTGACTCTTTCGGTGTATCGGCCATGGTAGTACCGGTTGATGATAGTGTTTGACGATTCCAAAATTTCAACCCAATGCTAGAGATAGATTTCGCGAGTGCGCGTATGTGCCGCAGTGATGACAGCGTTGAGTGCAGTGATATGACTAGAAGTTCCTGTAGACTGGTGTGATGCGAAGTTCGATGATGGATAGCCGACACACACAACGTTTACAAAAGTGCTAAAGTGTTCAAACAAGTGAAATCAAAGTAAAAATGCCTAACAAATTCAACACAACAAAATTAAAAATTCAATATAACAATCACAGCCGATAGTTTTTCTAACTTTTAAATAAATCTTGCTAATATCACAGACCGCAAATTTAATTGACATTTTAAATTAAATTGATAATATTAAATATATAATAAATCTATAACAACTATATTCGACTCTAATATCGCACACAAACATAAATAAAAATAACTACACAACAATTGGGTATCTGGTTCTTGGGATGAGATAAAATTTCTAGCCTCACCCAGACCTCGTGCACTTGGGACTTTAAACTAAATAAAACCCTAATGCTTGGCGAGCTCTGGTGCTTGCTAATTCCCTTATATTAATTATTCTAGAATTATAGATAATTCCCAGCTTGTTGGAAGTTCGTAGGCTGTATTGTCTCGTAATTAGCCTGAAACATGTAATTTTTTGTTAATTTCCGGAAATTCTCTGGAAGTTCTTGTTTCTTTTCAGCATGTAGAATTTTGAAGTGTCTGCAAATTCTCGTCTTCGTCACCAAATAAGCCCCACGTTGGGCGCCAAGTTTTATGTAACGTGCTTCCTGAGGGACACCTGGGGAACAATATGAATTAAAATTATCTCCCCTTCGAGGCCTTGCGTCTATGGTAGACTTACCGATCGCAAGTCTCGGGTTCGGCTGCTCAGTGTGTGCCCTGCAGTCACACGCTACTGCGGAGGTGCGACGAAAATCCTGTAGGAGAAAGGCTGTTCAATGGCCTGAGGATTTCGCGGCAATCCTCCACAACAATATCACCAGGTATGGAGGATGGACGTATCACTCGGTGCAGCTATATGTCTCCTTGGACCACACCGGACACCGAGTAGATACCCCCAAATCTCCACCCTGATAACACGTCTAATTCTGGAAGACAACCACAATTTCCCCCTGCTGATGGCCTGAACAGTATAAAAATAATATGTACTAGACGGAAATTCCGTCTAGATACAATATAATGGCTCAAACTGCCAGAACTCACCAAGCATAAGGGTGAAATGATATGAAAACTTTTTTTTTTAACAAAAATTTGACGTGTATTGAAAAAATGATCAGGTAACAATTTGAAAATTCAATAATAAATAATAATATAGCGTACGGTAACAAATTTGATGTGGTTGAAAAGGATAAATTAATCGGATAGTTCTTTTAATAGAATATGTGATAATTCTTGATTTTTCTGTGCACGTGGGCGGGATTCGGCTTGGTGGAAGGCAAGACTGAGAATCTGTACAACTTGACACAGCATATATATTTAAAATTTCCCTTTTTTATAATCGTGCACCACTATAGGGGCCCCTTAAAATAAAAAACTCACTTGAATTTCGCAATGTAGGTGGCCTCCGTCTGACCGCAAGTGTAGTGGGTGGCTGCTTCTCGCGATTATTCGGGAATGGGTTTTCTAAGATTTCTGAATATACTGGTCTCACTTTAAATTCTGGTCTTGCTTATTGATAATTTATCCGGAAATTTGACACACAACAAAAATTACGTTCAACACAAAAATGACAAATAGTGGACAAACTAGTCCTTTCGGAATCTGGAGAGCAAATCGTTATAGTTGTAACAGTAGTACTCTTTTTTTTTGAAGAAGTGGTTACTGTCACCCCCACTCTTTTGCCAAATCAAAGGATATGACGCCAAATTTGGCGATGCTCAACCCATGTGGTTAGAATTAGATTAAGAAAAAATTAAATAAAACGGTACTATTGTTTATATGGGTTGCAATAAATGACGGAAATAATTTTAAAAAGAACCAGATACGCCAAAAACTAATTTAAAGATAGAAAATTAACATTTAAGTTTACATAAATTTCGATGTTAATCATCAACTACTTAACAAGTCGATAATTATAAGTCCACGTGGCTTTGGACTGTGACTTTTTACGAAAACATCAAATTCGAGCCAATAATAAATAAAAAATACATTTTAACTCACTTTAAATTCATAAAAAATAATATTGAGCAAGTAGATTCCACTGTACAACGAATAATTATAATACTATAGGCTAGTGGTGGTGGATCTAACCTGAAAAAGGTTATCCTGCAAGCAACAACAGATTATTCGTATAATTTGGCGAGAATGAAGAGATTCAGGTATGTGTAACATTTTTGACATAATAATTTATCATATTCCTGCTTTTAAATAACATTTGAAGTCGCTAAATATGATTTATTGCCATTTAACGCATGTAACTTCGATAATATCGAAGCTATCGCTATTATCGCCGGTATGACTGTTTAACATCGATGGTCCTGCCAAAACAGCTGGTTTTGTTAATGAATTTGTAACGGTAGTGGCGCCGGTTTTAAAAGTAATCCTCTCAATCTTATAATACGGTAACTCCTTCAATTTTGATGTAATCAAATTTTTGGTGGTTGCCAGCCATCCAAAAGTATCGTCACAATGTCAAAAGAGAATCTGAATAAATTTTGAATTTTGAAATGGAGAGATCTCTTGATTGTTGAAAAACCTATTTAAGGCGAACGCCCCATTATTTTGCAGAAACTAGTGAGTCGTCTTTGAAATTTGTTGAGATAACGTGTGTCAAAAGTGATAATTAATTACCGTATTTTGTGCCTATAGTGCATGGTAATTCTTTTTCCTATTTAATTCATACCAATGGACTACTAATACTTTCTATTGTATTACAGACTTGTGCTACGTAAGTTAATTGTTCTTTTTATACGTTTCTTTTTGAATATTATTGGACAGTTTATTGTACAGTTATTATTTAATATTAGATCAGCCTTTTGAATTTTAGTGATTGATTTTTGTACAGTATTATTGAGAACTCTTTATCAATTGAACAATATCGATTTATCTGTTTTGATTGCTTATTTTTGTGTAAGACATTATACTGATCAGTGCTTATTGTGGGTTATATGTGTAAATAAAGTGCAAGTGATAAATTTAAGTGTTGCCAGCGTTATTTTAGACATAGAACCTGTAACAATATCATGATCATGATATTATTACATGGAATTTGTAAAAACCTTTTAATAGGATGATGCCTACCTCAGTCTTGAGACTTGTGCGTGGGTAATGTGGAGGAGAATGGGCGAATAATGAGAATCCATGGCTCAACGAACTTTGAACTTGAGACTGCAGGAATACAAAGTCGGCTAGAGTCTTCCTAGTCACAGACAAGCGCTCCAACCAACTGCGCCACCAGAGCAGCTATTATAAGCAGGAAAAATTGGGATTAAACATATTTTTCTGGCGTTTCCAACCCTATGTTTCTATAGAAATGATAATTCTAAAGATATGTGTAGAAAGATAATGTTGTGTTGATAAGATATGTGTTGTACAAGATAAGTGTTGGTATATGGGATGATGACAAGGTGTGCCACCGACAAAGTGGACTAACAGCAAGGTGGGCAATGGAGCACTTTCTAAGCATCTTCTTTTAAACTAGCGAACGTGATTTCCAGTCGTTTCCATCGAAATAGGGCAGAGTGCTACATTCGATCACTACACTCTTCACTCTTGTGACAATCGGAGAGCACAAAACAAAAAGTATTCGGCAACTACTTCCGTCTTTTTTCGACTACTGTCTGTGTCTGCTCTTTGCCAGTTACTGCCACTAGATAACAAAGATAGAAAACGTCAGCAGTCAGCAGCGCGCGGCGTTCGCTTCATCCCATTCCAGCCTCTGGCACAGTTCAGAGAAGAAAACAACGGGAAAAGAAGAAGTAGAAGAGGAAAATGAAGGAAAAGAAGACGTAGAAGGAGAAAAGGAAGAAGTAGAAGATCCCTTTATCTCTCATTTCGATCCCCCCCCCCCCTCAACAATCACCAGTCGTCGAGTGAGAAATGAGATTTGTTTTCTCTGAAAGCGATACGAGAGGGATTAGAGGGAACAGGAAAGCAATGAAAAAAGGACAAGAAAACGATGAAGTGAAGGAAAAAGAAAAACGGTGAATTGGAGGCAGATCGTGGGGCGATCAGAGGAATAGAGAAGAGAATGAGAATACTGAAGGAGGGGAAGAGAACGAAGGTGTGAAAAGTGTACAAAAAAGGAGAAAATCCACAAGGATGAGGTGGAAGTTGGCAGAGAAGACGAGGACGAAGAAGAAAAAGAACAGAATGAAAGATGAGAAGGAAGGAGACTAGAGAAGATGTAAAAGAAGAGACGAAAAGTGGCTTTGAAGGGAGGGAAAGAAGAAAAAGAATTTTAATGATGGTGATGAAGAAAGGAAATGTAGAAAAAAGAGAATGAAGAGAAAAGAGAGAAGAGAGAAGAGAGGAGTAGAAAGAAAGAAGAAGGAGAAGAGAATGAATAATATAGGAGGTGAGAATTGAAGAAAAGGAACGGGAAGAAGGCAGAGTAGTCGAAGATGAAATAGGTGTGGTACAAAGAGGGAGACGAAAAAAGGAATAAGAGGGAAGCATGCGATGGAATGGAACAGGAAAGAGAAGATGAAGAATAAGAAGAGAAGAGAAAGAGGTGAAGAAAAGAAGAAAAAAGAAGATGAGAACCGGATTACAACTCACGACTATCCCTGCATTCCTCCATTTTCTATCAGTGTTACACAAGAAAAGCTCCTGGCTTTGAACTTCCAACTACTGAAAACGGATTCACAATCCTTTACTACCTTACCTTTGCAGTCCTCCCCCCTTCCACCACCCAAACATCCCGTCAGAGCAATGCAACAACCTTTATCCTTTAGTAACAGTGGTTTTTCCACTTCTCAGCAGCAGAAAACATAGGTATACTAGTAGCAGTAAAGCAAAAGAGACGTAGAATCAGGTTTCGGGTCGAGTAGCAAAATTTAATTTTGCTGCTTTTCTTTTAAGAAGACAAGAAAATAGAACCTGACTACGACTTCCGTCTCCTGAATCCCATCCTCTCACCCCGATCAACTCTAACCCCACCCCCCCAGCCGACCACCACCCAGTACCAGCTAAATCTTATTCGTTCTCTGGCAATATTCTGGAATCAATAGCCTACTAAAGTAAAGTAGATGATTCCCAAGAGAATACTCTCAGCAAACGATTTCTGTTCTTAAAAAATCTAGTTATGATTTTTCATGGAATGGAACATACACCTTTCATCTTAGTGAATCTTAGGCAATATACTAATTAGATTGTTTGCACCCGATGAGATGAATTAATGGGTAAATAATGCCAGACCCAACCAGTAATTTTACAGTAAGTTTCTTCATCTATAAATAATTCTAATATAGGCTAATAACTTTTATCAAGTCCTACTAATCTGATAGTAACTATACATAAAAATTTGAGGAAATAGAAGCTTCAAGTTTGGACAAATGCGATTTTGTTTATAGAAAAGCAATGCCCAATCTAATAAGCAGTTGAACCAGAAATTCCACAGTGGGTTTCTTTAAAATAATCTCTCTACATTTTTATCAAATCTTTCTACTAACAACGAATCTATCAATCTACCATTAATTGATGTCTACAAATAACAAAAAATGATTCAACATGCAAGTTATGTCCTTTGGTATTTCCATTTCTAAATAATGCATTATGATTACAAGAAGTAATGGCCTGGCCTATGTAAGAATTGAACCGGAAGCTCTAGAGTAAGTTTCTTTCCAGAAAAAGTTACTCATAAGTCAACAAATAACGATCTATTTACGAAATTTTGATGAACCAGAGAACAAGAAGTTCCTATAGTGGCGAAAAATATAATTAATGAACTCAGTGATTTTTGTCGATGCATCATGAGCACTGGAACACAGTGCAAAAAACTAAATTACAGTGAGCATTTAATGTCAAAACTGCAGCAGAAAATAAATACAGTTCATTTCCAGTGAAACTGAACTCTCTAAAAATTAACTTCTATTTTCTAAAAGGATTTCAAGCACCAATCCAAAAGTAATGAGAAGAAAAGGATTAAGACTAAGAATGCGATTTGTTCTCTTTGTAACTCAGTACTCGCTCAAAAGGGGCCAGGAGAAAAGTCTAGAGTCAGAATGGAGCAGAGTAGCCTTCAGTCGGCATGAATAATTGATAAGAGTCTGAATTCCAAAATAGAAACTTTGTAACTTGGCAATCTAAAATCTTCGGTTGCAGAAAGAGTGGAACTATTCATTTGCACTCTTATAGCCGATTTTAAAGAGCAGCTAGAATTCAGCATGGAGCCTTTCAAGTTCGAGTTCATCTTCTAGTATCCATTCAATCTATTCTTTTTTCTTCCCCACATGACTCTGACATTTTCCATAGGTAATGAGGTGAATTATAATAAATGACGTTATGAATGGTGAACCTACAATTTTAGGGGAGTTCCGCACCAACGGGTAAGTGATAATAGCTTATAAAGTCGTGTCATCGCAGCCGGTCACCCTTCCAAGCTCCAGCAAATGAACACCGTGCTCAGCGAGCAGCCAATTTTGCTTATTGTACATATTTAATAAAGTTATTAGATCTACTGATTAAGCAAAAAATCTGTGTGTTGAAGAAGCATGTTCAGCAGTCATTCTCTAACACTGTGCATATTGGTGAAAATGCAACTTGGTACTGATAATAGATATGTATGTCTGTATGTATAACTTATAAATATTATTTGTTAGATAGTGTTTGTATATTATTTTTTAATATTATTATCTAATAACAGCATTAAAAGTTTCCATGCAAAACTTTTCAACTATCCCACACAGCACAAGGACATCCTCAAGATATCCCACAAGAATATTGAGAATATCCTCAGGACATCCCATTATATCCTAGGGATATCGCAGAGATAACTGAATGTCCGCCCAAATCCTGCGAAGGATATCCAGGGGATATGTATAGGATGTCCTGGGGATGAAATATCCTACCACTGGATTTTCTAGTGGATATCCTCAGAATATTCCTAGAATATCCCACTTTCAGTTCCCAGGGATATCCCAGACAGAATATCCTCAGGACATCCCATTATATCCTAGATAAATCCCAGGGATATCGTAGGGATAACTGAATGTCAGCCCAAATCCCACAAAGGATATCCAGGGGATATGTCTAGGATGTCCTGGGGATGAAATATCCCACCATGGGATTTTCTAGTGGATATCCTCAGAATATTCCACTTTGAGTTCCCAGGGATATCCCAGACAGAATATCCTTAGGACATCCCATTATATCCTAAATAAATCCCAGGGATATTGAGGACATTAACTGAATGTCCACCCAAATCCCACAAAGGATATCCAGGGGATATGTATAGGATGTCCTGGGGATGAAATATCCCACCACGGGATTTTCTAGTGGATATCCTCAGAATATTCCTAGAATATCCAACTTTCAGTACCCAGGGATATCCCAGACAGAATATCCTCAGTACATCCTAAATATATCCAGGGGATATGTATAGGATTACCTGGGGATGAAATATCCCACCCCAGGATTTTCTAGTGGATATCTTCAGAATATTCCTAGAATATCCCACTTTGAGTTCCCAGGGATATCCCAGACAGAATATGATGTACGTTCAGCCATAATCTCATAATGTTCAACCATTATGGTTTCCATACCAACCACTTGCCATCCTCATACTTTTTCCATATCAACAATAACTGTACTATGTTTTTGTGCATGCACATGAATCTTCCTCATGCAATTGTCAAAGGCAGAGTTTATTCAAATAATACATTTTGGCTTGCGCCAACACATGGCCATCTCTATCTAATTGGTAAAGGCATCATTAAATATGATAAAATGCACCTCTGGGTACCCAAAAATATGAAGAATATGTTCACATACTACGGCCGTGTTTGAGCGTGTAAATGCAACTTAAGGTTACATTTTTGATCACTTTTTATGGTAAATTCAACGACTTGCAGTTAATTTTGACAGCATTTTTATGATTTCAAATTGACTGAAAGTCTCTGAATTTACCATAAAAAGTTAATATTAACAACGCAGATCTTTATGGAACAAGAAATCCCAGAAGTTACATTTGTTTTCTAATGAGTATGTTTTGATTCAAAAATAGTTTAATAAGTGATTTTTCGGTTCGGTTCTGAATTTATAATGGTTGATGACATAAAGCAATGACATAAGCATTCGATGAATTTCAAGGACGAAGAGTGTAAAATTTTTATTTCACCAGTTAGAAAGCATTGCGGAGCTTTAGAGAATAAAAATACAGATGCTATTTCAAATAAGGTCAAAGAAGAGAATTCAACCAGTTGAGTGGAAAGACAGCGGGGATCACAAGACTCTGAAAGGAAAGTAAAATAATTTGAAAAAATTCCAAGAAAACATCTGCTTAGGACCGTCATTACTTTACAGCTACATGAGGGGGGCCTAGCACGCCAAGTACGGTAACAGTACTGGACTGGAATATT
Organism: Conomelus anceps; assembly: GCA_948455865.1. Taxonomy (NCBI): domain Eukaryota; kingdom Metazoa; phylum Arthropoda; class Insecta; order Hemiptera; family Delphacidae; genus Conomelus; species Conomelus anceps. The sequence continues at coordinate 100,504,537 of OX418216.1, forward strand.
AGATATTTGATTGGAAGCCAGGTTAAAGTAGACATTTCTGAATTTGAGGCTGACCGGCTCGCAGAGGATCTTCCGGAAGCTGATGTAAGCCATGTGATGATAATTATAGTGTCAACACTAGAAGTTACAATAATTATACCTGAGCAAATCAAGGACGGTCAGCAGCTCTCTTATACCTCAGAAAATTTTCACAGACTAGTGAGGCGTCTACTGCTACAAAACGGCCCAAGATACGAGACTCAAAGTCTTCACCTTTGAAGTTTAAAAGGAGAAGAATTGGGATCGATAATATTCATGGTTGCAGGACTTACGTAGCAGAAGTTGCACTCCAAAAATCAGAAATTTTAGCTCTTCAAAAGCAGATCTATAAAGAACAGTTGAAATGGCTCAGGAAGAACATGACATGAAATGGAAATTCTGAGCCTGGAATTTGAAGAAAAAGCTACCAAGAAGAGGCAGAGGCAGTTGAATCAATTGAACTGATTGGTTTTACCCGCTATTGTTTTAAACCTTATCTATATGATTAAAAAAAAATATTTTCAAGTAATAAAGACGATTTTTCTACTGTTGTTCAAACTGTGCTTTTATTGAAAACATTGTCAACAGCATGCATCTAATATGTTATTAGTGATTCTATATTGTTTAATTGGCATAAATTGGCACTTGATTAGCATTAGTACCATGCTAATATGTTAATTAGCATTAGTACTCTTGAATTAAGTGTCATTGATCATTTTTTGTAAGCATTGTTTTTGGCAATAAAATAATTTATTATTATTTACAGAAATCTGTAAATTGACTTCATGGTTCTTTTTTATGATGAGATTGAATAATTACGATGCTTTCAATTCCTGTTATTCATTTCAATTATCCCTTTATTGGAAACAATTCATTTCTTGACATTTATTAGTGGAATTAACTAATGAAAACATTGATTTACAAATACGATAAAATTTGGTACGGTATTTACTATTTTCACTTACTATCTCTTACTATTCTCTTATGTTATCTCTGTCTATTTTCAGCAAGATTGTCAAAATAGCTGTTTATTGATTCCTCCTCACATTGTCTACACCTGCTCGTGCAGGTGAATTTTGTTTCTATTCCATCAATTGTATTGTTTACAATCCTTCTTCTGTAACTGGTGGAACCCCTTCACCCTCAAGCTATATTATGTAGAACAAGAACTGCTGGACTCACAATGATGGCTTAAACCGAGAATGAGAATACGGCCCTATGTGCCAGTTCAAAAGAATCATCATCCAATTCAACTGTCAACGTGTAGCCTAGAAGTGCATAGAATGTAGATGTTGTGGAGCATGTTTTCACAATGACTAATAGTCAGCTATCAACAACCAGCTAGAAACGTGTTCCGCTCACAGGCCATCTTGTTAGTCGCACACAGTTAATCTTTAAATCATTACTAAGACACTGTTAAAATAACATCTCTCACATTTGAAAAAGGCTTCATATTTTCAAATAATATTTTTTAATATATTTTCATATAAATGCTCGTAAATTTACCTCAACTGATATAAGTAACAATTTTTAACGCAAATAGTCAACACTATTGTCCTTAGAAATAATGATTAGTTCTTTCACTAGCTGGATATCCTTGGTTTTCTGGATCTTCTAGTTTATAAATATTGGGCCGCTCTCATACGACACAAAGTTATGTGTAATGTTCGTCTCTGAACAGGAATAGTACATTTTTCGATATTTACATAATTTTTTCTACATAAATTTGTAACGAATCGCAACTGCTCCGACTACAACTGCTGCCACACTACCAGCTAGAACTCCCCACGTTAGACCCTGCAACAGAACAATAGGAACATAAAATTATTACAAAAAAATATATAACATACGTGAATGTTGATACACAGAAAACATAAATTATATTACATTATTAATATGATAACAATATTGTATACCTATATCTTATTAATAGCTGGCGCAAAAATATGTTGAAGGTAACGGTAATGCTAACCTTAACACTCTATGCATATGCCTGCCTATAGCACCTTCATTTTAGAGCAGGAGGATGCATAGTGTGTTTAGGTTAGAATTATTTTTATCTTTAACGTAGTTTTGCAAAATAGATATTATCAACAACACAGATTGCACTGCAATTGGCTTGTACTGGTTCATTAATTTCATTTTTGGTTAATGAACAAATGAATACAGAATACTCTATTAATCAAAAATTAAAAAAATATATATATATATCAAAACGGAAATCCTCTATTTATATCAGTATCAAGACGTCGGTACATTATCAGTCTTCAGCCTTTCAACATTACTGTTCTACAGGAACTGAGGCTTGTGCGTGGGTGATATAACACAAAATTGCATGGCCTGGACCGAGAATCGAACCTGGCACCACCTTACAGGTTGTCAATAGTTTGTTACTCTAACAACTAAAGAGCTTGAATCCTCTGTAAAAATTAACAATTTTGAGTTAAGAAAAATACACCTTAAAATCAAGTGGATTCTTATAGAAATGTTAAATTTTCAAATCATTACCTTCACAAAGCCCAATGTTTTACAATATTATTCAGGAAATATTATTTTAGGAGTTCTTGACTATTTACCAAATGATAGACAAAAAACTAATAATCGCAAATAATGTTTAATGGTTAGTTACAATAATTTCGACAATCCCTTCCCCCCAATATATTCGCACAAACATGATTATTAATTTTTAATACATAGCTCTATAAATGCAAATCTCTATTTGGGATGAGACACGATTTAGAGTACAAATGGTAAGATGACGAGTCTTGCTATAGCGCCATATCCTCAGTCATCATAGCCAATCAACTGCCTTCCAGCTTTATATCTCTAATAGCAGTGACATAAAGTATCACCTCGATACGTTCATATTATGCTTCAAGCAATGCTGAAGTGGACAAAAGAGGAAGGATTCATTTCTCTTCTAAATTTGAATTGTTGATTATTTTGTTTGTGTAAGAAGTGACATTTATTCAAAATGAGAGAAAAAACTTCCACCCTAATTACAGGCAAGGACTTTTGAAAAATGATCTCAGTCGAAGCACGTAGTTTAAGGGCCATCTTATACGAGCGCTAACAACGCGACGCATTTAGCGTCGGGATAGCGTCGGCTCATTGGGGCAATGGGACATCAATGGTGCAAGTTATAAGAACGACATTGTCGTCGGAGAGTCCGCGTTAGCCGTTGCTAGCGCAACCTGCCGCGTTAGCAACGCTGAACCAAGTTATACACAGCGTTGTCGACGCGCATCTGACGCCCAATCATAGTCTGTGGTTATCACTTCTTCTTATCAGTTCGCGATGTTTGACACGGAGAAGTTCATCTATTGCATTGAGAAGCTGACACCTCTCTATGATGTCAAGTCAAATGATTATTCCAATAGACAACTGAAGGCTAAATGCTGGAATGAATTTGGAGAGGCGATGTATGACACCTGGTATGAAATGACTCCCACAGAAAAGGACAATGGAAGTAAAATGTTATGTGTTTACAATAAATGAGCAAATTAAACAAGTATGTGCGCACGGGAAAAAAATTGAATATTATTAATATTAACACTTTGACTGCCATGTGCATCATATGCGATCACAGGTCGAGCTCTAGTGTTTGCCTTCATGCGTCATATAAATGCACAAAAAAGTAGAAATGATAGGGATGACAAAGTAGTGGCCTGATATGAAAGTTTACTGTACTGACAATTTTTCTGACTCGACAATGCACGCGTCGACAACGCGCTGTCAACGCTGTGTATAACAGGGGCACGCGCTAGCGAAGCGTGTTCAATGCTGCGTTAGTAGCGTCACGTATAACTTGGAATTTTAGCGCCCTGTTTCCCGCGTTATTAGCGCTCGTATAACATTGCCCTAAACAAGCTTTCATTTGATGTGAGAAACATGTCAATACAATTACCTGTTCTTTTTCAATTTGTGTGAAACAATAGTTGATTTCTAATGGAAATTTAAAAAATGTTTTACACAAACTGAAAAACAACCGCTTATTATATTGAAATATGTTTTACATCAAAAGAAAGCTGGTGATAAACTACCATATTCGACTAATACTATTTTTTTTTAAATTCCTTTTATGAAGCATGCAATCAGTTAATACGTTTTTCTCCCATGTTAAATTTGGCGCTCAGCGTTGGGCTGCCAGGCTTGACGCCTGCCATCTTTAAAATAATTATTCTAATCTTAAGAGGTAAAAATCATACAATATTTGCAAACTTTTGGAAAATTCATATTGAAAAAGATCAAAATGACTAATACAGTACGTAAATAATTATTTTCAAAACAGTTCGTCATAGGTTTGTAATAAAAAGGAAAATTAATAGAAGAACTATGTCATCATAGTTTTATATCATCTTTGTGATTCTTCATATTATTATTGCAGACTAATATTAGCTGTATGTGATCATCAAGGATTTGGGCACAAATAGTTTGATAGATAGCTATAATTTACTCTACCCTTAAAAAGACAACGCAACAATTTGGTCTTAGGAGGTCGAAAATAACAAAACTTGAAAAAATAAAGGAATATAATTCACAATAATAAACAAAATTTAAAAGAACTACACAAACCACTACTTCTCTTAAAAAAATTATAGTAAAAATAATATACTACTTATTAATAAAAACCGATCAAGTCCCAGATCTCACAAATTCCAGCACTACAAACATGATAAGTAATAAATTTAATATGAATGTCACAAAGTATGAATGGAATGTCCACGAATGGAAACGGAACAATATGTCGATGGAAGGAAGGGAATGATTGATTGCTTGGTGTATAGTGACAGAGTTTATGACAAGTATATGATAGACGTCAGAATCATGCGAATTTCATAAAAGGTGATGCTAATGGCACTATAACGTGCTTAGTAACGGGACAATTGCTGGCCATATTACCGTTCCAAGGCTAACAACAAGCTACTGAAGGTTTTGAATGCCGACAATTCTGTTCCATGAGAAGATATTATTTTATTCATTCAATTACATTGCATGCATTGTACTCAATCATTTGCGATGATCCTTTAATATCATGAGCTTGCATTTCCATTACAAATCGGTCTCAATTTATTATTTAAAAAATCTTTCTCTAGAACCAGTTTGAATCTGAATGTCTAAGATAATTAATTAGTAACGAAGGACCTGAAATTTCTAACCGAGCTGAAGGGTCCAAGTCTGTTTTGTGATTGATTTTTTTTTAATTTTCCGATAGTCTTCTTCTTCCGACAGTGTATCAGAAAAACAGAGAAATTTTCACTAGAACTCAAAAAGGAAACCGGTATTGAATAATAAAAGATGAGGTTACTAGAAATTATTGAAAATTCCTGTGGCTCTAATTCTGACAAAAAAATGAAATTATTGTGAATGTAGAAGTTTTACTAACTTCTTTTACTAAACAGGTGTAAGTCCAAATACAACTGGAATAAGAAACTGCTGGTTTCGTTATTAAATTAGCAGACCTTTTATAACCTACAAAGTACTTCAACTTTTTATTCTTTTAACCTACTGTTTTTAAAGTGCAGTTGGTTGGGGCGTCGCTACTTCAGCTTTCTGTCGTTTAATTGGTCGTGGGTTCGAATCCCGCTCCATCGTCAGGCATTTATGTGTAATCATACACCTCATTGCCCACGCACAAGTCTCGGACTCATGTGGGCATCATCAGCAATAAAAAAATTTCAAAAGTGGTTCATAACCACTTTTTCAATTCACCAAGTAGTTTATAACTACTATCAATTTTACAAAAGGGGAATGTCAACAGGTTTTAGAAAATAAATAATGAATTAAAGCTACATAACCCATGACTACCAACAAAATTATAAATAAAACATCCACAATAAGCAATATGAAAACTAAACAACTACCAATTACTAAATTATAAAATTGAAGACAACCAAAAATAAATGTCTAAATAAAATGTAACACCAATAGATATAATGAAATAATAAATTGAAAGTTCAACTAACATTTGTCCTTTCTGTTTTGTCAGGCTTTGTCTTAACATTATTCGTGCCCAGCATCTTCTTGTAGAGATTCCTCTCCTGAGCGGTGTGCTTTTTTTGCAGTTTCGACATTCTATCCAATTCCTTTTTTATTTCGGGCGACGGCTCCAGTGAGAGTGCATAGCGCAGTACTGTACAACTTTGTTCGGCATCTCCTTTTTCTGCTAGTATCTGTGAAAATGAACAATAGGAATTGAAATTCAACTGAATTAAAAAATGCTAATATAGCTATAAGATAACAAAATGTAAAAAGGTAACATAGCAGGCATAATGGGACTTATTTTTAATGTGACTTGATGCCTCTGGATAAATAATACATAAATGATTATACATCAAAGGGATTCAAATAAACATAGGATTAAAATTAATTAGGACATAAAAGTCAAAGGGATTCAAATAAACATAGGATTCAACGGGGGAAACAACAAAAAAAGAAGAGATGAGGTAGAACAACTAGAATGTTATTCAAAATAGACAGGCAGAAATTTATTTCTGCAACGGAGCGTTACCTGATCTTTATGAGTACTATTACCCTTTTTTGTGCGAATCAACCTGTAAATGTTTCTCTGTCAATGTTGGCACTGTAACGAGATCATCATTAATAGTTATGAATAATTATTATTAATATCCTAATATTATAATTTCTTAATTTATAATCTATAAATGATCAACAAATAAATACAGCCTTTGCAATAAAGTAACAGTAACCCCACAAAAACATACATTTGGTGGATTAGTATATTATGGCAGTTACAGTCAAGACAATATTTTTTATAAATATGTGGTAAATTACATATGAAAAGAATTACTAAACATTAATAATTTCGAAATCAGTTAGCCACTGAAGAACGCTGGAGCAGCACTGAAAAAATCCTCAAATGCATTAGGATATGACCTGATAGGGCAGTCCTCAACAATACGATTGATGGTTTGCTTTGGAGCTTCAGTCACACTTCTCCATGTAGAAATGAAATGAAATATAGCTTTATTCACAAAATTATAAAGAAAAATGTATACACAATTTTGAAACAATATCAATCATAATCAATACATTAATACTAAATAGTCTATTTATAATATTGAATACTGTTATTGAGAATAAAACCAAGTAAGACATCCCGAGGCCTGGCCTGTGTGGGAAGGGTATTAGAGGATCCATTTTTATTTTTATTTTTATTTTAATCGATAACAGGACCGCTCAACGTTTGAATAATAGGCCTACTGTTGCGGGTTTAAATTTTATTTGATGTGTGGAAATAGAAAAAATATATATAAATGTTAAAAATATTCTTCTGTTAGGAAATCAAACATTGGACGAATAGTTGGATATAAACCAAGCATTGAAATTTCATTTTTGGTTCAAGTTTGATAATCGGTTAAAATTCAAACTTCGAAAGTTGAAATTTATTGTCTTTATTTACAAAACGTAGCACAGAATATTGTATGCAGCCCTTACAATATCTCAAACGGAGATTGAAGAGAAGTATTTCCACAGTATTCAATATAGCATTTGTAGAATATTCATATTTAATAGTAAGTTAGGAATTGAGTCACTCACCTTTCCTTTCCGGAATAGCGCTTTGACATTTTTTGGCTGACACATGAGAACATTCTCAACAGATTGCAGCGCAACGTCGTAGGCTTTGATTTTCATCTGAGCGGCAGCCAAATTATTATACACTTTCAGTCTGTCCTCAATTATGTCGTGTATTTCATCGTCTGTAGGCTGTAATTAAAAGGACAATGAAATACACTTAAAAAAATAACAAACAACAGAATCAAGTTCATAAGTATCAAAATATTTAGTAACAGAAGTAAACATAAGTATCAGTTTATGGAATTATAAATACTAATGAACTTCGATGGAAGTTTATGAGTATTAAGACAGAAAGAATTGAAAAACTGAGAAATTATAAATGTGAAATTGTTGAGAAATATATTATTACTGTTAATGATTACGGTTGATGATGTATTCTCGATTAGTTTCTGTTTAAAAGCCAGTTTCGTTTCCCCACACAGGTTTTACATTTGGGATTTATTGTTATGAAGAACTGTCATTTTTTCTATTTGATTGTATTGGATGTTGATATATAACAATAAAGAAGTATCAAAATAAAAAAAAAATTCAATAATATTATCTTCACTAACAACCTCCACTGTAAGAAGAAAACGTCTTGAGCAATGATGTCCTGAGCTCAGAAGAGCAATGAGCTCCTGAATGCTGTCCTGTAAGGGTTTTCAAACAAATATCAGCATTAATCTAATTTTTTCAACCTCACAACATAATTTTTTCTTTCTCAAGTGTTCAAGTTTCCCAAGTTTAACTACCAATATACTGTAAATACTTTTGTTTAATATTCTTGTGATTCAATTTAGCACACAGACAAATCATCTGAGGGAAGTATATTAATAAATTCTTGTTTTGAATATTATCTGAATTGTAATTTCTAACTAAAGCTGAATTGAATTCAATTCATTACTAATACATGTTGTTAGAAAGTATCACAATATTAATGAAACTATTTGAATACTAACATTTTATGTGAATTCAACGACTTGCAGTCAAATATTCATTAACAATAAATAAAATTTACTTACTCTGTAGGCCGAGCGCTTTCGAATCTTTGAGATCCGTTTTCAGAGGCGTCCTCCTTGATCATCGATGTCAGTTTTTTGGTAAGAAGAATTGTGGTTTTTGTAAAATGTGATCGAAACGTTTGTGTGATTTAAAATTTAGTTGATCGTTGAGGATGTTTTGTTTATTGTGTGTGGTGTGTTTGTATATTTCAAATTGTTCCAAGATGTTGAGTTCGAACACAGCTGAATATGAACAAAACAATTCAATCAACTTCCTAGACCTCTCAATTACAAAGAATACAAACCAACAACACAGCTTCAACATCTACAGAAAACCAACAATGACAGATACCCTAATACACAGCACCTCCAATCATCCAACACAACACAAACACTCAGCATTCAGGTCAATGCTACACAGACTCAACAACACACCGCTATCCACCGACAATTATCACACTGAACTAAATACAATAAAATACCTAGCACAAGAAAACGGCTACAAACACGACCTAATTGACAAACTCAATCATAAAATAACAAACAAAAAACAAAACACCAACACCACTGACAAAACATACATCACAATGACATACATTAATCCACAATCAAACAGACTAGCAAAAATCTTCAAAAAAGCCGGCTACACCATCTCATTCAGAACAAAAAACAAAATAAAAACTGCACTTACACTCAAAACCACACTGAACACAAACAAATACGATCTCCCAGGGATCTACAAACTGAACTGCTCTGATTGTAACAAATTCTACATAGGACAAACAGGCCGCACATTCAAACAACGTTACAAGGAACATTTTCAAGCCCTGACATCAAAAGCTGAATCGAATTTTGCCGACCATATCATTCAAACTGGACACTCTTTTACTGACATCACTACCAACCTACACATTCTACATATAAAATCTAAAGGACACGAACTCAACACCTTGGAACAATTTGAAATATACAAACACACCACACACAATAAACAAAACATCCTCAACGAACAACTAAATTTTAAATCACACAAACTTTTCGATCACATTTTACAAAAACCACAATTCTTCTTACCAAAGAACTGACATCGATGATCAAGGAGGACGCCTCTGAAAACGGATCTCAAAGATTCGAAAGCGCTCGGCCTACAGAGTAAGTAAATTTTATTTATTGTTAATGAATATTTGACTGCAAGTCGTTGAATTCACATAAAAAGTTAATATTAACAACGCAGTTCGTCATGGAACAAGAAATCCAGGAATTTAGTTAAATTCAATCCAAATTACAGCATGTTAAGTAAAATTCAGGATATTCAGATATTATTATTGTAATTTATCTTATCACCTGAACAAATTAGTACATGCGAAGTCAAATAAAGCTGACAAATATCAAGATCTTGATATTGAAATGCAATGCAATGCAATATGCACTTCAATATCAAGTGGCATTGATTAAAAAATTACATATTTTCAGTTGTTAGATGTATTGCTTACTCACCTTATTGCTGTCCTCTAGCTTATCGCAATTATCCGTGTCTAAAAAATCTAAAGCTCTTCTATAGCAGGATATTGCTAGAGTATTCTCCTGCCTTGCATACCACCAGTTTCCTCTTTCCTTCTTTTGATTCCTGAAATCATTATCAATCAGTTATAACTATTTCTGTCATTTTCTCATTCTAAATTTATATGAGGATCCGAGCAACAAGTTAGTAATCATTACTACAATAAAACTAGTTATGGTTTGATATTGATTGCTATTTTGATATTTGATATTAGATTAGGGATGCATAGTGTTCGTAGCATTTCAACCAAGTGTATACGAATTATTTAACGATTGTTAAAGTTGTTCAAGGATGGAATGACGTTTTAGGGTGCTTGCACATTGAAACTTCGATACTGGAGCACAGAAACCAAACGCATGCTATGGAATATGGAGCAGCAAGCGATAAGCACGCAAAGAATCAACGATCAAACAGGTTGATTTGGCTGCTGCAAACATCTATGCTACATCATCGACAATAATGTGCAATCACTATTAGAATACTTGAAGAGTTGAGCGACATAGAGCAACGAGTAGTGAACATAGCGACAAAATCAGACAGACACATGCTATGGAATGGAGTCATAAACGAAGACGTGTTAAAGTTTGCCTCTATGCTCGCTCTTTATTGCTTCAGTCGGTTACCACCTTCAGAGTGATAGAGTATGAATGAAAATTTGTTCTTTCAACGAACAAACGCCTGCTACAAAAATTATTCAGAACAAATAATACAACACAAACAATTGAAAGAAAACAATAACCAACTGGCAGCTTGTTCGAATAATAGCAAGACAATAATACGAGTATTATCTTCGTACCGAGTTTCGTAAAGCAAAGTAGATACAAGAAGAAGCTGATTGACTACTCCTTTAAAAAAACCAACTTTATCCCAGATGCGCAGCAGGTTATACATGAAGTTTTAGTATAACGTTTCCACTCGCTATTCTTGATCAGGTCATTTCAGAGAAAGTATAGAACTGAGTATATTGAGCTGAAAAGAATAACGGAGAGTATGTGGACAGAGAGTGCTAGCACTCTAATAGAATTTCCTTATTCAGGTGCGACCTGATAGCTCTGACACCAGACCTGAGCCAGCCACGTCACACGATATTATTATTTATTTATTACAATTTACAACGTTTTGCTCAATTTGGATAAGTTGAATTTTTTGTAAAAGAAATAGCCACTCTAAAGAAACGATCCTATTGCCGTTTGAGGTTTAAAGTTGTTATTTCAAACACAGTATTGTAGTTAAACATTTATTAAAAAAATAACAATAAAAACTCGTCTAACGAAGAGCGACACTGAAAGAAAAGTCAGCTACACTCCACAAGCTAAGACCGAGCTAAACTCAGTCTCCGAGATAGCTCTAACTTGAACAGCCTATCGAGGATTTCAAATCCTTTGAAACACTTGAATAAATTGTTCAATCTAAAATGATCAATTTATAATTACAAAACAAGTTCTACCAACAAAAAAATATTTAAATCTATAAATAGTTTAATTAAGTTCATCTATCCCAATAATATAATATTAGATAGGTAAAACCTAATTATTACCATCAGATACATTAAATTGAAAGTTCGCTATTTAATTTTTCATTTTCCAGATTGTTATTGCTGATGATGCTTACATCCGTGACTCATTCCTGAACCAAACATCCATCTGTATCTATGAATTGCTAGTTTTTTATCCTACGCATAAATTTTAACTCTGTGCAGAAAATCAGAAGTATAACACTCGAAACAGATCCATCTTTGAAAAAAACTTCATATTGTGCCGGAATGGGATTATTCAATAAATTGCTGAAACCATTCATAGAATGGAATCTATCTCATAAAAAGAGGCAGTAAAATCTATTCAGACTTTCAGGGAGTAAAACCTGCTAGCCTATTGGGCTTAAGATTTTAATTAACTTTGACTTAGATTTCGTTAGTTTGACCTTCTGTGTGTGGTAATACATGACCACACACAGAAGGTCAAACTAACGAAATTTAACACTAACGTGTTTTTAATGCATTATTTCAATTTTGTATCAGCTTATTCACATACATTTAAGAATTATTGTAACTGACAAGCTCACCTGTCATGAGGGAAATATCCGAAAACATGATGTTATGTGATGATTATAGATGAATTTGTTTTTAAATATATTTGAATAAATGTTAGGGATTGATGAAAATCCTAATAAAGTTCTAAAAACGATTACATTACCTATTTTTCATAACGGCACCTGCACTCATGCTTGGTTCTCAGTGGGTAGTACCCACTGGGTACCTTATGAACCCTACTATGTTGCAAGTTTTACTCTTACTATTTCAATTATTGAAGTTTGTAATAATTCAATTTTGTTTTATTCAGATGTACTTTTATGTGTTTATTTCTGTTATAGAGGATAAATAAATGATTTGATTTGAACAAGCCCCTACACTGTCATTCAGATTTCCTCATTTACCAGCAGCAGTAGTAAGTAATTATTACTCAAAATTGGTAATAGGTTAGACATGAAGATTGCATTATTTATTCTCACAATAGGATATGTTTTTAAAAATGTATTGACTTTCTAACTGTATTGTAACTTGCGAAAGATTATTTTTATCGTCTGTTTCTGTTTGTACATCATTGGCGTTTTCAATAAAATTGATTGTTCATGTCTTAAATGAAAAAGTATATCCTATTCATACAGCTTTGGACTCACCCAATGCGCTTGCGCTCCTTGATCAAGTAGCTGGCAACTTCCGGTTCCGGTTCAGCCGAAATGAGAGTGACCGTGTAATAGAGAGTGGTGTCAGGAGGCACATCCGGCTCCCGGCCTCTTTGGCCATAGGCGAATCGTGGACCAATTATCAGTTCGGCCACTTCTTCAACGTCCATCAACGGAATGGCAAAGTCCAAGCCTTGTATTACCTGTTGAACATTTAAAAAATGACTAAATAAAAATAATGGCGATATTACTACAACCATGATAATGTCAAACACAACTTGATAAATTTAGAAAATTCAGTATTTCTCCTTTGCTAAATGCACGTATAATATCAATCAATCATTTTTTATTGCCACAAACATTTTAAAATGTTAAAACAATCGTCACAAAATCAGTTATAACAATTTACATGTCTACATGTCATAACACTCATAAATATTAAAGCTGTGGCACATAACAAACAATTTGTCTCTATACCAAAAATTCCTCAATCGAATACAAGCATTTATTTAAAAGAATGGTTTTAATATATGTTTTAAATTGTTTAATTTCCAAATTTCTGACCTCAAGAGATAGTTTATTAAATAATTTAATTGAAATATATTGCCAGTTTCTTTGAGTGCCAGCATAACGGTGCAAATCCACTCTCACGTCCTCCCTGCCTCTAGAAGGATAATTATGTATGTTGCAATTTACAACATATTTGCCCAGATTCTTCTTCATGTACACCAAACAGACATAAACATACAGTGAAGGAAGAGTCAGCACACCTAATTTTTGGAAAAGAGGTCTACAACTTGCAAGTGGTGGTGCATGACAAATAATTCTTAGGGCTTTTTTGTATTTTAAAAATTGTAACAGCTGTGGAGCAATTTCCCCATAGTTGGACACCATAGGCCAAGTGACTATATATGTGAGCATAATAGACACTCATTAACACATCATGGTTGACAATATGGCTGAGTCTACGCAAAATAAATATCCCTTTACTGAGTTTACCAGATATAAAATCTATGTGGCACTTCCAATTTAAATTTGTGTCCAGCACAAGACCTAAGAATTTGAGAGAACCTAAGCTAGTAAACCTTGTGTTGAAACTAAACTGTAGGTCACTGGTTTTTAACGAGTTGAGACTCAGATTATTAGAAGCACACCAATCTTCAATAGTCAATGTGCTTCTTTCAAGTAATGTATCAATATGCTGTTCATCAAAGCCACTGACTTTCAGACCCAAATCATCGGCAAACAGGTAAGGGCAACTGTTGTTGCAGAAATTACTTATAATATTTGGCAAATCATTAATATAGATTATGAACAAAAGCGGTCCAAGTATGGAACCTTGTGGTACACCATACTTGACCACTTTACCACCTGAGAACTCACCATTCTTAAACACAAATTGCATTCTATTACCAAGGTAAGAACGAATAAGATCTACTGCTGCTTTTTCCATGCCATAAAAAGAGAGTTTATTACATAGAATTTCATGCTTAACTGATTCAAAAGCTTTAGTTAAATCAAAAGCTCTTAGATTTACTTTATTTTGTTGCTCCAAGTTCTTGATAACTCCCTCTACAAGATTTAAAACATTATCACATGTACTTACATTTTTTCTAAAGCCATACTGGTATTTTGACAATCTTGTTGTTTTCAAAATAAGCAACTAATTGTTTATGAAGGAGAATTTCAAAAACTTTGGACAATATCTCTACAATGCAAATGGGCCTGTAATTTTCTATTTTTGTCCTGTCACCTTTCTTATAACTTACACAGGTATCATTTTTACTTTCTTAAGCTCATCCGGGAATATTTCTAAAACTATACATCTATTAAAAATGTGTGTCAGAACTTTTGCTATGTTTGGAGCAGCAATCTTCAAAATATCAGAGTTCAGTCCATTGATATCCAAACAATTGCTGTTTCAAATACCTCCTTGACCCTGAAGTGCCTGAATCTGAACTTAGAGTTCGGTTTTTGACCTCTTTTGAATGTAATAGTTGAAATCAAATCTACTCTCAGGAACTCTTTACTTAGTTGGTCAATCTTATTTAAGAAAAACATGTTAATATCGTAAACTGGTAGCTCACAAGATTTTTTGGATGATGAACTATTTCTGCAACGGTGCCTATTTACTATTTCCCAAGCCGCTTTAGTCTTATTCTTACTGTTCTGAATAACTTTTGTATTCCAGTTTAGCTTTCTTAATTGCAGACCTATAATAACTTCTATGCTTATTATAAACTATCTTCACTGTGTTGCCCGGGCAGTCTTTATACAAATGAAACATTTGTTCACGCTTAATTTTCAAGGTTTTCAACTCTGATGTATACCACTTTTTATTTTCATCTTTATTTGAACATGTTTTCCCAAGCTTTAATGGATAGGCCGAGTTAACTGACTATAAAAAAGATCATTAAACTTTCGAATCTTCTAAACAATATCATTTAGTTGATAAACAGTTAACCAATTTATCGATTCCAAGTGTGCAAGAAAGATACTTGTCCTACTCTCATTAATTTGTCTGATTAGAATTTTATTTTTCTCTTCGTGCTGACCAACAACTAACTTTTTATCAACAGTTACTCTTAAACTTATAGCTAAATGATCAGACAAAGCAGTGTATAAAATTTTACTCTCCCATCTACTGTGATGAATATCTGTGGCAATATTATCGATACATGAACCACCGGAATAGACATTTGGCCTTGTCGTTTCTCTAGTTGTGATACACATTTTATAACTAGACAATAAATTATATATTTCATTCCTATAATTAGATTCTACATTGAAATCAACATTGAAGTCAGCACCTAAAATAATATTACAATTAAAAGCAGACAGATAAATTAAAATCTCATCAAGTTTGACTAGAAATTCACTCAGATTATTTGATAAGGCATGAATTGATAAGACATTACATGAACCACCGGAATAGACATTTGGCCTTGTCGTTTCTCTAGTTGTGATACACATATTATAACTAGGCAATAAATTATATATTTCATTCCTATAATTAGATTCTACATTGAAATCAACATTGAAGTCAGCACCTAAAATAATATTACAGTTAAAAGCAGACAGATAAATTAAAATCTCATCAAGTTTGACTAGAAATTCACTCAGATTATTTGATAAGGCACTATAAGGCCTGTAAATGGATAAAATTATAATATTCAACTCAGGTATCTTTATTGCACATACTTCGCATATCATTTCCACCGACATATCCTTTACTCTATTTAGTTTGTTAAATTCAGAATTATCTCTCACAAAAATAGCAACGCCTCCATGATAATATAATCTAATTTCAAAACTGAAACTGTATTTCTATTGAAATTATGGTTTTTACTCACTTATACTGGAGGGATTCATTTCGCTTCTAAGGTGAAGCTTCATCAGCTTGGAAGCGGAATGCATCCCTCCAGTTCAAATGAGAAAAAATAATGATTTGAACAGCAATACAGTATTTCGTCACTGAAAATATAATAGCCTATATATAATATAAGTTGGATTACATCAATCAATCGATGAAAATATGCTCTACTAATTCAAGTACATGTAGCCCACTTATTGTCCTATCATTTGTAACACTTTTATACTAAGCTACTATTTGAAAGCATAAGATTATTACAATGGGTGCGAACTGTGAGACTAGAACCAGTGTCAAGATGACACTCTGCCAGGTCCGGGGGGAGTATTTAGATTTTAGCCAGTATTTTGCTGAGTTGACACTGGCAAGAGCCTGGCACTCAATTCGTTTTTACTCCTCAAAAAAGTCATCTCCCGATTACACTACAATGCAATTAAGAATCACACTTGAACAAGTTCTTGAAAGTATCTAATTTAGTGGATCTTATGATAAATTACATAATGTAAAGAAGTGAAAATCCAATCTCACTGACCTCTCCATCACCAACATTTATTGTCAGACAGTCTTCTTTTTCGATCACTTTGCCATTCTCCAGTCTTCCTTCAAACTTCACTTGGCATATGTCAGCCCTCTGAGGACGGGTGTCCGGCTTGCCTTCTTTGATCACCTATATTGAAATAAGAATCAGAGTTCAAATACATAAATTTCACAAAACAATAATAGCCTACACGAATTAGACTGCTTTCATATACAAATACGCTTTTTGGACTAAAATACAATGTTGGGAGATGAAAAAATTGAAAATCACAACATTAATTGAAACCTAGTTTTCATCAGCTTCTAGCAGTTCCCATCACTGTTTAAATTTAATACACTGTATTGAGTAATTCATCGTCGGATGTAATGAATCTTGAATCTTGAATTAATGAGGATGTAGAAAGTGGGCTTAGATATACTTTCCACAACCGCCCTGACCTTACTAATTTAAATCATCTGTTTATAAGACTTTTGTACGCTCAATCACTGTATATAAATGCAATATATTACATCATAATATTCATATTGGGAATAATAGTTATATAAAGACGTAGCCTATTAAATATTGCGCAAAATTATGCAAGATAATATCTGAAGCGATCTATCCGGTTCTTTCAAGTAAGATCTAACAAAGAGACCATCTAATTGAATATTGCAAAAATTTTAAGATTGAAATTGATGAAATAAGGCCACATTAAACAACAAAAATTTAAGACATTTTCAACAGAAATCAAAGCACTGAATGAATGAAGTAACTTATTCTGGTACAGTGTAATGAAAATGGTACATACGAATATGTAGCTATCCCAGATACTTTTCTTAATATATTTCCAACGCTTCCATTTATTTTTAATTACCGTAGCTGTTGAAAGCTTGAAGTACTCTTATTTTTCAGTTAGAAGTGTAAGTGGTGGTTATTTGGTAGGAGGCCGATAATTGGTAGGTTTAGTCCTAGAATAGCTTCCGATGGCCAGCTGGATGGTGCTCAGATCCTAATAGGTATCGGGTGCCGCAGGACTTGCAGATCAGCGAGGGATTTTTAAATCCATTTCCCCACCATCTTCAGTCTTACATTACCCTATATCGAAATGGTGTGCCTGTGTGCACATTCTCTCCTGTCTGTGTGCATAAATATTTACATAATGTGAATACAAATTGCACATTACATTAGGTCCCTAGCTGCTTTCGATATCAAATTGATATTGGTCAACTTCATAGCCTATCCTGGCTTGTTTGTTAAGAGTGGAACTTCAAAGTAAATTGTCGGCTACCCCAAAATTACGAATTGGGTATTGCCTGTGATTGTTCAGTCACTTTAACGTTCCACTTTGAGGGTCTCAGGCTTATAAGTAAAGTGTACACCGGATCACGAATTATATATTGTCTAATGAATTGTTTGTAGCTAGTCGCACTCAAAAAACCGCCAGATAAAGAAAATTCAGGTTCTAAGAATCCAAATTCTGAGTTTAAAAATCACTAATAACTAACCAGAAACCCAAAATACGTTGTGAAATTATACAAATGTGCATAGGCTACATTACCTTCTTTTTCAATTGACCACTTCCAAGAATGTCCATCCATTCTTCAACTACCGATTCTTCTTTATTGTCGCTAACATTATTTTCAACTGCAGATGGAGTAGATTGTTCTTGAACTACATTCAGATTCCCATTACTTGAACTCACATTCTTTTCTTCGGTGGAAAACGTCTGCTCGTTGTTCGCCATAGCCTATGTCGTAACCTAATCTATAATTCTATAAAAACATATCACACAATCACACTAGAAATTTTGATTTGAACTACTAATTAACTTTGACAAACAGGTGTCCTAATCATTGCACATGAAGCAGATAGGAATGAATGAAAAAAGAGCGAAAATTGAAAATGAACAGGTACGATGAAGAACACGAACTCGACAGATGCACAGGCAGACGCTGTCACGCTAGTGATGTGCGTATCGATACATATCGTATCGAATATCGATACAACGGGGGAAAATATCGATCTTTTTGTATCGATACACGAGGGCATATCGATACACCCGTATCGATACAAGGAGACCTGTATCGTATCGTTTCGTATCTTCTGATTCTCTTCTGGTTTTAATGCTGATATTCATTGGGCGATTTCTGTTTTTATACTTTTTATATCTATTTTATATACTTTGTAAAATAAAATTACAACATTCTATTTTGATATGAATGTTTTTTTTCCTGCCTAAACAGGTTTGTCTTAGGGTACCTTAAAAACTTAAAAAATAGTCCTTGAAAAAACCTCAAGGCCATAAAAAGACTGAGATGAATACAACAATCATCAAATCAAATTATGGAGCATGCAAGGAGTCTACTTCACGTTTGTAAATAACAAAGAGTTCAATTGGTCACTGTGGAAAATTTGATATTATTTTAATTTAACATTATATTCAATAATAATTTTACATTCCCTAGAAGACAGGTTTGCTGTACATAATAATTGAATAAAGCCCAATGATGCCAATGAATGTTTCTTTTAAGCATTATTGGAATATTGGGCCTTATTCTATTCTAATTTAACCTTTCTTGCTTTCTACTAAAGTACATAAAATCATTCTTAGTTTGTTTTAGATCGATTTGATATTTTTTCATCTTTCTTGCTCTTAAGTTCATAAAATCATTCATTGTTCATTTCATATTGATAATATTCAATATTGACTTGATACGATATTTTCATCCGATACGAGTGAATATCGATACAAACCTATACGATACGATACGCGTATCGATACAATGGCTTCCGATACGTATCGATACGCCGTATCGATACACCGGCCTGTATCGCCCATCACTATGTCACGCTGAATGGTAGCAGAGAAATTGTGAACTTGCACTACGAAACCAGCTGATCAATCCTTCATAAAAAATTATGGTGAATTGAAGTACTAGGTATTTCTAGTACAAAATACTAGAGTATTTGTAATTCTAGTTGTACCTAGAAATTATTATAATTGAATCTTGGATCCATCTATTTATTTTTAATTGTTCAATCTGAATCGAAAGCGGATGCAAAACTAATAATATGTTGGGTTGATACTGGGACCGTGCAGTTGGCAGTATCTGTTGTTTAAGGGTTGATTAAAGGGTTGATTACATTGGGATAGTTACTCGCTAAGCGAGTAGCGAGTAGGACGTTACTAACCGATCGTGCTACAGCAGCTCAGCATACCAAGCCAAATTATATTTAAAAAAATATGTCTAGAATCACCCTCATACTATGGAATTTCTAAGACAATAAATAATATCGCAACACAAAATTAAAAGATGAAGTTTACCAACAATTATTCAATAAAATTTCATCAAAACAATATACAATATATCTCATCTGAAGTGTTATGCTGGCAGCCTACGTGATTAAGTTTCTGCTTTGGCCACAATAGTATTGTATTTTGGTGTTGGCTACTCTGCCAGCGTGTATAAATGTGACCAAATTCAAAGTTGAGAGCCTGTCTACTTTGAATTTGGTCACATTTGTACTCTCTGGCAGAGTAGCCAACACCAAAATACAATATTATTGTGGCCAAAGCCGATACTTGATCACGCAGGCTGCCAGCATTTCACTTCAGATGAGATATATTGTATATTTTTTGGATAAAATTTCATTGAATATTTGTTGGTAAACTTCATATTTTAATTTTGTGTTGAAATATTATTTATTGTCTTAGAAATTCCATAGTATGGGGATGATTCTGGAAGATAAATTTTTAATATAATTCGGCTTGGTATGCCGAGTTGCTGTAGCACGGTCGGTTAGTAACGTCCTACTCGCTACTCGCTTAGCGAGTAGCGAGTAGGACGTTACTGACCGACCGTGCTACAGCAGCTCAGCATACCAAGCCAAATTATATTAAAAAAATTATTTCTAGAATCACCCCCATACTATGGAATTTCTAAGACAATAAATAATATCGCAACACAAAATTAAAAGATGAAGTTTACCAACAATTATTCAATAGAATTTCATCAAAACCATATACAATATATCTCATCTGAAGTGTTATGCTGGCAGCCTGCGTGATTAAGTATCGGCTTTGGCCACAATAATATTATATTTTGGTGTTGGCTACTCTGCCAGCGAGTACAAATGTGACCAAATTCAAAGTTGAGAGCCTGTCTACTTTGAATTTGGTCACATTTGTACTCGCTGGCAGAGTAGCCAACACCAAAATACAATATTATTGTGGCCAAAGCCGATACTTAATCACGCAGGCTGCCAGCATAACACTTCAGATGAGATATATTGTGTATTGTTTTGATGAAATTCTATTGAATAATTGTTGGTAAACTTCATCTTTTAATTTTGTGGTGCGATATTATTTATTGTCTTAGAAATTTCATAGTATGGGGGTGATTCTAGAAATAATTTTTTTAATATAATTTGGCTTGGTACGCTGAGCTGCTGTAGCACGGTCGGAAAGTAACGTCCTACTCGCTACTCGCTTAGCGAGTAACTATCCCAATGTAATCAACCCTTTACATTGGGACAGTTACTCGCTAATGGGTTGATTACATTGGGATAGTTACTCGCTAAGCGAGTAGCGAGTAGGACGTTACTGACCGACATTTAATCATGCAGGCTGCCAGCATAACATGTCAGATGAGATATATTGTATATTGTTTTGATGAAATTTCATTGAATAATTGTTGGAAAACTTCATATTTTAATTTTGCGTTACAATATTACTTACTGTCTTTGAAACTCCATAGTATCGGGGTGATTCTGGAGATTAAATTTTTCATATAATTTGGCTTGGTATGCTGAGCTGCTGTAGCACAGTCGGTTATTAACGTTCTACTTGTTACTCGCTTAGCGAGTAACTATCCCAATGTAATCAACCCTTTGGGAAGTGATAGCCGCGAGCCGTAGCAGGTAGAATCAGATAGATAAGCTGCGTTCTCGAAGGTCCTGTTTGTAATGGTGACCGATTAGATTGGCCAGCAAAAAAAAAACACTGTTCTCTGCTGAAAATCACTTCCCGGTGGTTTCAGAACCCACCTAAAACTGTAGGTCCAACTCATAAATAACCATCATCCAACTCATCACCCACGCACAGGTCTCAGGTCTCAGACCTATGTGGGCTACATCCTCAAAAAGAAAATTGACTTTCAGAAAAAAAACCCCCATACAATGGAATTTCAAAGAGAATAAACAATATTGCAACACAAAATTAGGATATGAAGTTTCCCAACAATTATTCAATAAAATTTCATCAAAACAGTCAACTGAAATTTTATAAAAAACAGTCAAACTAAGCGGTGGGCTGCTTAGCGCAGTTGTTTGGGGTGTTGCAATTTCAGCTTGCTGTTGTTTAAGTGGTCGTGGGTTTGAATCTCACTCCACCCTCAGGCATTTATGTGTGATCATTCACCTCATCACCCACACACAAGTCTCGGACTCATGTGGGCATCATCAGCAAAAAAAAAAATGTCTCATCTGAAGTGTTATTATGTCAGCCTGCGTGATTGAATGTCGACTTTGGCCACAATAATATTGTATTTTGGTGTTGGCTACACTGCCAGATAGTTGCAAATCCAAAGTAGACAAGCTCTCAACTTGTCTTTAAATGTCATAGTTTTTTCTATTATTCGGCTTGATGTGCCGAGCCACTGTAGCACGGTCGGTCTGTAACGTTTCTACTCGCTACTCGCTTAGCTAGTAACTATCCCAATGTAATCGACCCTTTAGATGTCTATTAACAGTCTGCTTTCTGCAGGTCTGCAACTAATTTTAGATTTTAGAAAAAACAAAATGAGTAAACTTGAAATTGAATAAATAATTAGTTGGAATCATCGTCTTCGCCGGCATGGAATTGATAATATTCTTGATGTCTTGATATAACAATTAATAACTCATAGCTCCTTAGTTCTTATCAAAATTGCTTTCAGAATTCAGATTGTCAGATATCCTATTTTGATATCCTAATGTAGCCTAGTTGGATTTGATCCTTCATTCTAATCGTTTTATAAGATGTCTCTTATAAGATGTTTAATCAAGAATAATAGAAATTCAAGGTTTGAGTTTGCTTTTAATTATTCTGCCCAACTTCACTTGCGTCAAAATTTGTCATTGCAACGAATTCCACGAAGAAACATGGCGCACGAAGTTGAAAAGTCTCAAATTGCAGCTCCAGGAGGAGATACAATTTTTGGTAAAATCCTACGAAAAGAAATACCATGTGCATTCATACATGAAGATGACAAGGTTTGTGTTTATATTTTTAGTTATCTATAATTCCACATTAATTTTTATCCAGCTGTTCAACTCAGGAAACCGGCATGAAAATTTTGTTTTCTGAAGTTAATGGTTAAAATTTCAGTGAATTAACTGTATGTAGAAAGCTAAAAATATTTTTCAAGTTTGTTATGAGTCTCGAATTTTTGTTTTTAGTTTGAGATGAGCAGATTATTTATTTTGAATCTGTTAAGTTCTACTCCTAACCTCAAACTTTAACTAATGTCACAGAACACCACACCTAATTCGTGTAGTATTTTTTTAAGGATGAAGCCCACATAGGTCTGAGACCTGTGCGAGGGTAATGAATTGGATTATTGTGATTGATAAGTGGGACCTACAGTTTTAGGTGGGTTCCAAACCACCGGGAAGTGTTTTTACACCAGAGAGCGAAGTCTTTTTTCTGACCAATCGGTCACCCTTACAAAGAGGACTCAGGAGTTCGTAGCTTATCTCTATCTCATTGAAGAGACACCTGCTATCACTTCCCTGTATGTTTACAGTAAAATAGGGCTGCACCTCTATTTGTAGCCGAAAGTGTCGTGTCGTATTGTCAAAATACTGTAAGTCGGTTCTGAACGAATTATGTTATAAATTAATTATTATCGATTAATGTCAGACATATCTAAAATATGAACATTATTGGTAATAGTATTATATTTAATGACTAAGTCGAGTTTGTCCTTAATCTGCCAATAATTGGTTAGTTTGGTAATTGTGCCGCAGATGTTAGCAAATAAAAAATCACTTGAAACCTTCAGCAAATTGTAGTATTATGTCTCCTGATCACAATTATCAAGTTTTTAAGTGTCGGTCTCAATTAAATAATTAATTATTCAATATTAAAAACTCACCTTTTGAACATAAATACGGCTCTGAAAAGCCTTAAGCATAACATCATAGCCGAACAGATAGTTAGAGCAATGGAGTGCCATTAAGGATTCGTGCCAATGGATTATATCAGTGCCATCTACATCAGAACATCAGTGGAAACTGGAATAGAACTGCATAACCAAACCTTTCCTAACCTGGCTAGATGTGACTGAACCACCTCTGTAGGGTCAAGTGGGGTAATTGTAAACAGATTTTGCATATTCCGTATTTGACCTCATATAAAATATTTATTACTCAGCAAAATTTAACTAATTTTGTGTCTCTAAGTAGTTTAACATTTCTATTTGAAGTAACAATTTAAGGTTTATTGTTTTATGGTGTTCAAATATTAAATAAAAATTTTTTTTAAATAGGCTGCACATTTACAATTACCCCGACGTTTTTGGGGTAATTGTAAACAAGTATTTTATAGCCTTTTATTTATTTTTCATTCAAAAGTAAGTGCAATGTGTGCAAAAAAAGGCCAATTAACAGTATTAATAATAAGAAAATGGAATTTGCTATGTTTACAATTACCCCATTTTGGTGCAGAGTCTGGGGTAATTGGAAACATGATTATTAACCTCAGATGGTAACCAAGGTAATAACAATTTGTACAGTTTTATGTTTCTTAATGATATTATTTATTGAAAATTAGGTCAAACATTTATACCAAAAGTGAATAATTATAATATTTTATGTTAATTAGGCCAATTAATTAAGGCTAATTACGACTTAATGACTCAAAATTGTGGTCCTTGGCCATAAATCTAGGCTACTTCTCAAAGACTGATACACTTCCTGGAAATATGTACACCAATTTCCTTTCAATCTCTTTCACTTCAGGAACTGGCAATATAGCCTTTATTTGTTCGAATGTGATGGAAAAATTGTCGTTATCTTTTGGAACAAACTGGGTTGAAAAGTCATCATTACGCTGGTAACCAATTACAAATATTTCACCATCATCATCATCAACTTGTTGAATGCAGCACACATACTTGTAATGTGATTTGTTTCTTGGTCCACCAACTAAATCAACTAAAACAAATAATCCCGGTATTAATTTTTGCCATTCAGGTTCTTCGTATACAACTTCCTGAGTGTTTTCTTTTACTATGTCATTTAAATAACTTTCTTCATCATCAGTACACAATGATTGAATTAAATTGTCCTCATCACTGTCAAGGTTAGTATTAGTCCTACATTTTTTCAAGGTTTTATTAGGTCCAAAATTCAATTGTCTTTTTGTAACCTTGTTTCTTGCTTTTGTCTGTCTCTTTTCTTTATTTTCCTGTATTTTTCTTTTCTTTGCTTCCAATTGTTCTTCGTTTTCTTTGATCTTTGCCAATACATCGTCTCTAGTTAACACCTCTCCATATCTCTCTGGCTTAAGACGAGGAATTTTTCTCTCTCTTTTAACAATATCTGTTGGACCATCTGGTTTGCTCATCATTTTGGTGGTGAAGATATCAATTATTCCCGTTGGTGTATTGGGTGTAGTTTTGTTTTTTTCATCATTTTTCTTGACAGGTGTTTGATCATGATCCTTGTTTTCACAGTTTATAGCCTGCTTTGGTTGGACTTGTTTCTCTTGGTTGGATTCAGAATGTTCTCCATTACAGCTTTCATTGGGGTGAGTATTCACTTGGGACTCATTTTCAACCGGCCCGACATTCCTATAAAGAACCATAGCTCGGTTTTTCTTATACTCGTTCAAGTCTTTCGGATTGAATGATGACTCAGGAAATTTTGTTGCATCAACCGGGAACAAGCCAGTTGATCTAAAACCTGAAATAATGTTAGTGCTTTTCATTGTGGCTTGCCAAACTTCCCCCAACAAAGTCGAAAACTGAGCTTTAGTCAACCTCAAATTACCTCGTTTTTCCATCTGCGTTTTTCCAAAACTAATCAGTTTTTTCTCCCAACAGGATTTTAGTGGGCCGAAAACACATTTGTCAAGTGGTTGGATTCTATCAGTTAAGTGGCTTGGAAATTTAATAAGCTCTATTTTGTTGTCCATAGCTGCCTTGACGGTTCGATAACTGATATGGCTTTTGTGGCCATCAAATAGCAATATGGCCTTTTTGTCATTACAATTCTTTGCCACCCTTAGTTGGTTAACATGAGGAATGAGTGAGTTTATAAACCATTGGTGGAAGTGCTCCTCTTCCATCCAACCATTTGAAGAAGCAGCATATAGGGTTCCTGGATAAGAATCCTCTGTGGGAATCCAACGCGGCTGAACAGCCAATCCCTTGAAGACAATAAATGGGGGGAGATAATTGCCATCAGCAGAAACCGTTGCTAACACTGTGGTGCTCTCCCTTCCAGAGCCACCTGATACTCTGACTAAAGGAGATCCTTTTTCCCCTATTGCTTTGATGCGAGATGGATCCATATTAAAACCACTTTCATCACAGTTGAAGACAAAAGCAGCCTTTTCTTCATTTAAACCACAGTCATTGACAACTTTATTCAGTTCTGAATAGAAATCATAAACAATGTCCGGTTTTCGAGCATTTTTTCTGTTGCTTTGTAACAGTTCTGGTTTTTTTACTGACAGGGAAGGATGACGCTGAAGAAATCCATAGTACCAGTCCTTACCTGGTCTACCATCTTTAAATGGAGTTTTCAAGTTATTTGCCTTGACAAACTCTCCTACAATATCAATTGTATCTTCCATATTGCATGGGAACCCCATGCGTGCTCTTGCTTTTAAACAATTGACTAAGTCAATTTCATCTTGACTGGATAATGCTGTCTGACGTCCAGGCCCCAGTTTGTCTATAGGTACTTTCCTACCTTTTATTCGATGGAAAATAACACTTCTTGGGACACCATACTTCTCTTCAGCCAGGGCAAAAGTACAGTTCTTATTCTCCACATCCTGCACAGCCCGCAGTACATCTTCTTGGGAGTAAGCTGGACCCGGCCTCTTTCTAACGTATGTTCTCGGCATCTGAAAATAAATAACAGTGGTGTGAATTTTTTCATAGGTAAAAATTAAAAAGATACTAATCTATGAATAGAAAGTTAAAATAACCCAATAGAAACACTAAGAAGTTGTCAAATATCACTATTTATTGTTGTAAAACTACAAGTACATGTTTCAGTACTACGGTACCATCTTCAGTGTGCGTATAAACTCACAGTTTATAGGCCTACTCACACTGAAGATGGTACAGTAGTACTGAAACATGTTTGTAGTTTTACAACAATAAATTATAGTGATATTTGACAATTTCTTAGTGTTTTTATTATGTACTAGCAGGTCACCCGCGCTTCGCTACGGGGTTTAAATAATTAGGGTTTAATAATCCCATCGAAAAAATATAATTCCATGATTTGTGAGACATATCCATGAGCAACTGTGTTCTGAAACGTGCTGTGAAAATCTATCTTTATCAATAAGGTGTGACTTGTTAAGTTAACTTTCTCTTGCACACCAAGATGGCGATGAAGTTACTCAGAGCAAGGTTACCCACGTGAAACAGCTTTAGCCCTCTCCATGAATTTTAACCTCTTTGAAATAGCACATGAAATTATCTCCCAGCTGATCAATCATAATAACATATTCTCTTTGTAATCATTGTAACATCTGGTCGAGCGGTCAAGGGTGCTTCGATCTCAAGCAAAATCACTTATCAATGCTTGGATCCGAAATTCAAACCCTTCAAAACCACCCTTAAAGTTAAAATATCCCCAAAAGATTTCTTAGTGACAATCTAAGACCTATAAGGAAGCTATATTCCAAGAATCATTGCAATCCATACAGTACTTTTCCAGTAATCGCTATCAGTCAGTGAGTCAGTGATATAAGAATTTTATAAGTATAGATGAATATAACAACATCACACTAGACACTCTGTCAAAAGTTAAAATAACCCCTTTTATTTTTCCCTCTTGGCACAAATAGCCTACCAAAAGAATAATAGCCTATGTTTCATGGATTTTTAAAGAGGCTTAAGCATTTAAGAAAAGGTTAGAAGCCTTGAACAAAAAAAATCAGTAATTGGCACTTAGTATTGTAATTGATCACAGATTATTCAGGTTTTTACATGTAAATTAATGTGTTTACAATTACCCCAAAAATGTATTTCCAATTACCCCACAAGGTATATCTGTGGGGTAAATGGAAATGGGTCTGTAAGTGGCCTAAACCTTGATAGAAATGACTCAAAACTTATACCAATATAAAATATAGTTCATATTCCTTACCTTTAAAGTGTCAGCTGCTGCTCAACGATGAACTTTAAAAAAAAAACAATGTTATCTTCTGATACCTGTTACTTTGAATTTTAAAGTGGAATGTAGGTAAAAAGTTGAGAGGTATAATCTAACCTATAAACTCATATGGCGTGGATGGGAGTGAATGGAAGTTTTGGAGGGAAGATCAACATATGGTGCAAGGTCATTGTTACCAACCTATTGGCTCCCAGAAGAAAAATATACCTATCATTTACATTTACCCCGAATTTACAATTACCCCACTTGACCCTAAATATTTAAAAGTCGTTAAATTTCACATGAAAAGTTAATATTTAAAAGGTTTAAAGGTAAATATTTAAAGGTATTTCAAAGGTGGTTCAGTCACATCTAGCCAGGTTAGGAAAGGTTTGGTTAAGCAGGTCCATTCCAGTTTCCATTCCACTTCGTTCGTCACGCAGACTACGCTTCTGCGCATGCGCGAAATGTTTGCAGGCTTTGCACATCCAAAAGCCTAAAACCCAGGCTGTGGCCCTGTGGCTAGCTGGCTACAGGTTATGTAATGCATCAAGTGATGAGATTTTGGAACAAATTGAAAATGCCTTTATTATTAAGTAGATAAATTGCATGAGTAAATAATTAATAAATTAAAATGCAAATTATTGTGTTGCAAAGATTCATGCATTCTAAACACTCAATTAAATTGCTGAAGGTAGTCATTTTGGGGCTCTGTTAGAAAGGTAGGTTTTCAAAATTGAATAATTAATTATTTAATTGAGACCGACACTTAAAAACTTGATAATTGTGATCAGGAGACATAATACTACAATTTGGTGAAGTTTCAAGTGATTTTTTATTTGCTAACATCTGCGGCACAATTACCGTTAGTTTACCTTCTACTATGAAACTATTATCATTAAATTTCATAAAATGAATTCTCAACACTGTTATCTGTTATTTTATTTTAATGCTGCTTAACTCTCATCCTCTGTCTTTCACATTGGAAGAAAGTGTCTAACAAAAGTTTCTGGAGAGCATTTGCACAATAGATTTGAAGTTTGCATTGAAGGCAAAGTTATCTTGCTGATGAAATTCTCTGATGGAACAAATATCTGAAACTTATCTTTGTGCCCAATAGGACAACATGAGTACAACACACAAAATAGAAACCTGATTGCATTACCAATTCATAGACAGCTCTCGAAAAGACTCCTTTCTACTCTGGAATTCGATATTTTAATAGTAAGTTACTACAGGCTATCCGGAATTTAGAATCAGTTACTTCCCTCAAACAAGCAGTCAGTAAATTGTTAATTGAAAAAAAATTTGTATTCAGCTGCTGAATTTTAATTAAACATTACATAAAAGATAATATGTATATATATATATATTTATTTATATTTAATATGCTCATGATTTACCATAGATACTCTCAATTTATTTACTATAAGGTATGTACTGTAATTTAAAAGAAATAGACTACTAATAAGTTCCTATTTTAATGTTGTAGTTTTAGAATAGTTTACTGACAAGTCACCTGTCAACTGAGTGAATACTCAAATATTGATGTAACGTGACAATGAATAAATAAATAAATACAGCTTTTGAAATTTGCAGGGGAGACAAAGTTACCGGATTGAAAAATGTACTGTTGAAAGTTATTTTTATGTTGAAGGTCATTACTGTATGACTTGAAATAAATATATGTTCTCTCAACTTGTTTTTTTTTTCAGTGTGTGGCATTCAATGATGTGAATCCTCAAGCACCTGTGCATTTCTTGGTGATTCCTCGTAAACCGATTGATATGTTAGCAAACGTAGCTGAAGATGATTCAGCTGTGAGTATTATTGTTCACGTTTTCCAAGTACAACTTACTTTCATGAGAAAGTTGAAGGTGAAATGATTCATCAAGGTCAACCATTATTGACAAACTGCTAAGAAGACGTCATCATCTCAATCATTGGTGATGCAGGAGGGCCCCCGAGGCTTCAGGGGCCCCTGGAGGCCCCAGCTGAAGCCGATCTAGGGCCCCTAAATGTTTTTGCGGGGAGACCTCAGATCGTTAAAACCACCGATTTCAATTAAATATCCTTCTATGTTGATCTCAACATGTGATATCGATATTTTCTTGGTTCTGCCAAAAAATACAATTCCAATTAAAGGTTTTAAGTTATATTTTGTATGGGGATGCTGTAATTTAATTGAAAGTTAATAACCAGAATGTTGAGATATCCTTGAAAGAGACAGTTCCAGTCAATCATCTTTATTTCTATAAAATATACACTGTAATATGCGGAAAGAAAATAATCAATGTACAGTAGTAGGCCTATATAAAGAAAATAATCATAAACATAAATTTGTAACTTCTAAATATATGAATTATGAACTGCCGCATAGGCATTATTGCCTGTGCGCGGGAATGAGTCTACATGCCGCATATATTTTTATTTTGTTCATTGAAAGGTTTCAATTCGATGAAAAAGTAAGCAGACCTCTCTCTATGATACTTTATTCTATTATTATTTATATATTTTTATAAACAACTATTCTTGACATTCATTCTGTTATTTTTAGGATTGTCATATTTTTCAAAGTATATTTTTTGGTTTCAGTTGCTGGGACACTTGTTATTCACAGCGAACAAAGTTGCTGCAAAAGTTGGATTAACTACTGGTTACAGAGTTGTTATAAATAATGGCAAAGATGGCGCTCAGTCCGTTTATCACTTGCATGTTCATGTATTGGGCGGTAGACAACTTCAGTGGCCTCCTGGTTAATACAGGAGTACTTTTACAGATCAATAGGTTATAAATCAATGATAACGATTGTTATAGGTTCCTGTCGAATATATGTCAATAAATGTGTTACGGTCTACTGTAGATTGAGTTCTTATTGACCTAAAATGTAATGTTGTGAAGAGCGTTTTAAACGGAAACATTTGTTGCCATAGAGCGCTCTCGTAGACTAGACTCAAGATAAATGAGTCTTCAGTCATGTAGCAAGAATCTATATTACTTTACTAGAACACTTCATGGCTACTGTCACGGTGCAAAATTCACCAGCCGAATTTAACAAACCATCACGAAAGAATTATGAACATGAGGATTGAATTTAAAGATTTCCATACGTGAAATTATTTTTTCTATAATTTATTATTGTATAAAATCATGTTCCACATTCTTTGTCAATTTAATTGTTATTTAGCGCCATGCAATGGGCTGAAGTGCGTTGAGAATTGTTTACGTTATTAGAAAGGGTTGAAACAGCTGTTTTTGACTTATCTATACTGACTCTTTTGCTAAAATTCAATTATTTGTCGAACTATTTTATCTGTATTTCTTTTTTATGATCAACTGAGAAATCTGCTTATTTCTACCCTATTAATTCTTTGATTTTTTAATTTAATTCTTTAATTCCTCCGAATTTATTTTTTGTTATGTCACATGGCATACTCTCATTGGAGGTATTTACTTAAACTAGCTGTGATTGGCGGATTCCCGCATGATGTGACCTTCTCCAAGCCCTAGTAGAGCTTAGAGAAGACCCCACACGATTTAGAGTTGGGCCAGCCAAGGTAGAGTTTCCATTTTTAAACCTCTCCTGCAAGATAATTTTTAAAGCTTTAATAATTCAATTCTAGTCTGTTGTATCGCTTCAAAAACTCGATTGCCAAAATATTTAATTTCTAAACCTCGCAAATAACTAAAATACGCGACCAGCCACATACAGCTCATTCCAAGATGTATGGAGGGTGACGCCGATTCGAACGAACCTAAGAAAAAATTGGTATCTCTTCAAGTGCGTGTAAAGATTGGGCCCAAAGTGAATGGTATGTGAATATTCTATTATTAATACTCAAGGTATTCAAAAAACTGGCATATCACTTGTGAATGCTACCAAAGCGACCTCTCGCATCTGATTTACCCCTTAGGTCAAAATCCTACATGCTCAAAAACATTTTAATTTCTGTATTATTCAGACTTCAATATTAATTAACGAGAATATTATCTCGATTTATAAAATTCATTATACTGAATTAGTTATGCCAACTTTTCACCTTATATTTGTATTAAAAAGCTTAGTAACTTTAATTGGTAGTTGTGATTTAAATTACTGCCCGACTCTGGTTATAGATTACATCATCAATTTATTTCAGAGGTCTGACAGCCAGCATCGCCGAGTTGAGTTGGTTATTTTGTTAATATTACCATTCGTCCTTGAGGAAGGACATGTGAGTATTGGCTTATTTTCCATCCATCTTGAGAACAGTCTGTGACAGGATTATCTTGTAGCTTTTCCACCTCGCTAGCGTGAATTGTGAAAGAGGTGCAACTAGCAAATATTGCATGTTCCGCGCTCAATCTTCACTTGCGAGAGACACTTAGCTGGAAATATCCTGTTTATATATATTATCTTTCTTTGCTGAATTGTATTGCGTGGATGATATTGAAAGTTCTGTATTTTCTCCCGCGATTCCATTCTGTGAAGGCAGATATTTTCTTGTGTAATTCTGAGTTGGGATGGTGCGCCTATTTTCGCAATTGTTATGAGATTGCTTACGACTGCAGCTACTGGCCCCCTGAATTAAGGGATTTAAATACAAAAATGTCGCCCACCCAAACCCAGTGTTACACTACTCATCTTTTTTGTAATTCAATAAGATTGACTACCTACATCTTATTGCCTTCAAGGAAGATACTTTATAGTCAAATATTGTCAGTTCATTCTATTGAATGTAAGAGCCCATTAAGTGCAGGTGTGATAAGATTGTAGCACTTCGACTGCTGTGTGAGTCCACAGTGGACTCACATGGTATCAGAAAATTATGTACAGAATGTTATTAACCTTCTTGGTTGGAACCATTACTTCTATAGAATTCTGTCTAGACATCAGCGTGAGGTTAGCTTTAATTTATATAGAGTAATCAAATCAAAACAATATTTAGAAAAGATATTAAATCCATATATTACGAATTTCAATAGTATTTTTTATGTACTGTCACGGTGCAAATTCACCAACCCCAAATTAACACTAATATCGTAATTAATCTGAGAAAACAAGGTTTAACATTAAATACTCACTCAGAATTACCAATTTTATTATTTAATTTTATGTAAACTTAGATGCACAATCATTTGCCTAATTTGTTAAAACAGCGTCCTACAATGGGCTGGAATACAAAAGTTGTTTACTTTAAGTGAAAGGTTAGCTTGTCGACTGTCCTGATAAAACCGGCTTATCAAACAGCTGTTACCGGTTAGTAATGTCACTTTCCTTTTCACAAAAAATATTCGTATTGTTATTTATTTCCTGTATTTATGTTATTTGATCGACTTGGGAAATCTGCTTATGCTTGTCCTGCTAATTATTAATTTCTTTAATTTAATTATTATTTCCTCCAATTTTCAATCTGTTTAATTTTCTTACGTATGGTACACCATACTTAAAAATCGGGTGTAAGCTCCTCATTGGAGGAAAATAATTTCTTGTACTGCGATTGGCGGATTTACCGCATGACGCAGCCTCTTCTTCAAGTACTGTGACCAGAGCTTGAAGAAGGACTTCACGAAAATCTAGGCTGGCTGAGGGAGAGGTTCCGTTTTAAACCTCCCCTACTCAATAATTTTATATTTTAAGGCTGTGCGCCAGCTACCATGACTCTGATCAAGTCTCGAGTCCCGACTCAAGGCAACAAACAAACGAGTCTACAATCGAGTCGAATCGAGTTTGGTCCGGTTTTGAATCACTCTGGTGGATTAGTTTGTAACTAGCTTTCCATACCCCTAAAACGTTGCCAGATCTCTCGGCTCACGTCTACTCCCCTCTTCGCCTGGTCTGACTAGGCCTTCTTGGTAGGGAGGCAGAGTCGTTCTACTACTCATAATCTAGTAAAGCAAATATCGTTTCCAAGCCTCAGCAATAGATTTTCTAATACCTGAGCTTTCATTCACAAAAATAATCTGATATGTCTGACGGCTAGATAACCTGGTCAGTTTGAGACCTCTGTTCACTTCGGGTGGCATGAGTAGTTTGTACATTGTTTTGTGCCATGTTTTATTTTTAACCTAATATTGTACAGAATTGTATAATAATAAAACTAATTTTTGTTTTATGACATTAATGTAAGGAGTTTTTTCTTGTGTTGATAATGGCAAAGCAAAGCATTAGTTGGAATCTGTGATGTTTTCCATGACGAAATACTTAATGAACAATCTAATATTAAAACTGACACTGTATTTGACCTGGACTCCATACATTGAGAAAATATGTAGTAAAATTTCATCTGGGGTATTTGTCCTGCGACAGCTTGCTAGATTGAATGACAAAAAGTTACTTTTTACGGCTTACCATGGGCTCTTACTGTCACATATTAGGTATGCTATCTTAGTATGGGGTAATTCATCAAAACAAAATCTTGATAGGGTGTTTAAGATCCAAAAGAAAGCGGTTAGGTGTATAGAAAGAGTAAATAGATTAGATTCATGTAGGCCGTTGTTCAAGAGACTTGGTCTCCTAACTGTACCCTGCTTATATGTGTATGAAGCTACTTTATATGTAAAAACGAATAATATTAACCAAAATCTTGATGTACATGATTATAATACAAGAAGCCGAGGAGATTATCACTTGGTGAGTCACAATAGTAGCTTATTCAAACAAAAACCTAGTTATATTGGTAGGAAATTCTACAACAAGCTACCGCAGCTTTTGAAGTCTTGAAAATATAGAAATATTTAAAAAACAATTGAAGAAATATTTAGTTGATAAAGCTTTTTATAGTGTACAAGAGTTCCTTTCACATCAAAATTGAGCCTCACCTCAACTAATTGAAGTAATTATGTAATATAGTGTATAATATTGTTGATTTGACTTGTCTTATACTCCTTAACTGGAGTCTCCAAGACGTAATCTACAAAAAAAAAAAAATTTCACTTTTAAATAATGTTTTACTCACATATATTGGAGATGCTTGAGGAATGCATTTCACTTCTGAAAAGAGTTGGGTCAAACTCATTTCACTTCTGAAAAGAGTTGGCATTAGTTGGGTCATGACTTTCAATAATTTGTTTTTTATTTTTCAATTCACCCAGGGTTAGGCCTACTCCTAATCCAATCATATCCTCTCTCTAATTTCCTTAATTATCTTCTTAAGTTGAAATAATTTTAGTTATTTTTTCAGTTATTCTATACATTCATTTCCAAAGAATCACATGTCTTTCAATTTTTTGAACAGACATACAGTAAAGATACACCTAATAATTTCATGATTATAAAAAATAGTTTCTGATTGAGTAAAAACGGGGGCCATAGCGTGAGTTTTTGGCGCCCGAGGCAAATATCTTAGATTTTGGGGAAATTTTTTATTAAATTTGGAAAAATAACTAATAAAATATAAGAATAAAATTGATTATTGTAATTTGGAGAAGGCTTTTTTACAAATAACACTTTATTACCTCATATTCAAAACATACTATAATATTTTTTGTAATTTTCAAAGTCAATTGGCAAAGCAAAGCATTAGTTGGGTCATGACTTTCAGTATTTTGTTTTTTATTTTTCAATTCACCCAGGGTTACTCCTAATTCAATCATATCCTTTCTAATTTCCTTAATTATCTTCTTAAGTTGAAATAATTTTAGTTATTTTTTTGCAATTATACTCTCCATTTATTTCCAAAGAATCACGTATATCTTTCAATTTTTGTATGTCTTTCACTTATGTCTCAATTTTTTAAAGTAAAGTAAAATTCAGTAAAGATACACCTAATAATTTCATGATTATAAAAAATAGTTTCTGATAAACCTTTATTGCAGCAACTCCTGAGTTCGTCAAAAGCATTGCAAATTGCCATATTTCACATCAAAATAATTTTGTCTCATACAACATTGCTAGAACGTTAAAACAGATAAAAACACAAAATCACATTCAAAATTAGCCTACCTATCTATAGCAGTGTGTCATTTAAAGCTGTCTATAAATTGTCTACAAAGTCAATTTCATAAAAATCCTCAAACCTATACGTATAATAATGGATTATTCATGAAAAAAAGTTTTAGTCTATGCTTAAAAATTGGACATGGCAGATTTTTGAAGCTCTCTGGAATGGCATTGAACAGTTTTACACTTATAAAAAGAAAAGTCTTTTGTGTGTTTTAATAATTGTAATGGTGAGTAATCAAGTTATTTCTTGTGTTGTGAGTATGTATCACCCCCTATATAGTGAAGTTTTCCAAATTATTTTTCACATAGATCAAACATTGTAAAACAAAGAGGGAAGGTAGGGTCAACATTTGAAGCATTCCATGTGGAAATATAATAATTTCCCTGGGTCCCTGGACCCACTATTCGATTATGGTGGGGGGGGGGGGGGGGTGTTACTATTCCTTACTTGAAAACCCCCAACATTTAATGTGGACAATGCAACATTAAAAATGTTTTTCCTACAACTGCTTGTAAAGTAGTTCTTTACGTACTGAAAACGAATTGTAAAATACCTCTTTACTGCTCCGCAAGCGGTAAAGTACTTTAAGCTCGCCAGCTGTTTTCTTTACGCTTCTGTTTTGATTTTGATGCCTTCTGGTGGATCACGGAATCCATGAAATTCACATAACCTCAACAATGGCGAACGCTAACCAAATCCGCGCATGGTCTGTGATGTTACAAACTACAAGCTTTTATTGTGTTGGAATCCAGAACTGCAGTTTTAGGAGAAATATTGTATGCAATCGCGCGTGAAGCTTCTTTATCGCTCTCGCAATAGTTTCTCGCCAATGTTTTGGCTCGAGCGATAAAGTCGCGCTTCATGCTCTTAATACAAAAAAACTATTCACTCATTAGTCAGTTAAAATTAGCTGACTATATAGCCAATTTTTTGTTAACCGATTTATTTTGAAAATTTATTATTTTTTGCCTATTAAATTTAATTGTGTTGTAAGTATAACGTTATTATTCTGTAGCTTTCCACACTCAATGTATACATGCTTTTCTTAGGTTTTTATGATTTTTTAGCCAACCAAAATAAGTGTTTATATTAAGAGTAAAATTGTAAAGGTATGTAATGCTAGGATAAGTTGATTGATGAGTTGTAAGATAATCACAGCGTATTAGCAAAGACGATAACATTGAATGCTTTTTTATTTATTGCCTAATTTTTGTGTTAAATAATGAACTTAATTGTAATATTTAAATAGTTTTTATTTTTTTAAGTTTTTCATCTCATAATTTGTAGTAAATTTCTGTTTGTAAAGCACTTTTTTCAATTACAGTTCCACGACAGTTTTTATTGAAAGTATCTTTGTTATCTATCAAAAAAGTATTATAATATAATTCCATTCACAATGTAAGCTCTCCAATAATGTAATCATATTTTATGATTAAGATGCAGTATATGGAACAATCGCAAGAATTTCCTATGAAGAAAAATTTGTTTCCTTTGTTTGACACAAGAGCCCACTCAAATTTTGTTCACTCTTTTGATGGACAAAAATTGGTACAAAGCTGGAAGTTTTTTTAATCCACTCTAGGTATTCTAAGTTTGCAAAAGTTGAAATTGAAGAATACGGAATTCTACTTCGATTGATGTATATCAATATATCTGTTCAATTGTTCATTCACAATCAATTTTCAAAAATCAGGTATTATTGGGCGCTCTATGTAAGGGTGACCGATTGGATTGGCCAGCAAAAAAGACTTGGTTCTCTGCTGTAAAAATCATTTCCCGTTTGTTCGGAACCCACCTAAAACTGTAGGTCCAACTCATCAATCACCATCTGGATGATGGTGATTGATGAGTTGGATATTCATTAACCACTCACAGGTCTCAGACCTATGTGGGCTTCATCCTAATTATTGAATTTTTATTTTTATTATTGAATAATTATTCATTGCCTAATTTTTGTGTTAAATAATAGGGTATAACACAATTATAATATTGAGTATAATAATATACTCAATTGTAATATTTATACATAATTTTTTAGTAACTTATTTCATCTCATAATATTTGTAGTAAATTTCTGTTTGTAGAGCAACTTCTTCAATTACAGTTCTACTACAGTTTTCATTGGAAGCCTCTTTATATATTATCTATCATAGAAGTCCTACAATATAATCCCATTCACTATGTAAATTATCCAATAAACTATAATGTAATCAAAAGAGTAAGGTACAATATATGGAACAATCGCAAAAAGAATAATTCGTTTCCTTCCTTCCAAAACAATTTGGCATATGTTTATTTGAGAGAAAAAGAATGAGGGTGAAAGAGAGTGAGAGAGCGGAAAGGAATGTGAGAGTGCTACTGGAGACATGTCATTCAAAGCAATTATTTTCGATCGCATAATAATTATTCAAGACTGTAAACAAAATACATCCGGCAGACAGAGCGAGTGCTGGTGTTGCGCGTGAGGGAGCATTGATAAGGGCGAGTAATGAACGAATATGGTTCAAACCGGCAACATAGCAAGTCCTTGCATATGTGTGAGTGAACGTGCTTGCACATTTGCATGAGGAAGTTGACTCTGTAAAACTGAAGAGAATCCAAGAAAACTTTGGGGCAACTTAGCTACTCAACGATTTAATTTGGATTTACAATAATCTCTCTATTACTAGAAGGGATATCAGAGATTTCAATGACATATTTTGTATTTCAATCGGAAATCTAGTTTTTCTGTAATTAAGGTTTCAAAAAAATGATTTTTTTTAAAAATGAAAATTTTGAAAAATTAAATACCTCATTACAAAAACAATACTTTGTTCCATTGATCCTGAAAATTACACTTTTCTATTCACAACCGTTCATGATACTGGTTGCCCCCAAAAATTAACTTTAAGTGCTCATATCTCAGAAAATAATTGATGAAATTTTTTTTTATTTATTGCAAAAGACTCTATTTCAGTAGCCTAATAATCTCCAGTCGAAGAGACTTTGAAAAAAAAATATGACCAAAACCCTATTGCACAGCCTTAAAGAAACCTGATCTAGTCAAATTTAAATGTTTTTATATCTGTTTTAAAATCCCGCTGTTTGAGTGCAACCCCCGGATTGCCGAATTTAAATAGTGTATCTGTAAAAGTATCAAAAATATTCGCGAACGACCACGAGGATCAATCCAAGATGTCTGAGGGTGACGCCAACTAGTGACGAGCCAAAGAAGAAATATAATACTTCGACTAGTGCGCGTAAATTGGGCCCAAATATCTGGTATGTGCGAAATATATTATTCATACAAGGTTTATACAAATAATCGGCATATCCAATTGTAAATTGCAATCAAACTACTCTCTTGGAACTGAGAAATCCTTAGGCTAGAGACCTAAATGCTCATATGAACAATTTTATTAAATATATCATTTTTAACTTCTGAATATTAGTGGTAGGGATTGAAGGCGAGAGTTGCGTCTCCGCATACGAATTGCTACCTTTCATTATATTTTAAACTCCATAATATCAATTTACATTTATTAAAAATCCATTGTAATTTCAAAACCTTAGTTCTGATTTACAATCCTTACTCGACCCTGGCTGCAGGTTATAGTTATATATCATTTCAGCGGACCATCAAGCAGTATAGCCGAGAGGGATATATCGCCTCAGTAACTTTCTGGTTTGTCCTTATTGAAGGACCCTTGGCATTAAATCTTTTGATTATTTATTGGAAGGATATCTGTATCGGGATTATTTCTTATAGCTTTTCCACCTCGCTAGCGTGAATTGCGAGGAGAGTGCAACAAGCAAGAGTTGCATGTTCCGCACTCGATCTCCGCTCGCGAGAGGGACTTAGCTGAATTATTCCTGATTTTTTAATATATCTTTCTTTGTTGGATTGTAGTTGCGTGGGCGTAAATTACAGCTATTCTGTGTATCACCACGCAACTGCATTCCGCAAGGACAGACATTTTCTCGTATGGGTTTGAGCTGGACTGGTGTGTCCTCACAATTCTTCGGGAATTTGCCCGACTGCAGCTTCCGGCCATCAAATTTACCTTAAGCGCATATAAGGTACACACCCCCCCAAATCGAATACCATAGTACTTATAGATGATTTAGCATTTCAAAATTCAGATTGAGGCTATGATATAACATTTCCTCGGGGAGTATAGAGATACAGGTTTATTTGAAAATTTCAAATGGAATCATCATTTACATTGGATATATTATGGTGATAATATAATTTTGTTGAATAAAAAAAAAAACACCTTACTCTTCTTACAAGGTAATAATCCAATTACTTTTTACTTTATATTCGTATGAAATGTCCAATAGAGTAACTGAAATATTTTCTAAAAATTTCTTCAAATTCATTGTCATTTGTTTATTGATAAGTTAGTGAAATTTATTGAATGGGAATTCTTGGATAACCATTCATATAGTCTATAAAATCTCAATTATTATCAGACTATTAATAGTGTAAACCATATTCATGGTTAGTAGTTATAAAAAATGGACCATAAATATGGATGGGGTGATAATTGATTCTCAAGAGACAGACATAGATTCGATTGAATCGGACAATAATTATGATTATGACTATGTTGATGATAATCATTACAACGAAGAATATCAGGATATTATTATAACTCCAAGAAAATATAGTCGAAGAATACGATTTACAAATATCAGAAGAATATTTTAATATGATTAAAAAAGTGAAACTTGATTTACCAAAAAATGAATATTTTAATTCGGTAAAACTTATGCGGGCCTTCAAAATTGTACCATTATTAGGCATGAATTTAAACCGTTTCTTTTCAATTCTAACGAATTCAATTTTATAAAATTAAATGAATTTCTTATAGAACTAAAAAAGACAGACGTTGTATTTGGTATATCAAGATCGAACATAGATGAATTTATTATTATTGTTGAATTGTTTTATAATCAATGGAAACCCAGTTACATTGAAAAAACTAATTGAACGTATTATACAGAGTGTTTATGATAGAGAAAATAATATAGAATATTGATTATATAAAAATATTCTCCAACTAGTACAATAAACTGACATAGTGACATATTCAAGGCCGAGCTGAATAATACATTTTTATGGTTAACCGCCCGCGCCTTCATAGAGGGTTGGTTTGAGAAAATTAAAAATATCATTTTATTTTAATTTCACTGTTACCGTTATTTCTGCAATAAAATGTTCCATTTTTATTAAATTCTGAACAGTATAAAAATTCTATATTTTTTTTTTGTGAAACGATGCAGGTCTAAACATTTTTGACTGTTTGTTAGGAAATAATTATAATTAGTTTAAACAATACAAATAAAATACAAATAGGCTTTGAAAATACAGTGGACATGGTATAGTCGTTCAAAAAATGTCTATTTAGTTTGAGAAACATATTAGAATTACTGTATCAGTGGGATATTGTCTGCCAACATTCAATATCAATCGGAATTATTGTCCGTCAGTTGGTAGCCTAAGTTCAAGGTTAGTAGATAGTGAATGTCATAAAAATTGAGCCGCTCTGAAATGTGCTGTACTTGAGCGGAACATTAGTAACAATTTCCGTTCGGCCTTCTGTTGACAAGTTCCTTTCAGGGGCAAAGTTACCAGTCTACGGCAAATAAATAAATTATTAAAAAATTGAAATGATTAATTTTTTAATAAAACGAATCATGTTCTTGCTATTTCCTAAATTTGTGAAACTCTAATTTTGAAAATCTCTGGAAATCGAGATTATAAATTAACTTTCGAAGCTCATTTATAATTTATTCTGGCAATGACAAAAACAAAAGATGTATTAAAAACCGGTAATTGAACAATTTTATGGTGAGATATTCTTTATAATTAATGATGGTAGTGGTTAAATAAAGTATTATAATAATTAACTAATAGGCTATGGGTTGACACTTCTGTGTTTACAGGTTCAATCTCAGTTCAGCCTGACATATTCTATGTAACCGTTCAGATGATCATCCATGACCGCATATTATAAACCCATGAAGATAACTCAAGAGATAAACATAGATTCGATTGAATCGGACAATAATTATGATGATGATTATGACTATGATGAGGAAAATCATGCCAACAAAGAATATAAGGATATTATTATAACTCCAAGAGAATATAATGTAGAAGAATACGAATTGCAAATATCAGAAGAATATCTTAATATGATTAAAAAAGTGAAACTTGATTTACCGAAAAATGAATATTTTAATTGGGTAAAACTTATGCGGGCCTTCAAAATTGTACCATTATTAGGCATGAATTTAAACAGTTTCTTTTCAAT
Source organism: Conomelus anceps (assembly GCA_948455865.1). Lineage (NCBI taxonomy): Eukaryota > Metazoa > Arthropoda > Insecta > Hemiptera > Delphacidae > Conomelus > Conomelus anceps. The sequence goes on from OX418216.1 coordinate 100,546,876, forward strand.
TCTAACGAATCCAATTTTATAAAATTAAACGAATTTCTTATAGAACTAAAAAAGACAGATGTTGTATTTGGTATATCAAGATCGAACATAGATAAATAAAACAGAATTTATTAATTTCGAATTCCTTTAATTGCTATTACTTTATACTGAAGACTTCCGCAATGGCGGAAGAGGAAGGACGTCCGATTGAAATGTTCGATCTGTGAGCAAACATTGACTACCAACATCAGGTTCCCACCACACCGATCATAATATTCGAGAAGGCGTCCACACCAAACAGTGTTTGGCGACATCAGATAATTCCAGCCAACACTGTTCGCCGAGCATGTTCGGTCGGTGGAGACACGGCTTTAGTGTGTAATATCAAAATGTTCAAAATTTTATATTTATTAGTTACACTGAACCTGTATTAATATATAGAAAAAAATATATAATTTAAATAAAACATTCAAATCTGGTGATAGAGAAAATCCAAACAATTATAGACCTATTGCACTCCTCTCAGTATTTGCAAAAATCTTGGAAAAAATTGTCAGGATAAGACTAGTAAATTTTCTATCTAAACACAGTTTCTACAGTAAAAACCAGTTCGGATTCCAACAAGGTCTAAGTACCGAGGACGCGATGCTTAAATTGTTGTCTGAGATATATAATGGAATAAATAATAATAAGAAATGCGCCGGCCTCTATCTTGATATTCGGAAAGCCTATGATACCGTAAAACATGACATTTTAATAGAAAAACTGTACAATTCTGGAGTTAGAGGTACATGTAATGATTGGTTTAAAAGTTTTTTAACCAATAGAACACAACAGGTAAGGGTTGGGGATGCTCTGAGTGAGCGGAAACAAATAGATTCCGGAGTGCCTCAGGGGTCCGGGTTGTCGGCGGAGCTCTTCCTGGTCTATGTAAATGATCTCTGTAACGGTAATTTTAGAGGTTCTGTCACAGCTTTTGCTGATGACACAGCGTTACGTTATTGTGCTCTGAATAGAGATCAGCTGATCCAGATGATGACTGAAGATTTAATGGATTTAAAGTTATGGCTGCAATTTAACTCACTAGAATTAAACGCAAGCAAATCTAATATAGTTATTCACAAGTTGAGGCCTGATGGATATGATATGATGGATTTGTCAGTTCATTCTATTGAATGTAAGAGTCCCATTAACTGCAAGTGTGAAAAGATTGTAGAGACAACCCATGTAAAATACCTAGGTATTATAATTGACGAAAAGCTTAGTTGGAATCTACAGTTACTTAAATTAAAAAAAGACCTCACATTCGTCTGCAGAAAACTCTTTTTTATTAGAAATCTGTGCCCCAAATATGTGATGGAATCTTTGTATTATGCGCTTGTGAACAGCAGGCTACAATATGGAATAGCTGTATGGGGGGGGAGCTTATTTCACAAGCATTAAACCACTTTTCATTGGGCAAAAATATATTTTGAGAACCATAGATAAGAAACCAAGAATATCTAGTTCGATGCCAATATTCAGGAAATGGGGACTCCTTCCACTTAGGTATTTGTACTTCTTCAAAGTATTGACAATTTTCTTTTTTAGAAGTGGGCATATGAACACTGTAGACCGAGAATTTAATCTACGATCTGCGAGCAATTTAGTTACACCGAGACCGAACAAGGAGATCTATAAACATTTTTATTTATATATAGCCCCCAAAGTGTTTAATATAATTCCAGATAATATAAAAGGACAGGAAAAGCCAAGAAAATTCAAACATATGTTAAAGAAGTGGTTATTGGAAAGACAGGATGTGGAGGTATGGTTTGCGAATCTAAGATGAAAGTAAAGTATGATCTCTCAATTAATAAATGAAAACATATAACTGTAGTACATAAAGTATAATAAGTGTTGTATCATTCAACTTAATTTTGTTGCTTCCTTTTAACTTGATTGGAAAACTAGTTGTAAGTTTTGTTTCAATCTATATAAATAAAATTGGAGTTTTGTCTGTACATTTATCAGAATTGTATATTTTTTGGTTATTTTTATGTTTTATACATTAAATAAGCCGGAAATAGTCTTATCTCACTTTCTGTCTGTCTGTCTGTCTGTCTGTCACGGCCGCAAAGGTATTTTTCGCGGCCTTCTCCTCAAAAACGAGAGCATCGATCGGGATTTTAGTTATTGAAAACATTATTGACAATGTCTTTAGCTATAAAAAACTAAATTAACTTTTTTTTTAACAGAGTAATAAACGTTTAAAAACCAAGTATTGTGCGATTTTGGATACATTTTACGCGGCCTTCTCCTCAAAAACGAGAGCATCGATCGGGATTTTAGTTATTGAACAGTATTGAAAACATTATTGACAATGTCTTTAGCTATAAAAAACTAAATTAACTTTTTTTCAACAGAATAATAAACGTTTAAAAACAAAGTATTGTGCGATTTTGGATACATTTCTTCCAAGTTTTATTACCACATAAGAATTATGTTTTATCAATTATTTCTTTGTTGAAAAAAAAACAAAATTTTCTAATTTCAATTTATCAAAACAAAAATTAACATTTTAGGAAGGTGCGGTTTGTGCTAGGCTCTTGGGAATTCGCCAGGTAGCACTATTATTACCACATAAGAACAAATCACGTAATTTTATGATGATATATCAATCAGCTGTTCTCAAATATTCTCTCTGATAACTGTCACTGAATTGTTTACGTCCTAAGTTGTTAACTAAGCTGCTAACAACTTCATGATCATTGCTATCAAAAAAGCCGAAACATATTTAGTCGTATTTCTAAACATAATCCGTACGAAGGACGGGTAGCTGCTAGTTTAAAATATAAATGTATTTATTAATGCTACGAGTTTAGGATGTAGCTTATTAATTTTGTTTTCATGTTTGCAAAATGTATTTAAATTTCACAGCTGTTAACTACCATAAAGGAATTCTCGGGAGTACCTAATTTCTCAAACAAAAATGTTTAATGAATAGTATTATTTAATATGTAACTATTTCTGTTTTATTTAAAAATTGTAATGTTCTTTTTGAGAGAAATAAATTTATTATTATTATTATTATAAATCTGTATACTGCACTCCAGCATAAGCCAAGAGCTTGTTCGCTGGAGTGGAGTTCTATGAGACATAACAAATTGAAAAAAAGAAGAAAGTCTGAAAGAAGAAGAAGTCTGTAAAATCAAGATTTGGATTTATGATAGCCCATTGGTAAGATTAAACACTATATTTAACGATTTCATTTACCAGCCGAGCTATGATAATAATAAATATATATTAATAACGAAAATGTAAATAATGAGTCAAAATATTTGAGTTGCATACAATTACAGTATACAACTCATATTTTAGAGAGAGATAGTTACTGAGAATTCATTACTTTTCACCTATGCATCCACATCATTAATTTTGGAGTGATATTTTCTTTTACAAATTTAATTGGCAGTATGTTGATCAATTTATCACAGATATATTCAAACTTTCTCCTACAAACACTTAAATCAGTTCTGGATACTTTGTAGGAATTTGTGCTAGAGGGACGTAAATTGTAAATTGGTAGATGCGGAAGGAAACTATTATTTTTATAATTGAGTTGCGGACTCAAGTTGCAAACAGGTTGCACAACTCCGATTGTACGATTCCGATTGCAGGTTACACAGTCAAGTTGCAAACTCAAATTGCAGATGAGTCGACCCGTGTGCGAAAGGCCTAACGGGTTGCAGCTTCAACTGTAATTATTTCGCTCTGGCACTTGGTAAAATATAACCTTTATAAATAAATGGAAACTTTAGAAAAATGAAAATTGAAATTTTTATTTCAAAATTCGAATAGGAACAATATTTAATTAGCAAATAACCACTACTTTAGGTTGTATAAAAATTGTGAATGTATAAAAAGCATCTGATGAGGAATGATAAATACAGTACAAACTATACACTGTTAACGATTGGTGAACTATATTACTAGAGTTTTTAGGTTAGAGTTGCTTTTTGATATCGAGCATTTCAGGACTGGGAACAGTCATGTCCACAACACAGCAGCGAGGAAACCAGCCTCGATCACTTTTACCAGAAGGAGGACTGCGCTCGCCAAACATCCAATATCTGAAAATAAAAAATTGATAATTTCTTTAATTTAAATTTACAAGTGAGGAGGTGCTGATCACATTTATTCACCTACAGCTGATAACTCGAAATACTATTTTGAAATTCAATACAAATTCTATATGATGAAAACTTTTATTTCCTATACACAGTAAAATATAGATATAGATAAGGTCTGAGAACCTATCCTTTTTTCTTCCATTTCAAAAAAAGAGTGGTATTGGCCACTCCAATCGCTTTCAATTGTATTGGCCAACAAACTCGATGTGCATAAAGTTTAGAAGAGTATGTGTTCATAATTTGAAGTTGATTGGTGAACGCGTACAAAAGTTATCGAACATACATAACCACAGATAGCCACAAGCCTCGAGTCAAGTCAAAACTAAGAACTTGCTAAGCTCGTTCAAAAAAATTCATTACAATACCATTGAAATGGTAATATTCTAGTACTCTCGTCATTCTATGAAGTTGAAGCAGTCCGCAGACGGAGCGTTTGCATAGTGTGGAGTCAACTCAGCGCTTGGAAATATTGTGAATATTCCTGGAGAAATGCAATGACACAAATGCCAATAACTAAATATTATAGATTAATATCTCATAGATCTCAATAATGTACTCATAAAGCTAACAGAATTGGTTAAAATAATTTTATCCTAGAGAAAAAGGATATAACAAATCAACGTAAAGCAAAAGCTGTCAGTGTGTTTGCTAATTTCTACAGTGACTTAATAGAGACAGAGAGGCCACTGCATCGAGCCGCTATAATATTGTCTCCAATTTATTTTTCATTGTATATCTATATAGGCTAGATTTTATTTATCTACTATGAACATACGTTTTCTATGTTACTGTTGGAACCGACTACACAGGAAACCTTCGCGTTCACGCCAGTGTAGCCTAAATACAATAGGAGATCATATTTATGGTTAACTACTAACTAAATTGACTGTAAAGAGTCAGTCTCAGTCAAGGTTAATAGATAAAAGGTTGAACGGTCGTTAGTTCTTTCTAAATCCGACAGGGGATTGCTTCATGGATGACGTCACGTGAATCAGTTTTTCAGATTTTTAACATGCTCTCTTATGGGAGATATGTATTCAATCTCTTATAACTAATGAAAAAAAACACAGAAAATACTTTTCCTCTGGAAGGAAGCTAGAAATTGCAATTCTCTTTCGAAAGGATATGAATAATACACTAGTTTTTATTATAAATCCAATTCATGCACTAAATTGGCAGAGGTAGACAAGACCTCTTGATTTTACCAGCTGGGAGAGGCCCATTTACGAAGCATTTCTCCCAGCTGGGAAATTGATTCTGGAGAACTGATGCAAGTGACGTCATCCATGAAGGAATCCCCTGTCGGATTTAAAAACAACTATCGACCGTTCAACCTTTTATCTATTAACTTTGAGTCTCAGTCACTGTTGTCAACACTAATTTGGACAACAAATAGCGGGTTGGCCGAATTATACAATAAAAAGCAAGACGTACAATGGACACACTGTCTATATAACACGCCACTGTTGAAGTTGGTGGTAAGGTTGAAATATGAAAATGCATTACGGTACTATAGAATAAGAATTGAGAAAATCCATCTCTACAAATCATCAATATCCATTTGAATGATAGAATGATAGATTTAAATGTGACCAACATTTCCTCTATCAACTTATTTGATATGATTAATTCACGAAAATGTGGCATCAATATTTTTCTTTTTTATATTTATCCATACGGGGCGAGGAATTTATTATGAATCTTTTATTAAATTAAAAGTAGAAGGTATAAAATTAATTAAACCCCTAATTAAAAATATTCTACGAGATCCAAAACGATCTGCTATGCACTGCAAAACGAGCGCTGCTATGACCGCTACAATAAATTTCCTCTAATTAATAAACTAGATTTAAAATTATAAACTGATAATATTTTAGTTATAAATAATCATAACGTGAAATGTGTTTTGAAGGCTTTGTTAATCCTCAAACAGATTACACAATAACTCAATAATTATTATTACACTTTTAATAGTCCTCAATTCAATTGAGAAATTCATTCTTAGGTTTTCCAAAATTAAAATAGTAAATTGTAGAAATGGAAGGGTGATCTATGTATTATGTTATTAAAAATAGTTGAATTGACAACTTTGTAGGAATCTTTATCATGTGATGGAGTTTAGATTGAGTTTATATAGTTTTTTTGGAGAAATAGCGTGACATGCCAATAATTGAATGAATGGCATAAATTCACATGAAACAACAACAAATTAAAGAGGAAATTTTACCATGAAAAACGAAAACACACTATTATGGGTGGTGGTACCTGTGAATGCAACTTCAGTCTAATTAATGATTTATTTGAATTTGGAACAATATTACTACAGTCAACTTGCGATTTTCAGTGCATTATTTTGGCTTGGTCAAGACAAAAACACCCAAATACACATAAAAATGAGCATTCAATATTCAAATATTGAAAAAAAAACACAATAAAAACTAATAATAATAATGTCATTCACCTTTATTATAGAGCAGATATAGGACGACTGTTATTCAATAAAATAGTCCCTGACAAAAAACAAAGTAATCCTAATCAAATAAGAAGGCCTACCTACAGTATTTTTTAATAATTTGTTATTTAAACTATCTTGTTTTTAGGAAGATGGTGTGCATTTTATGAATTTAATTGCAATTTCGATTTAAATTTTTTTTAAACATGGCACAGTTAAGCCGAAACCCGGTTAATCAGCAGCAGGATAATCGGCGAGTTGACTGTATTTATTAGATAACAGAAACATTATATCAAGAGTTAAGCAGTTGCTAAGAGTTTGGAACCTCTTCCTGTCACAGATATTATTCATGTTGTGACAAAACCAATAACATTATTTTTACTCAACTTATTGAAGCAAGTAGAATTGGCAAAATTGTTTCTATTTAAACCAGGGGTTCTCAACCTGGCAGGTTCTGTGCTTCCCATAGTACACTGACACTTCTTTACGCCTCCCCTCTACTACCATCACCTTATCTGGTTAACATAAGTAGTAGAATTTCAATTTGTAATTAAAGCGAGGTGTGAATTGGGATAAAGGATAGATTAAAATGAAATATTTTAAAACCTTTTACAAAATGTTCACTATTGACTCAATTTGAATACAGTCACAATGAAGTGAATGATTACACGGAATATATCAGGTGGAACAACGGGAATCGAACTTGATAGCATTCAACTGAAGTTCTTCACACACAAGCTTTTGCCTAAGTGGGGGACTTTCTTCTAAATTTATTATACAATTGTGCCTATTTTTTCATAAAGGAAATAAATAAAACTCAATAAATGAAAAATTATTATAGAACTAACTTCTTTATAAAATCTTCAAAAGATTGTGGAGTTCTTCAAAAAGACACTATTATATCAGTCCATGCTTGAATGAAGATAAGGACAAAGCAGCTATAATGACAAAGCAGGTTTGTAAGCATATTACCAACCTGCATCATACAACTCAATATTTTACTATATTATACATTGGTCTTGGCTATTATTATTGAGTTTATTTTCTCCAACTTTTAGTGTTCTACTCTAAAATAATGGTGCTATAAAATATAAAAGCAGCCACGAATCTGGGTTGGTTACAGTTTTTTCAAATTTTCTGGTACACTTACGCCTCCCTCGAAAATATTCTGCACCACCCAGGTTGAGAGCCCCTGATTTAAACTAACAATTCTTTTCTCTAGTATAATATTGTAAGCTCACCTCCGCCATCTTGTGACTAGAACCGTCTCACCAGGAGACAATGGAATGCGTGGCTCGTCTGTGAAGGGCGGATGCGTCAAGACGCGCCATCCATGCACAACAGGGAACCATCGGCCACTGTACGTGTGCATCACACTGTAGGCTCTGGTTCGTATTCGCTTCTCTTTCTTCTGCTCCCGTTGCTCGATCTGCCCAATGAGGGATATTATTACAGATGAAGTTTATTAAGGAAAGTAAATTATAGATTTTTATTTAAACACAATTTTCTAATACAGTTAGAATGAATAAAATGAAAAGAATGAAATAAATGAATAGATAAAAAATACAAGTACTAAGAATGCACTATTAACTAATGAATAATAAGACGAAATTATCACAACCAAATTTATTTAAAATATAGAGATACCAGTTTCGGATGTTACTCCATTATCAATCTCAGACAAACTGAAACTAAAGTACAGAGTAGCTTAATATATACTAACCACGGAATGATACTATTGGCTAAAGGATAGACTGACCTTCATTGACGGTTTGTGATTGGCTGAAGGCCATAACAGGTCACGTCCTCTGGTGGGAGGAGCAACAAGCAAAAATAAGATCAAATCAAGAACTAATAAAAACTGTGAACATGTAGAAAGTAACAAACCAATTCAATACAACTTACTTGGTTTCATCATAATTCTGACCTACATTTCAATTACAGCATTTCTGGCGATTTGTGCCTTTCTAGGCTGACCTTGACTGCATTTCAGTGAGCTTCAATTTTCTAAGTTAAAATGATTCAATTCTGTCCTAATTAACTTGTGTATTGTTGCTTTTTGTTACTTTCTACATGTTCACGGTTTTTAGTTCTTGATTTGATCTTATTTTTGCTTGTTGATCCTCCCACCAGAGGGCGTGACCTGTTATGGCTTTTAGCCAATCACAAACCGTCAATGAAGGTCAACCTATCTCTTAGCCAATAGTATCATTCCGTGTATTGTATATATTAAGCTACTCTGTACTTTAGTCTCAATTTGTCTGAGATTGATAATGGAGTAACATCCGAAACTAGTATCTCTATATTTTAAATAAATATGGTTGTGACAATTTCCTCTTATTATTCACTATGGATATCTTCCACAATATCACCTCCACCACTACAAAGAAAGGCACTATTAACTCCTTACAAACATTTTTTATGTCGTTATCTAGAATCAATTGTTCATACTATCCATCCAAAAACCATACACACTAAAAAAACAAAAAACAAAAAAAACATGCCAAGCAATTGCCAACATGCCATCGATATACTAGAACGAGTTGAATGGAACTTAAAAGATTGTCAAAGTCTATGCATTGACAATGAGTCCAGTCATTTCACCGATGCCATTTATAAAACTGAAAATAAAAAATTAAAATAACAAACTTCAAAATAAAAATGAAATAATGGGAGCTTAATTAATTTTTGTTCTATTGACCTTTCAAATCAGCAAGTTTCAAACTATAGTTTCCACATCTGAGATTTTACTATTTATTTGATTAATGATAGCTAGTAAAATTATGGTGACTACTCACAGTTAAAGTAAACTGATGACAGTCGTCTCGTACTTTCCAAGTAATTCCGTCTCCTACAGGATCAAAGCATGATCCAAATACCTGAAATATTAACATCATAACAAACCATTCTATTTTTATATTAATTTCTAATCTAAATAATCACAGTTCTGTTGTTATCAGAAAACGATGAACACAGCAAATAAATTTAATTAATAAGTTGAACAGCAATAAATGTTATTGTAATAAATGCTTGTGCTCTGGCGCCAAAAAAAAACAAGAAAACACCAATCTGGAATTACAACATTCTCTGCAAAACAGCATAACCTTGTAAGCATAGCAATAAAAATGTTATCGAGTTACATACATTTTGGATAATTAATTAAATATATTCAAATGTTAGCACTTTTGCATATAGGCTAGGTGATAAAAATTCAATTCAAATGAAGTCATCAAGTTTTAATATATTACGCCTCGGCCAGAATACGAGCAAAAAGCGACAAAACTGTTTGAATTTCGACACATTGAGTTTTTCTATTGCTGCTTGTACTGTGGTCGAGGCCTTGCATTTTCTATTATTTGGGCGATTATTTTTATTTTTGTAATGGAAGTTTGGGTGTAATTTCTGGCTGCATTCTGACTACTCCCTACAGATATAGGCATCCTGATATACAGAATAATCAACTTACGCACAAGTCTCATGCTCGTAAGGGCATTATCAGCACAAAAAAAGTCTTATGCAGCCATATACTTGTGCACAATAACTCGATAAAAAGGGTTTTGATTAAAGTAAGTTTCACATTAATCGATTGAAAATCTACCAAAATCCACTAAGAATATACTAACATAGATGATTTTATTTATACCATATATATATAAATTCCCTAATAGAAACATTTTTTATTTTCTCACTTAGTGTTTTGTTGTTGAAAAATATTGAACAACATTAGGCTATTGAAAGTGAATACTAAATCGCTCAAGAATCAATTCAAGGTCATTATCAGTTATCTTTAAAGTCAGATCAATTGTAGAAACACAATTGAAACAATAAACCAAACAAAACCTACCTGGAAACAATTTTCCTTCCATCCGAGATCGTATGGATAAATGAAAGGAGGCTCACTCTCAGTTCTCCTATGTATTGCTTTCTCAAGTATCCAATCCTCAATTCCAGTCCTGTTTCTGGCAATGGCACGTATCTATACAAAACAAATAAGATACATTAGATGCTCTGATATGATTTAATTATTATCAAATTCAATAAGTGAAGTTTGATTTACGTTTTCATGAAATCAAAGTCAACTGTCAAACTCTTTTGACAGTATTTGATATCGTCAAAAAAATTTATACTTGATTTATAAAACTACACATTAATTGGTAAGTTCTATAGAAGTCAATTTCAAAGATGTATTGATAAAATTCAATATAGTCTTCATTATGATACGTTTTACTTCTTTAATCATCGTTTTTCTGTTCACTTGAATGGATTCGTTTGTTGTTTAGATGATAGCTTTTAGTTCATCAAACATTTGAAGATCGATTTTTCTAATTTTTTATCGGACTTCATATTATGGAAAAGTTTTACATACACCAAGTGAACTTTTCTATTCACTGATAATAAATTGTATGTCATGTATAAGATGTATTCTTGAGCAAATAAATAAATAAAAAAACATTGTTTGGCAGTCTTTGGAACTGTCAAATAATTTTTTATACTTGGCTTTTAAAACTACTTGAATTAATAAATTTAATAGCCTACAAGTAAGTTTCAAAGACCTACCATTTCTTGGTTGTATTGGTCAAGATTGTCATATTTTTTGTATTACAAATTATGACGCATTGTAAATAGTAAATTTCGGAAAAATATGGCAAACCGAAAGATATGGCAAAAAAATGTGGTGGAATCTATCTTTTCGAGCTTTGACAATGGGCTTACCAGAATTTATTGAAATAATTTTGACAGCTCATTTAGAATAGTAATCGGAAACTACTACATTCTTTGCCTACATGCCCGATTTTTGGATAAGCACGCAACGTTGATAGTCCCAAACTAATAGCTAAGCAGTACATAGTTAAGAAAATAGTTTAAATTATTTAAAAATTGAAGAAATAGTTGTTGAGGAGCTCACCTGGAAGTACAGTAGCATTCCGACCGCCAAAACAACTCCAAAAGAGAGTCCCAGGGCGAAAACACAAACAATCAACATTATCAAAGAAAAATGAATGATCGGTTGCAGTCCATGGTAGATATAGTAAGTCTAAAATAAAAAATATATAATAACCACAAGTAAATGAACAACAGAAAATGACAATATAGTTTCCAAAAATAGTGATTGTACAGTATTAATTATACACCAAATTGTGAGGTAATGAATTGTAAGATTTTTTACATAAGAATTTAAAGCATTGTCCAAACATACATGATTGCATTATCCATGCCTATAGTTTTATATATTTTATACAGTTCAGTTATATGAACTGTATATTTTACATACTGTAGTTTTATATAAACATATTATTTCTATAACATTTTTAGGATTAATCTGTATTTTATTCATCAAACTAGAATTTAAATAGAACCTATTTTATACTAAAATCAACGACTTGCAATCAGGGTTAAAAGGGTCTGATAATATTGCTACAGCCAAGTGATTAAATTCATTACAGTTCAACTCATTTAAATATTATACTTGAAAATGATATAGAATAGTAACGGTTAAGTTGACATCGCAAAATTGCAATGTATCAAGAAAGTAGCTGCGTTAATTTCCTGAAGATAGGAACTACTATACTGCATCATTGTCTCCAAATACAATTTTCGCCTAGGTCCGGCATTTTTGTATAATAATTTTCAATCTCATTACCCTCGTACAGTCTAATAGGGTAAGGCCATACTCACTATATGTGTCAAGCTAGGATATTTTCTAGGAGCTATGCTTGTGAACAAGATACATGGTAGATACATGTACACGGCTTGGTGACACAATCCACTTTCGCAAAATTTGTTGATGAGAAGAACGGATTATGTCTTTGTATCTCATAATATTCAAAATCGAAGGAATTGGATACATTAGATTAGCCTTTCAAGGCCTCAACATCAAGGAAGCGAACGTCTGTACTTCTGTACAAACCATATCAACGATAAAGCCATAAGTTCCAGTCATAATTACATATGAAGCAGGATGCCTGAGTTTGATATAGACTACTACTGTCCTTGAAAAGCTGAAAGCCTAGTTAGAATCTACTTCATTATAGTTTTTATATTTACTTTACATTTATTTGTAAATTTTTATTATTTGCATTCATCTATTTTATATTGATTTTAAAATTTCATCCTTTTTCATACCATACTTAATTATTTTTATTAGATTGTTATCTCTGCCCACAGTTTTTTTAGTGAAAGAACGTGCTTGTGTTTATATGAGGGTTCCAAATTGGTACCCTTTTGAAAACAGCAGCAATTAGAACTTCGTCCACCGCCAGTCATTAGACGACTAACAAAAATTAACCAAGTTCGTACACTATGTGACTCACATGGTGACCTACCTGGCGAAAATGGCAACCTGGCTAGTCACTTGTAGTGTGGACAACTGCTATGGAATGGAATGCGTCTGTTCACTAGAATCAGTCAATAAGCGAGTAACTTGGCTCTTAGCAATATGCAAGAAACCTTGCAGTGCGGCCTTAGCATAGGGGTTATGTGGATAACATCCGAAATTCAATGAATCAATATTTTAAATGTTAAAACTTCATGGTAGTCTCTTGAAATATTCCTTTCTAGCTATGAGCTTAGATTTGAAGCTGGTATCAACAGTGTGGTGAGCGTCGAGTCATGAGCACTCGAGCTTGCTCTTAGATGGGCGACTGATCTAATAACAATAGACAATCTGCTTATCATTTTCCCGATGGGTCAAAACCTACCCAAAAAGTAGATAGCTTACGTTTATAATAAAATTGCTAAATAATGGGTGGGAAACTGCCAGTGATTTCTAGGTAAAATGAAAGTGAATGCATTAATAAAAGAATGTGCGAACCACGAAATTCTATCTTTCAAGAGGCTGGAAAAATGGAATAAAAACTTACTCTGTGAATAGCTCTGTACAAGGAACATGATAGGATGACAGTGGACTGTACACAAGTTAGAACACTGAACAGTAGAAATGCAGTAAAATGCCCATGATTAACATGGCCGACACAATTATTTATCCACGGACAGTGGTGGTCCATTTTCAGTACACAACGTCCACCTGAAATTGAAAAATAAATGAAGAAAAATTATATCAAATATCCAAAACGAAACAATCCAAGAAAACATCAAGCAGTGCTGTCAATATTTTATAACTGATGTGGTTTACATTTTCCGTGCTATTAATAGCTGAATGCTTATACTTTAATGGTTTCTCAATCAACTGCTACTGAATTAAAATTAATTTTATTTAGTAGCATGATTCAAATTCTCTTTTAGAGTTATTTTAGTTCATATTAGATAAATAGAACAAAATAGTTTGGATAAATCCTAGGACATCATTCATATGAAGGCACTGTGATGTAATTATTTTATTCCGTATTGCAATCTATTAGATTAATAGTACCGTACTTGAAAAAGTGAGAAGAGGTCAACAATAGTTGAAAAATGTAGAAGATTTCAAAAACACTAAGAAACAGTTGATAAGGATAAAATTAATTTAAAAAAAATACTGACATCTTCGACAGTGATGTGATCGCGGTGCTTTAAAGCCTTCACAAATTTTACAATACTGTAAGTGCACTTCGTCTCTGGCGCTTTCCTAAAACAAAAAATCATCGATTAATAACAACATAAATAAGACGAGATTGCTTAAAAAATAAAATAGTTATTCATCTAATTTTTCCCAAAACTCTTATGGGACCAAACAAAGAATCTCAAATTAGGCTCTCACGTTACAAACCAATAGCAAAAATCTTACATCTAGAGAACCTACGTTGAAAAGATTCAAACATTCAAAAGAGATCAGGTGAGATGAATTATTGAGATGGATGAGGTATGAAGTCCAGCATAGAAGAACATTGATAAAGCTCATAAAAATACCTATCGTTCAAGTCACCAAATTAGGCGGATCAAAAACCTCTAATTAGTCACTAAACAATATATTATTATACCTGAAATACCCAAACAATTAAACCTAAAAGACATAAATAGGCTTATGTGATTGAGCCCCTATTTTTTTTAGCTGTCCACAATCAGGGTGTCTACTAGTTCCTAATTGTAAAATTCCCGACTTTTTCCCGACCACATTTCCAAAATTCCCGACCTCAAAAGTTCTATAAAACCAATTTTACTTCAGGTAATATATTCCACGACATTTCGATTAACGGCGGTAGTAACTAAGACTCTTTTACCTAGACATTGTAAGGGATTAGATTAGATTAGATTACTTTATTCATGGTAAATTTACAACTTTTTTTTCAAATGTGCGCGTACATGTATACAATATTTTAACATCACATAGAAAGTAGACCTGGTTGATACTATTTACATTTTGTTGGAAATATTAAAAGTGATCTAATGAGTACAGCTTATGAAATGAAATTCTAAGTGATGCATTTACATGAAAATGTGATGTTTGGACAAAAATTCGTCCATTCGAGCACTTAACCTTAGGAGTCCGAGGGACTCCTCGGACTTACGGGTATGAGAATCCAAGAACGGCGGAGGCAGATGCAACACCGCTAGCGTGAATTAGTCTGCAGTGTTGATTGCTTACATACACAGGGGCGGATCCAGCAGCAGATTTGGGGGGGGGGGGGAATACCTGAGTGGGTGTGTATCACCAGGCACCATGATGGGGGGGTGGTGGGGTGGCTCGGGGTGTTTTAAAATGAGGCCTAAAATCGTGAATTTGAAGCAATTCAAGGTGAAAGGTTTAATTGAAATAAAACCAACTTTCTAAATTCAATTGTTCACCTATTGCCTGTAATGATATAATATTATACTGTTAATACAAAATGATTCATGATTAAATGCCTTTACAACGTCCTATACAGCCAAAAAACCAGAAACTCTAACTAATGGGTGTAAATAGAGTAATTAATGTAGCAAAAAATTCAAGTTCAACCCATAATTTAATGTTTGTATCTCACATAAACATTAAGTGGGAATATCACATTGAAATGTTCATAATATGAACTTGACTACAAAAAATTATACTATTGGTTAAGACAGCAGCTATCAATTGAATTAAAAGATGATATTTTATGAATAGATAATATGAATCCTGGGAGCTGACTAGATTTCACACAGAAGAGTTATTTCTAAAAATCCCTTTATCCTCTTTTTAAACTTATCTTTGGGCAGAGTTCTTGTTTCCAGGGACAACCATTGTTACCTTTTAACCCTGCTTTACATTCACCCAGATAACACAATCATTGATCACCCAAAATCCTTAGTCCAAAAATGTGAGAGTCTTGAGTACTGTCTGCTATAAAACTATTGTTCAATAAACAATAAAGATTTATTCGAAAAATAATTACATTATGAGGTACTTGTTTCTAGAAAGTATAAAAATTACGAAACACAAATTTTAATAACCTTCTTTTAATGTGTATCGTTTCATCACACAAAGCAGTAGCATAACTACAGGGTCAGTCTAGGGTGGAGGATGACCAATGATGTTGCTGGGAGAGTTAAGACTCTCGGTAAAATAATTACAATAGTAATTTGTAATTTGGAGTAATAGACCTCTAACGATAAATTGAAGCAATATACATGGCTACTTATTCCAAAACGGGGGTTCGGGGCAATCCCCGAAGCCTTTTTTGAAAAATTACCTCTCTAAAGCCACATTTCAAGATTCTAGGCATTAATTCTTCTAACTTAACACTTCAACACACGTTATGGGTCAACGCAAATTTTATCTAGTTCTTGTATTATTGTCAATGGGAGGTCGGACATTACTTGAAGCTTCCACTTTTCTATACTTGATCCCTCACTGATTGAGGTACCGTAGAGTACCGTAGGATACTTGACAATTTATTTCCAAAAAATTGAGGTGTACTCCGTGAAAACGTTTTTAAAATAACAACTCATACAAAACCACATTTTTAGCGATTCCTGACATCTTTGGCCCTTGCCAAAAATTGTCTCACAATGGCCTTCAAAAATGCCATTTTTTTGTCTGGGGGTAATATCCCCCTGATTCCTTCCCATAGTTACGCCACTGGCACAAACTGTTAATGAAAAATTAAATTCACAAGAAAAATTACGTATATTATTCGCAATTGAAATTTATTCTGTAATCAGCCAAAATTTGGCGGGCCGCTTGGCGCAGTTGGTTGGGGCGTCGCAACTTCAAATTGCTGTCGTTTAAGTGGTCGTGGGTTCGAATCCCGCTCCACCGTCAGGCATTTATGTGTAATCATTCACCACACCTCATTACCCACGCACAAGTCGCGGACTCATGTAGGCATCATCAGCAATAAAAAAAAAATCTCCCAACAATTTTCAGGATCCAGGATCTAGGCTCTAGGGTAATTATCTGAGTGAATGTAAAGTAGTGCTAATAAAACGAGTCTGCTTTTTTTGCCATAGTAGTCCTATGTATTGATAAGCTGCAGAATCCATAAAAACCTTTCAGAACTGGCATCATTTTTAGACAAAGTACTGAAGTACACAATAATTTGCAATAGAAAGTCAATTGTTGGTTAGGCATTGCTGTCTCATTTTCCTCCCTTGTCAGCAACTTTGAAAATTTTCCTTCATTTTCTTCTACTTTTCATTTTATTCTCTTTTTTAAACTTTTTAGTATTTTTTCATTTTATCTCTCTCCTACCAAATTCTATCCTTTTACATATTGTCCTCTCTTTTCCACTTCTTCACTGTTTTTTATTATTTCCATTCGTTAAGAATTCTTCTTTTTCTCCTTTTCCCTTCTGTTTTCTACTATTTTCTCTTTTCCTTCCTCTTCTTTTTCTTTTCTTTCTTTTTCTTCTGCGTTTGGGAGGGGGGGAATTTCCCCTTCCCCACCATAGATCGGCCACTGCGTACACAAGAGGTCACTAATAATTAGATGATTGGAACATTTCATTTGCTTTCTTTTTTCACACAAAAAATAGTAAAATCTTAAAAACACAACAAAAAAATGTAACAGCCACCCTTCGGGGGAATTGCCCTGCAAATAAAAAAGAAAATCACCCACTTCGGGGTTATGTAGGCTGATAACTCCATCAAAATAGCAAGTAGCTACATATTCAGTGGTGGATCCACGGGATGGGGGGGAAGGGGGGAAACCCCCCCCCCCCAACGGAGAAGAAGAAGGAAAAGAAAAAGAAGAGAAAGGAGAAGAGAGAGAAAAAGAAGAAAAGAGGAACGAATGGAAATGATAGTAAACAGTCAAGAAGTGGAAAAGAGATGCCAATAGAAATTGGTTGGAGTAAGATGAAAATAAAAAAGACAAAAAGGGTAAAAAATAAGGATAGAATTGAAAGTAGAAGAAAATGAAGGAGATTTTTCAAAGTTGTTGACAAGTTAGGAAAATGAGACAGCAATGCCTAACCAACAATTAATTTTCTATTGCAAATATTGTGTACTTCAGTACTTGGTCTGAAAATTATGCCAGTTCTAAAAGGGTTTTCTGGATTCTGCAGCTCATCAATAACTTACATGGCTGAGGACTACTATAGCAGAAAAATCAGACTTGTTTCATTAGCACTGCTTTACATTCACTCAGATAATCGCCCTAGAGCCTAGATCTTGGATCCTCAAAAAATTGTTAGGAGATTTTGGCTGATTACAGAATAGTTTCTCAATTTCAAATAATGTATGTAATTTTTTTGTTAATTTCATTTTTCATTAACAGATGGGGTCAGTAGCATAACTATGGGGGGAAATCAGGGAGATACTCCCCCCCCCCCCCCATGAATAAATGAAAATTTGGAATTTTTAGCAGGCTATTGGGAGACAATTTTTGGCAAGAATCAAAGATGTCTGGAACCACTAAAAATGTGGTTTTAGGAGTTAATTTTAAAAAAGTTTTCAAGGAGTACCCTTCAATTATTTTGAAAGAAATTTTCAATTAGCCCAAGGTACACTGTACATTACCCCAATCAGGGGCAGTGAGGGATCAAATATAGAAAAGTGGAAGTTCCAAGTAAGGTCCCAGATCTCCCATTGACAGTAGCACAAGAACTAGACAAAATTTACTTTGACACATAACGTGGGTTGAAGTGTTAAGTTAGAATAATTAATGCCTAGAATCACTTGACATGTAGTTTTAGAGGTAATTTTTCAAAAAATTTCTCGGGGAGTTCCCCAAACCCCCGTTCTGAAATAAATAGTCATATATATTGCTCCAATTTATCGTTCGAGGTCTACTACTCCAAATTACAAATTACTATTGAAATTATTTTACCCAGACTCTAACCCTCCCGGCAACACCCCCTTCCCTAGACTGACCCTGTAGTTATGCCACTGCTTTGTGTGATGTAACGATACACATTAAAAGGTTATTCAAATTTGTATTTAAAATATCATATCATTATCAGGCAAATATCAGGCAATAGGATAGGTGAACCATTAAATTTGGAAAGTTGGTTTTTATTTCAATTGAAAATACCCTCAAATTCACAATTTTATGCCTCATTTTCAAACATGTACAAAATGACATTTGATTATTTTATTGCAAAAGTGTATTCACTAATTTTTATTGTTCCCAGCTACACATCGAATTATTCTTGTGTTTCCTTGTTAGCCAATTTAATTATGCGCTCGTAACAAAAGTATGTAAAAATACGGGTTACAATCAATTTTCTCATTTTCCCGACCAAATTCAAAAAAATTTCAAAATTCCCGGTTTTCCCGACCTATTAGAATTCCCGACCTTTTTCCGACTTCCCGACTTTTCCCGACCAGTAGACACCCTGACTATTCTCTACAATAGAAATAACAAAATAGGCTAAATAAATCATACATTTTATAAATATCTATTTACACATTGTGTTTTCAAAAAAGAAAACTATGAAAAAAATATGTGAGGTTATGTGAAAAGTTTCACTTTGAAATAATAATGGAGGCATGTTGTATTAGGGTAGATTTTATATTTGTTAGTTTGAAGTAACTGACAATTTAACAAACTGACAAATATACAGAAACAGAATTTATTAATCTCGAATTCCTCAGTGCTATTAATTTATACTGAAGACTTCCGCAATGGGCCAAAGGCGGATGTTGAATAGCTGATGGAAATCGATGAATGCTACTGTAAAAAAATATCAGTCACCACTGGGAATTGAACCACGGACCTCCCAACTGCCGGTCGGACGCCTTAACCACTAGACTATAGTGACCCTTCTGCACAGCAGCACTCATTTGAGAAATTCTAAATTAATAAATTCTATTTCTGTATATTTGTCAGTGTGTTAAATTGTAAGTTCCTTCAAACTAACTTATGAGATACGAGCCGATATGGCCAAGTTTAAAATGAGTGCTACTGTGCAGAAGTGTCACTTTAGTCTAGTATTTAAGGCGCCCGACAGGCAATTTAAATGCGGTTCGAGTGGTGACTGATATTTTTGTACAGTAGCATTAATCGATTTCAATCAGTTATTCAATGCTGTTGTCAATATCTGCCATTGCGGAAGTCTTCAGTATAAATAATAGCACTTGAAGGAATTCGAAATTTATAAATTCTGTTTTTTATTTGTGATAATAAATACAAACGTGAAAAATGGTGAAATTAGAAATGAGCTAAGTTTGAAAGATGTATGGGTATAATCTGAAATTTTTTTGGATTCCAATTATTTTGAGTTGAATGAGATAAGGATATATTTCAGTAAAAGTACTAGGTTGTGAAACTAACCAATTGAAAAACACTGTTTTGAATTAATGTAACCGATATGTTTTAATTTTGACCACAATAAGCTGTACAATGAACTTCTATTATCATAAGCTGCAGTTATTAATATTGGAAAATTGAAGTATTCAACTAAGCTTGATCAGAGGCTAACAAAGCTTATACAGAGGCCAAGAAAATGATGCTCAGTGAAAGGTTATGAGTCTTGTGAAAGGTTATAAGAGAAGACAAGAAACTTACAGTATAAATATGAATCATGTCATTGTAATCACTTATGTAATATCAAAGATGACTTTCAACCTTCTCCTTACATAAAAAGGGGAGTTTAATTTTTTACAAAACTAATTTATGGAATAAAAATACAATAATTATCAATATTTTATAATAGTTATTCTTAAATTGGTGTGAATTGGAGTTGTTTAATGTAAATTATTTATCAGGAGTCAGGTCTTTGTTGAAGGAGCTGGGTTGGCTTTTAGTGTTACAGCTCCTCGCATTCAGTGGTAAATACCAGTCTAAAAAAAAATGTAACAGAGCCGTCCACTAATATTCTACCGAGCTAATTTTCAAGTCCCACCAATAGCTAATTTTTGGTTGGCGAGGAGCTACTTAGGGTGCTTTTTGAAATTAAAGCCTAGAGCCTAGGTCTGATAATAGAGTCAAAAGTTTGAACAAGGAGCCTTGATGTATTTTTTGCTCGCAGATCGACTGTATCTTCAGTCATTTCATAGCATGTTTTTGATTTTGCAGCTATGCTCTAATATAATTTTAAATTCCTGGATTTCTTGTTCCATGACGAACTGCGTTGTTAATATTAACTTTTCATGTGAAATTTAACGACTTGCAGTCAAATATTTGTTAAGAATAAGTATAATAACTCACTTAATCTGGCCGAGCGCTTTTGAATCTATGAGATCCATCTTCAGAGGCGTGGGTTCCTAGATTATCATGTCAGTTTTTTGGTTAGAAGTGTTGTGGTTTTTGTAAAATGTGATCAAAAAGTTTGTGAGATTTAAAATTTTAAAATAAACTAAATTTTAAATTCGAAAGCGCTCGGCCAGATTAAGTGAGTTATTATACTTATTCTTAACAAATATTTGACTGCAAGTCGTTAAATTTCACATGAAAAGTTAATAATTATAAAATACACGGCGCAGACTCGCCATCTCGTTAGTCAAACAGTAAATAAGGTAATTCTGAAGCAAATATGGGCCACAATTACTTGACTTGGAAAATTAATTCAACTCACCGGCGCCCATTTTAATGGAAGAAAGCCTGGTCCTACGAAGATTGCGCTAAGAAAATTGTAAATGATTAACATGCAGCCTCCTAGAAAAACGGTCATGTTGACGAAGCCACCAATAGAATTGTGAGGTGGCCACCACATGCTACAGCATGTGATTGTTGCATACATCACCAGTTTCGTTATACCTAAAATAAGAAAAAATGAAGAAATACAATAAGAAATCTCGACGACGCATAACGCAGCTACAATTTTACTTCCATGAGACAAAGAAACTGGTGAGGGAGCACCTACTACCAAGTAACTAACCTTTCTACTAACCTTGCCTACAACCTACATCACTAATTTAAAGCCAGTAATAACGGCTCTTCGGAAAAGAATGGTACACCTTACAGCTGGTTGATTAGCGGACATCAAAGATTACACATTATGTACGTACTTGGGGTATTTGTTTGTCTCCTTATACATTTTTTTCGTCTCGTAGTAATCTAGGTTCCATCCGCAATAGGCGGAGGAGAGCAACGGTTGTAGAAAGGCTTTTTATCCCTAGACCCCACAGCACATTTTCCATTTTGTTTCTTGTAGAGTAAGTTTTGCAACAAAATATTTTAGAGCCTCACTTTAGGAAACCCTCCTACTTTGTTTAAAATGGAACTGAAGGGTTTATTGAGGAGGTTGAGAACTGGTATCATACACAGAGTTGATCTTTGTTTCCTGTAAGTTAATTACTATCCTGGTACGCTGAAACTCTGTCTAAACTTCACGCTATCAAATTAGGCAGCTGGAAAAAAATGCGGTGATGCCAGAATCTTCTAGAATCACCAACCACAATGTACGAATTTACAATACTAGCCGTTCCGTGCTGCCTAGTATAAACGTCTGAAGCTTTCTTGACCTTTCACTGCACTCTACAGCACGAATTGGAAAACTACAGTCCGCCCCAGCTGCCAAATTTTACGATGTTAAATATAATCTAATCTGTTTGCTGTAACTGATCTTTAGGTACTGTACTTACGTATTATACGGAGGCCACTATTTAACAAGCTTAACCAAACCTCGCTAGATCGTGAACTCCTAGATATCGAATTCAATAATATAATGCTTTAACAAAAGCAATCTTCAGAACATTTCAATGAACTGGACGTCACGATCTAGCGAGGTTAGGTTAAGCTTGTTAAATAGTGGCCTCCTTATTATACGTAAGTACCGATCTTTCTCAATCTATTTGATGAACATTTTTGTGAATTTCTGAACGCAAAGTTATAATTGTATATTTTTGTGATTAACAATAAGAGTACTCATGGCTATTCTAAAAAAACACACAGTTTCAATAAAATGCCCACAAAGACGTGAAAAGGATGAGTTTTTGTGAAATACAGAAATTAATTAGAATACACAAATAAAAGTGAGATGAGATCTCATATTTTTCTATGCCTTTTTACATAGTCACCCACTTCACCAATTAATGTCTTTATGGTTGCACCGAAACTTGATAAAGATCGGAACCTTCAACAGACAATTGGTTGAGTTCCTGGGAGCTTTACCAGTAACTGGTAAATGTTACCGGTGGCGTCTGATTGTTCGATTCGACATTTATCTAGCCAGTAACTTTACCGGTTTACCAGTTTACCGGTAAAGTTACCGGTAAGAACCACAGGAACTCAACCATTTATTCTATCAATTGATTGAGCAAACAGCTCCCTTCTAATATTTAAACTTTGAAGCCTGGCGCAAATAGAAGATTCATTTTATACAGAAGATACAAGTAGTCTACCCCAAACGTATCACTTGGGCCTAATCGTAGCCGCGAATTACTAATAGTTTTTATGAAGTTGATTATGATTATTTTCAGTTCGATCCAAGTGATATTAAAATTTATAATTGAAAAACTTACAATGTAGCCGACACTTACCGAGAGCAGCTAGTGGTCCCCAATGACACAGCCTTTTCACTGGTCCAATACACATAGTGGGCTCTTTTATTTACTTCCGGAAGAATGAATAATACCTTAATATCTAAGACATTTGCTAAAAAGTGTAGAGCATACAATTCTAAGCTCAAGATTTATGGCAAAAACCTTTCCTAATAGGTTACATTATTACAATATACATTTCACCTAACCTTATAGCAACAGTTAATCAATTTCTATACAAGTGGAGTGTTCATCGGGAAAAAGAGCGAGAGAAGTGGATCTTATCCACTTCTCTAAAATCACAGAAACAAAATATTTTTAGATTAACGGGATATTATTAATAATAAAAGAGAAGGATGCACATAACTAACAAACTTACACAACACACAAACACAGTAACACAAACAAATAAAAGTGGAACAGAAAAAGGATTGAAATGGAACGGGTCAGAATCGCACTGGGAATGGGAATGGAATTCGAAACACGGACATCAGGCGCATGGCGTTGCCACAGGACCAGCCAGCTGTCTCACAAGGTCGCAGGAGGATTATAATTATAATCCTGCGATGCTGCAATTTACAATATTTTAGTTTTAGATCTGGTTCTGGTTACGAAGAAGAACTCCCAAAAAATTAAGATTATTGATAATTTGCAGAGCATGAGCAAATTATGGCCTGCCGGCTAGTCTGCGACACAGTTTTAAATAAAATCATATAGATGTCGCTAAATGAAAATGTGACTCAAATATTTAGCTATCTATATAGATAAAAATTAATCAGTAAATGTGTTGCTGAGCGCAAAACTCGAAAACAGCTGGAGCAATTCTGGTAATTCTTTTTTCAAATTCGTTGAAGTCCGAGGAAGGATTTTATGTAGAGAAAAGCCGTTCACAAAACACATTAATAATCAGAATTTATTAATTTCGAATTCCTTTAATTGCTATCAGTTTATACTGAAGACTTCCGCAATGGCGGATATTGACAACAGTATTTAATAGCTGATGGAAATCGATGAATGCTATTGTACAGTCTTAAGGCGCCCGACCGGCAATTGGGAGGTCCGTGGTTCGATTCCCGGTGGTGACTGATATTTTTGTACAATAGCATTCATTGATTTCCATCAGCTATTAAATACTGTTGTCAATATCCGCCATTGCGGAAGTCTTCAGTATAAACTGATAGCAATTAAAGGAATTCAAAATTAATAAATTCTGTTTTAAGTAAATTTGTCAGTTTGCTCAATTGTCAGTAACTTCGAACTAACTTGTGAGATACGAGCCGATATGGCCAAGTTAAAAATGAATGCTACTGTGCAGAAAGGTCTCCATGGTCTAGTGGTTAAGGCGCCCGACCGGCAATTGGGAGGTCCGTGGTTCGATTCCCGGTGGTGACTGATATTTTTGTACAATAGCATTCATCGATTTCCATCAGCTATTAAATACTGTTGTCAATATCCGCCATTGCGGAAGTCTTCAGTATAAACTGATAGCAATTAAAGGAATTCGAAATTAATAAATTCTGTTTAAGTAAATTTGTCAGTTTGTTCAATTGTCAGTAACTTCGAACTAACTTGTGAGATACGAGCCGATATGGCCAAGTTAAAAATGAATGCTACTGTGCAGAAAGGTCTCCATGGTCTAGTGGTTAAGGCGCCCGACCGGCAATTGGGAGGTCCGTGGTTCGATTCCCGGTGGTGACTGATATTTTTGTACAATAGCATTCATCGATTTCCATCAGCTATTAAATACTGTTGTCGATATCCGCCATTGCGGAAGTCTTCAGAATAAACTGATAGCAATTAAAGGAATTCGAAATTAATAAATTCTGTTTAAGTAAATTTGTCAGTTTGTTCAATTGTCAGTAACTTCGAACTAACATTAATAATGTTGAAAAAGGTAAGTTGAAATGAGAAATCGGACAATGGAATTGAGTTGATAGTAAACTAGTAGCCTACGGTAGCCTAAACATATCCTTGCAAAAAATTGGATGTTCAAAATAAACATAGGCCTAATATGTGATAAATCGATTTCAACCGTTGTAATGAAAAACCTCTGGTAACTAGGCTTTATTATCCAAAACTAAAGTGAAAACATGTAAAAGTTTGAACATGTGATATCTATAGATATGATATTATAAAATTGTATGTATCATCACATTCTTCCTTTCTTTTAAAAATTTAGTGAAAAGTCCTTCAAGTTGGAAGGCATTCTGTGCACACTATTAGAGCGTCGCAGAGGCTGTGATTCTGCATGCTGGTCGTCTTGATTTTCTTGATCTTGATTGAAGGGTGTGGCTCTGGCTCTGTCTCATGTACTTCTATTTCTGGATCAGTCATCACCTCACCCTGAGGTGCTAGATGCTTTAGTGAAATTTCATTTCTCGCCCATCTTCAAGACGTACCTTGGCATACTGTGGGTTGACTTCAATGATGTCAACTTCCTCCACCAATGGATCAAATTTGCTTTTTGCAAGCCAAGTTGGAAGTGGAATACCATTGGATCGAAGATTGCCTGAACATTCTTTCATGGGGCGTATCATTGATTGCTGTGCACAACAGTGACCGAATTGAATGGAGAGCATCAGGGAGTACTGATTCCCAATCTGATGGATCCAACTCTATTACAGGATGGACATGATGAAGTCATCATCTTTTTGACATCCTTGACTGAATAGGGTAAATTATGAGTTCTTACCCAATGGAACATTCTAGTCACTCCAGGGTGGCATAAGTCATAATGTAAGGAGTATAATGTATTAACTTGGGTCGCATTACACACCCTGGAGAATGTATCTGCTACTTGATTATGTTTCCCCAGTCTGTAAATTATTTCATGATTATTGTAACATGACATCTCCAATCGCCACCTCTGTATCTTTTCATTCTTTATTTTGTTTTGATAAGTCAAATTGAACATGAATGAAACGGAGCTCTGGTCTGTGATAATATTGAAGAATCTTCCAAGTAAGAAATGTCTCCACTTTTTCAAAGCACTAACAACAGCATAAGCCTCTTTTTCAATGGCTGAATGTTTACACTCACTGTCATTCAGTTTTTGTGAAAAGAATGCTACTGGCCATCCACACTGTGATAGGACAGCTGAAATCGAGAAATCAGAGGCATCTGTTTCAACTACAAATGGTTCCAAGTCATCTATTGTACTTACTACTGCCTTAGAAATCTCAGCTTTGAGTTGATTAAAGTCGGATATAGCTTCAGGAGTCAAGGGAAAAGTTTTTGAATTGAGAAGCCATTTGACTTTGTCTGAATAGTTGGGAATCCATTTTGAATAGTGTGCAAACATTCCAATTGTCCACTCAAGAGCCTTTTTATTGTCTGGAGGTAGAAGATTGAACAGTGGTTTTAGATGTTCAGGTTCGGGAGATATGGTTCCATTTTCAATTTTGTAGCCAAGCAAGTTTATTGAAGTTAGTGAGTATTTGCTTTTTTCTTCATTAATTGTGAAATCATATTTTTGCACTACATCCAAGAAGTGTTTGAGATTATTATCATGTTCCTCCTGATCCTTACCACAAACTGTCACATCATCCAGATATGCATACGTTTTTTCAAGTTTTTCATGAGTAATAATGTCATCAATAACCTGCTGGAAGGTGGGTACACCATCTGTCAAGCCAAAAGCTAGCCTTCGAAATTGGTACAAACTACCACATGCCTCGAATGCAGTGAAAGGCCGATCTTTTTCTCTTAGAGGTACTTGGTGAAAGCGCTTTTCAAATCAATTGTGGTAAATACAGAATTTGTTGAAACTTAAGAAACAATATCTTCAAGGCTAGGGAGGGGATATGCATCAAGGTGTGTGTACTGATTAATAGTCTGAGAATAATCTATCACCATTCATTTTTAATGATTTCCATTCTTCACTACAAACGCTTGTGCCCTCCAAGGAGACCTACTTTCTTCAATTATCCCATCAGCAAGCATTTTTTCAATTTCTGTCTTCATGAAAATGGCATCTTCAAAAGAGTGCTTCTGGGATTTAGTGATTATAGGTTTGATGTCTTTAGTTAAAAACTCAAAGAGAGGAGGAGGTTCTATTTTTGCTGGAGAGCAAGGTAACTGATAGTCAATGGAGGTTTAGTTCCCCCAAAGGAAACTTTGAGTTCAGAATGTTGTTTCAATAGGTCATGTCCAACAATAACATTAGCACACAAATCAGGCAGTACACTGAATTTCGTTTTGATTACCTAACAATTCCAAGTGAGCAACACAGTAATACGAAATGGGTTTGCTAAGAAATGTTGAAGCCATAGAGACCATACCAGTTGTAGGATACATTTTCAGATTGCAGTTTTCAGCAAAGCACTGAGATATAAATGTCTCAGAGCTTCCTGTATCTATCAAAGCAAATGTAGGTGTGTTATTTACCTGAACTTGTACTGTAGCTTTGTCAAGGACAGTGGAGGCTGCAATAAGTGCAGATGGTGAAGAAACGTTTCTAGCTGATTTACAGACAGTTTGCCAGTGACCTATCTTTTGGCATTTTTTAGAAGAATCATTAAGTGCGGGGCACTGCTGACAAGTCTCATGTTGCTGATGACCACAAAAATAACATTTTTCAATTTTAAAAGTCGAATTACTGGGAGGTCTAACTGCAGCCAAATTTGTTGAACCTTTGAATGAATTATCATTTTTCTGAGAAATAGATGAAAAAGCATCAAGAGTTAGCTCAGAAGAATAAGACGCTGATTGGCTCTTGGCAGATTCCAATGCACAAGCTTTTTCAACAGCCTCATCAAGAGTTATATTTTTGAACTCCAATAGTCTCAACCTTATCTGTTGAGAACTGAGGCCACAAATAAATGAATCACGAATATATGTTTTCCGATGAGTTTCAGCATCAACATCTGCAAACTCGCAGTTTTTACTCAATTGTTGCAAAGCTTGGTTATATTGGTCAATAGTCTCATCTGGGTACTGTTTTCTGGTTGCCAATTGATGTCTAGCAAATATATTGTTTATTGATTTCACATATGCCACCTTCAGCGCATCAATAGCCAATGTATATGTGCTCTTGTCAGCAATGGCTAGTATA
Source organism: Conomelus anceps (assembly GCA_948455865.1). Taxonomy (NCBI): domain Eukaryota; kingdom Metazoa; phylum Arthropoda; class Insecta; order Hemiptera; family Delphacidae; genus Conomelus; species Conomelus anceps. Next base: position 100,575,290 of record OX418216.1, read on the forward strand.
AAAATTGATACTAATGAATGTAATATAGCTCTAAGAAATGGAGTATTTTTAAAAACGTTTTTCTATATAAGGCACATTATTGCATACAATAAAAAACCATACCGTACTACTTTTTCAAATAAAATATATCTTTGATTTTATTGTCTGATAAAAACATGAGGCACTAAGTTTAAGCATATATTCCTATAACAATAATAATTATAGCCAGAACTTTCTTAATAAACATGTAACAAAATAACTGACAAACATAATTATAAATAATATAATTTTGTCGACCTGTAAGGCCCATAAATCTGATCACAAGACGTACAAAGCATTAATTTCTACGGACAATAATGGCCTATCAAGCATTATCCTTTTTTTTTGACTAATGAGTCTTCCAGTACTGGTTACACATAAAGCATGATAAAATATTATATTTGTGCATATTTATCCCTATTATTATTATTATCATCATCATGATAAATGATATTTCATCATAAAGGTGAGGAGCAGTCATTATAAATCTAATGGATTATGTAAATACATAAATATGACAATAAATACTTTATTAAGTGTAAAACGGTTGAGCTTCAAGCTCAATAAGAGTAGAATAATTCATTTTGAGAGGAATGCCTTATGTAACAACGTTTACTTAGCAACTAATACTTCATAATCATTGTAAGGTATTTCAGCACCACCATATGGTATGTAGCACACTCCATGGGTTCCTTGAACCTGGAAAAATAAAACAAGATGATTATTTATTTTACCATATGTGGTGGATATCATTTATATGTATATTTTGCCCTAGGAACACTTGCTACTATCTATTTATAACTCTCAGTACTCATTATAACTTACATTCTGTTCATACAGCCTTAATTTCTTGTAAAAGGCCTGTACAATTTTATGAACAGATAATAATAATAAGCGTATGGCTTTTATTGGTGGGGAGACCCTTACGGGTAGTTTCACCTTGCTGTTTGAGCCATGTTATGGGGAACATGGTGGACCTACTATTTTAGGTGGGTTCCGAACCACAGTGTAAGTGATAATAAAGCTTATAACATCAAGTCATTGAAGCACGGTCACCCATCCAAGCGCAGTCCCGAGCGCTCGTGACTGAACATCAAGATCGCCCAAACACCACGCTTACCGCGTGAACAATCACCACCCATGAAACCATGAAGATGAAATGTCAAGAAAAACTAAGCAAAAGAAACTATGCAAAATGAAGAAATGTCAAACATTGAGATAATCCTCAATAGTCCAGTCATTTTAGACATTGTTTGCTTGCAAACTTATAGTTGTTCTGATTTTTTTGGTATGTTCGCTAAAAGGAATGAAATCCTTGCATAGAAATGCTTACCACTTGGCGTAAATAAATTAGTTTTCCATCGGTAATATAGTAAGAGGACGAAATGACATTAGAATTCAACTAATTTACTGCCAAGTTTCCTTCTAATGCTATAAACTGCACTAACGTTCTCGCAAGTTGCGGACATTGACAACAGTAATTTACAACATTAATACCACTGTTTTTTAAATCATTGAAAGGAAATTCGAAAAATAATTAGTTGGACATGTAAGTTAAGGAAATTTGAGAACGTAATATCCTATCAGCCCATCATGATTCATCATAGAAAACAGAAGAGTAGATTTAGAAATATCCATGAGTAAAGCCAACAGTCAAACTATTTTCAGATAAATTTTTGATGGTTTTTTGTCAAAATGGATTTATAAAATTAATACTGGTTCAGCCTCTTTGTTTAGTCATCAACATCTGCCATAGCCATCTAGCCACTTTTATATCAACCGATATCTCTTTAGTCATTCGTCATCCCTTCACTTTTTGGTTAAATCTAACTTTTTCCCTTAGTTTGTCAAAATTTTCTCTATGTCATTGAGAGATGAGAGAGTTCTTTCATATTTATATTTTCTGTAATTTTATATTATAAAAGATTTTATAAGAGGAGGCTCTTCTTTCAAACAGAATTATCCAAATAATAGCCCTTTCTCTGATTTTTCCGTGCCATGCAGAGGAAGAATATTGATTTCTAAACTTTGATACCTTGCCAACAGCGGTAACACCCTCGTGGGAGGCTCTTCCAATGTAGAGCGCCTCACCATCTTCAGTTTCGCCGGCTGCCAGGGCTCCGGAAGGCACTTGCCCACTGGCAGAAGGCATCCATGTCACTTCACAACCAGTTAGCACCTGAACATAACACAAAAAATAAGCATAGTGTATGGAGCATTTCCAGTCTATAATGTTGTACAGTTAAAATTGGTTTGAAAAAGTGAATTGACAATGTTTTAAAACCTTCGACCACATGGGCTAGGCAATGCCATCAATTTGCGGCAATATAGTTCATCATTATTTACTTGATGTATCTATCTTGTACCATATCCGATGAGTGAGAGTTTACAAAGACTGGGTTTAAAAGACTTCGAGTTTTTAAATACTAACATGTTCTTGTGATTCTGTCGACACTAGACTTAGTCATGATCAGCTTCGTTACACTAGTTAGTCATTAAAACATTGATTCAGATACAAAACAAACGAGTAGGATACAATTGATTTTTGTCATCTAATTACCAAATACAAGTTTTCCGTGTTTCTTACATACGGTATTAACATTTTGTCGAATACAAATTTTCTGCGGTTTCTTGTCTATTGTAATTATTTTGAAGAAATCTGTTTTGGGATCAAATACGTCTGAATCTTTACATTCAGTAGTAATCTAGTCTTGTTGAATAGATAAATAAGGTGAAGTAACTAGGTTCTACTTATAGATGTAGGTGCTAGATGTATTTGTGTTACTGTTAAGAAGTTTTAGCGTTGCTATATTGCGCAGTTATTAAATCACTTCAGAGTAGAAATATTCACCCATCAATAAGTAAGATAAAACAATCAAGTCAATATTTGAGTTACAAAAAATTGCAGTGAAATCTTGCAGACAAGTGAGGGTGCTTGCAGAGTGAAGCATATAATAATCGTTGATAATTACCATCTCAAAATCAAGCACATGCTGTGAAATGGTGGTATTCACACAGCTATAATTCATGATAATCACATATTTTACTTTACAATGATAATTATTGTAGAGTATATAGGGTAGAGTAGATTTAGCAAGTTTACAAACTATTCTCTGGTGAATTCAAAAACCTGAATTTAAACTGATCCATTGTAATTGCCAAGTAAACGATTACACTAAGCGAGTTTACAATCTGATTGTAATTTCGCCTGCGAGTAGCTTGTAAACTCGCTTGATGTGAATGGCACTTATTGGATTCTTCACTGTGTAAGCACCCTGGTTGCACACATACAGAAAGCGATTTAATGATGGCAACACAAAATGCAAACTGTAGTTGTTTTCTCCCTCAATACACAGCTGGATGAATGCTAGTCGAGTTGCTATCACTATCACCTCACTATGAACATGAACAACACTTCAACTTTGCATCTGTATGATGTGAAAGAGCAACTACAGTTTGCGTTAAATTCTTATTTAAAAGCTACCTTAGTAATAGAACTCAGTCGCTAACCATTAATGGTCAAACTAGTGTCAAAAATCTAACTGCATATGGTCTTCCTCAAGGTACTGTGCTATCTCCCATCCTTTTTATACTCTATGTCAATGATCTCTTGAAATTAAGACTTACTAACTCAACTCTGATATCCTTCGCAGATGACACTGCAGCTATTTTCCACGGTAAATCTTGGAACGAAGTTCATACCATAGCTGAAGAAAACATGTTAACCATCAAAAATTGGTTAGATAAAAATACTTTATGTTTAAATGTTAATAAAACTAATTACATAACGTTTTCAGTAAATAGAATAGGGCAACCCATCGATAATCAGGCATTGAAAATCCACTCCAGGTGCAATTCTAACTCCAATAATTGTGATTGTCCCTCAATAAAAAAAGTCACTAATATTAAATACTTGGGAATTATAATTGATGATCACCTTAAGTGGGATGTTCATATTAAATCCGTCTGTAAAAGAATCAGATAAGTTACTTATCTTTCAAGTTTTACCAATTAAATAGAATTCTTAATAAAAAACACTTAAAAATGATATATCATGCTCTGGTGAAATCAATTCTGCAGTACGGCATAATTGTTTGGGGGGGCTGTTTCAATTGTCACATTAATGAATTATCTGTAACGCAAAAACTGATAATTAAAATCATTCTAAATAAACCTAGATTGTACCCAACCGATATGGTTTTTAGCGATTTTGAGGTAATGACAATAAGACAATTGTATATAAAAGATGTAATTAAATACATAATAAAATATAAATCCGAATTTCCGCTTACTTTGAACTCCATAAGTAATAACTATAATTTAAGGGGCACTGCTAACAAATATTTAACCTACAACACTAATATTGAATGTATAAGGAGGCAGTTGATATTCATTAGTACTAAATTAATAAACCTTAACCCGGACCACTTCCTCATCAACTCAAAAATTAGTAAAAAAACAAAACTTGATATAAAAAACTGGACCTACAGTAATTTTTTCTTCTATATCGATACGTGAGACCTAGGATTTCTGCTCTTGCTTTGAATGCTATGTTTTCTGTAGCTTTGTGTTTTTCAAGTTTCAGTGGACTCGCTTACCATTTTTTATTTTTCTTCCTTTTTCGCTTATCTTCTCTTTCTCCTCCTTGCTTTCCCCGTTTTTCACTCCCTTTCACTCATTTCTTATTGCCCTCTACCTGCCTATTACATGGGAAACCATAGTTGGCTAGGTATTTCTCCTCCTTTCTTTTTTTTCAGCACACCCCACCATATAGCCATTTGTTTTTGTATTTGTGTTTCTGTTTTGTATATTATACTATTGTACTGTTGTATTGTAAATTTGTTTTCTGTTGTATTTTGTGTGTGTTTGAATAAAATTTGAATTTGAATTGAATTGTTATCACCAAGTTTTTTTTAGTTTTTTTTTTTCATTGCTGATGATGCCCACATGAGTCCGAGACTTGTGCGTAGGTAATGAGGTGAATGGTTACATCTAGATGCCAGACGGAGGAGCGGGATTCGAACCCACGACCTCTTAAACGACAGCAAGCAGAACTTGCGACGCCCCAACCAACTGCGCTAAGCGGCCCGCCAGTTGCTTTCTGTATGCGCGCAGCCCAAGTGGTGTTGGGCTTTGGAGATTCCGGGATACATTTCGATAACCTTTCATAGCCTCTAATCAGATTTCCTCTGTATTCAATATATATATTTTAACTTCAATCTTATATTTTCTATACCTGATCATGAACGAATTTACTTGAACAGAAAACAATAATAGAGTTCAATGATTGAAACGAACCTCATATTCGGCAATGCCATGCTCATCGCCGCCCCAGGGCACATAGCATACGCCATGCGAGGGCACTACCTTGCCGGGAATGAGGGCGCCACTCTCGTGTTTGGCGCGCCCCACATAAAGTTGTTCGTTGTCGTTGTCGAGGCCGGCCGGGATGGCGTTGGGCGGTACTTCTCCTCCCCCCGTCACAGCCACCCATGTCGCAGGGCCAGCCGCCTCCACCGTCTCCACGTTCCAGCCCGGCTGAGCAATCGGTGCTGCCACAAAAGTCACAACCATATAGTCAGCAATCAAACTGATTTAGGGCCAATTACAGTATGACAAAACCACATTACAAAACGTAGCAAAACAGCCTCAATTGTATATAATGAAGCCAATTCTACTTTTAACATGAATAAGGGTGCACGCACAGTGAAGCATCCAATACTCAATGACAATCACTATCACATGCTGTGGAATGCTGTATGACAGATTGGAGCAGTGTGATAGCCACTGCGGCTCTATGAACACCAGTTACACACACCTGACATTTTGGTTCAAATAGTTCTAATGCAATGCTGAACCTTCATAATCCATCTGATAAAATTTTAAATAAGATACAGATACAGAATCCTTTATAAATTTGAAATTTCGCCTCCAACACACTGGAACCAGAATGTCAGGTGTGTACCTGGTGTTTAAAGAGCCTTAATAATAATCATCACCAATCTGACATTCACCCACCATTCCGCAGCATGGTTAATTTTGCCAATCTATGCATGATGATTCAATTCCTCCGTCTCTTCGATTCAATTTGGCTTAATATTGAGAAAAATTCAATTTTGGATGTTTTCTGGGAAATTTTCAAAAACCTACATGACATGAGTAAAAACCTTCATCAACATGACATGAGTAAAAAAAATTTCGGCAGCTTGGTTTTCAAGAACCGGTGATGAATGAGTGAGTGTTATATTATGTGGACATAAAAATGACGGTTAATATTATGTGGACATAAACATGACGGTTATTTCTAAGTTTTTCATCTTGCTAAAGAGGTGTGTCAGGTTTTAGTCCTGTTTGTGTCTTTTTATTTATTAAATTTACTTTTGAGTTGAAAAATTGTATAAATAATATTACGTAATAATTAAAAGAAAAATATTGGGACCAAAAATTATAAATAATTCTGTAGTGGTTTTCATTCTCACATGAACTGTTGGTACTATCGATGTTAATAACGATTATAGGTTTGCATTTACAACAGCACTTACTTTTGTGAGTAGTACCGGACGCATTTCAGGACCTAAGTTCCATCCTCAGCAAACAGAGAATACATACTATAGTAGTAGTTTATCGATCAGGGAGTGCATAAAACAGTATATTCGTTCGTATATTCAAACGAATTGGATTGTACCAATTATGGGGTAATATAGGTCATTATTTCATTTAATTCATTCATCATCTATAGATAAAATTTGGAAGAGAGAAAATTTTTCATAGCCCAAAGCAGCTTCTATTTCATGTAAATAATTCTGCGAAACGGCAATAAAATTCAGAAAATACTAAACCTTCTTCATGATATGAATTAAGTTTGGCTAATGTTAGTATAAAGCAAAAGTAACTCTTTTAATAAGAACAAATTGAAAAAAAAATGCATACAAATTCCAAGCCCTACCAGTATAAACGTTAACTATGTTAGCAAATTTTTAAAGTTCAGTTGCTTCTTGATTCAATTTAATGTAAAATACCTAGGTATTATAATTGACGAAAAGCTTAGTTGGAATCTACAGTTACTTAAATTAAAAAAAGACCTCACATTCGTCTGCAGAAAACTCTTTTTTATTAGAAATCTGTGCCCCAAATATGTGATGGAATCTTTGTATTATGCGCTTGTGAACAGCAGGCTACAATATGGAATAGCTGTATGGGGGGGGAGCTTATTTCACAAGCATTAAACCACTTTTCATTGGGCAAAAATATATTTTGAGAACCATAGATAAGAAACCAAGAATATCTAGTTCGATGCCAATATTCAGGAAATGGGGACTCCTTCCACTTAGGTATTTGTACTTCTTCAAAGTATTGACAATTTTCTTTTTTAGAAGTGGGCATATGAACACTGTAGACCGAGAATTTAATCTACGATCTGCGGGCAATTTAGTTACACCGAGACCGAACAAGGAGATCTATAAACATTTTTATTTATATATAGCCCCCAAAGTGTTTAATATAATTCCAGATAATATAAAAGGACAGGAAAAGCCAAGAAAATTCAAACATATGTTAAAGAAGTGGTTATTGGAAAGACAGGATGTGGAGGTATGGTTTGCGAATCTAAGATGAAAGTAAAGTATGATCTCTCAATTAATAAATGAAAACATATAACTGTAGTACATAAAGTATAATAAGTGTTGTATCATTCAACTTAATTTTGTTGCTTCCTTTTAACTTGATTGGAAAACGAGTTGTAAGTTTTGTTTCAATTTAAAATATAAATGTATTTATTAATGCTACGAGTTTAGGATGTAGCTTATTAATTTTGTTTTCATGTTTGCAAAATGTATTTAAATTTCACAGCTGGTAACTCCCATAAAGGAATTCTCGGGAGTACCTAATTTCTCAAACAAAAATGTTTAATGAATAGTATTATTTAATATGTAACTATTTCTGTTTTATTTAAAAATTGTAATGTTCTTTTTGAGAGAAATAAATTTATTATTATTATTATATCACTCATAAGTTTCTAACAAACCATTAATTCCATTAGTAGTTGGGATTACAGAAGTGTCATCATTTGATGGGACCAATAATTCATCCACTCTCCAACCCGGCGTGCAGGAAACTACTGCAAAAATCACGTACTATGAAGGAAAAATTTGTAGTTCTATTAATCACAACTCTGAGTCCAAAAAGCAGCAAAAAAGAGTAGCTGTATTATCGAGTATATTCCCGTTATAGACATCATTTCTCATAATATCAATATGTAGTTTTTATCTACTGGAGAAAACGTTTATTAAAAAAAATTTGTTTTCCGAATGTCTGATACTAGTAAAATTAGTGTTAAAGTTTTTTTATAGATATGCACAAGATGAAGTTGACTGATTATATTATTTATATTTTAGCACAATATTTACTAATAGTTGGTCTATCAAACTATCAGCCGTAAAATATGTCCGGTGGACTTTGAGTTGGCATCAATTCTATTTGTATTGAGAATTTTTTTTAATTTTTAAATAATTTCGTTTCTTTTGTCACAAAACCTTTGGGACCATCTGCAAATAGTCACTCTTCACTAATTATTTGAGAGCAATAAACCTATGTTTGTAATCTCTAATTTTATTTAGATTTAATTTGTTATCGTGTCGTGATCTGCAGCTAAACTATTGTCAAGTAAAAACTTGAAATAAGCTTACCCGGTAAGACCAAGATGAACGACATATAAGTCGAAACGCGTCCACCACTCACAAAAAGGTTAACTCTGCGTAGCAAATTTATTTCAAGTTTTCAAATTTCATTTGTTCTTAGAAAAGGTTTTTTTTTTTTTTTTAGCAAAGATGAATTAGTTTTACTTTTATAGGTATTTTCAATTACAAATATTCCTTCTTTCTTTCTATCTTAAAGTTGGGATGTTAACAACATTTATAGATTTCAATTCACAAAACGTAGAATTCACAAATAAGTTGTTCAGTGAATGGTATAAACTATGAATCTGAGTAATTATCATGTCAGAGCTTTCGAGTTATTTAAGATGTGTTTTGATCAATTAATGTTTATCCGAATTAAAACTATCTTTCTTAACAAACGAATAGGCAATTAAAAGGCCAATTCTCTAATTTTATACTACTGAAGGCAACTAATTCTCTTCACAGAAGAGTAAAATGTACAATAGAATTATTTTTCATAATTTGAATTCTGTATTTCACCCAGGAGACGAACTAGTATTACAATCTCATATAAATGAATACCTATACATTTTTGATAATATATTTTGTTATATCGAGGCTCAACTGTATACTATTTTGCGCGAAATGAATTCAAAACTTGTAGAAGATCTACCCACCTTCAATGACCCATTCCCCAGTGGCGCCCCACCCAGTGCACACTCCATAGTGTGTGACGACAAAAGGCTCGGGGTCTTCCCAGCTGATGAACGGCTCGGCCTCGCCCTGTTTGCCGACCGCAATCGCCCCGCCGTTCCACCGGATCCAGAACGCCAGCGACTCGTCGCCATTCAGAATGTTCGGCGTCTCCACTAGCGCCTTGTCCGGCTTCTCCTTGTTCTTCCTGATTGCCGACTTCGAGTTGGACCAGCCGCCGATGAATATCTTCACAAAGAAACAGAATAGAACGTTTTACGATTAGAATAAAAATCACGGTTTCAGGTGCTATCTGAAAATAAGCGACAAAAACAACGAATGACATTTTTTAATAACAGTTATGTACTTCCATATTCTTTTCCTTACATCTATTATATCTATTATAGGCTATAGATACGTCTTCATGCTGTCTTCTGTCGGGGAAACTCTAGGCCATTATTTATCTATATAAATAAAATTAGAGTTTTGTCTGTACATTTATCAGAATTGTATATTTTTTGGTTATTTTTACGTTTTATACATTAAATAAGCCGAAAATAGTCTTATCTCACTTTCTGTCTGTCTGTCTGTCTGTCTGTCTGTCTATCTGTCTGTCTGTCTGTCTGTCTGTCTGTCTGTCTGTCTGTCTGTCACGGCCCCAAAGGCATTTTACGCGGCCTTCTCCTCAAAAACGAGAGCATCGATCGGGATTTTAGTTATTGAACAGTATTGAACACTTTATTGACAATGTCTTTAGCTATAAAAAACTAAATTAACTTTTTTTTTAACAGAGTAATAAACGTTTAAAAACCAAGTACTGTGCGATTTTGGATACATTTTACGCGGCCTTCTCCTCAAAAACGAGAGCATCGATCGGGATTTTAGTTATTGAATAGTATTGAAAACATTATTGACAATGTCTTTAGCTATAAAAAACTAAATTAACTTTTTTTTAACAGAATAATAAACGTTTAAAAACCAAGTATTGTGCGATTTTGGATACGTTTCTTCCAAGTTTTATTACCACATAAGAATAAGAACAAATCACGTAATTTATCATGATATATCAATCAGCTGTTCTCGAATATAAATGGTGGGCCCTTCGCGGCGTAATTTACGCTGTCTGCAGACTTGTGTAGTCGGAGCATTGCAGTATTTTAGGAAACATATGTCTGGTGAATCAAAGCCCATCTTATGTTTTATCAATTATTTCTTTGTTGAAAAAAAAACAAAATTTTCTAATTTAAATTTATCAAAACAAAAATTAACATTTTAGGAAGGTGCGGTTTGTGATAGGCTCTTGGGAATTCGCCAGGTAGCACTATTATTACCATGTAAGAAAAAATCACGTAATTATCATGATATATCAATCAGCTGTTCTCAAAAAATATTCTCTCCGATGCCTCTCACTGAATTGTTTACATTCTAAGTTGTTTACTAAGGGCCCGTTCACACGATACAGTTCTTGTGCGGTACAGTAAATTTGCTGTATCAGTTATTTTGCAGTGCTTTCGTTTGCATGTACATTTCATATTGTATGTTCAAACAATACTGTTTCGACTGGATCCAGTAAAAAAGCTGTTCTAGCCGATTTCTACATTCGGTTTTGTCTTCGAAAACTGTATCGCTAAAATCAGCTGTACCGCAAAATAACTATCCGTATCCGGTGGCACATGTATTGTACCGGTAATGGATATGTTCAAACGATACGCTTATTATGCTGGAAGCAGTCTTCGGATCGTCAGCATTGATCTCCTTCATTGATATTCTTCAGCATTGATCTTCTTATTAGTGAATTCCAGTGTCCAGAAGTGGAAGATATTAATTGTGAAAATTTTATTTCTCTAATATATGAGAGACCCGCCTTGTGGGACAAGACTTAAGATTAATATAAAAATAAAGAGAGAAAAATGTGTGGTATATTGAAACCAGAATTTGCGTACTTTGATCAAAATTCAAGAGAAACCTTCAGTAAGAAACTTATTTAAAAAAATCTTACACAAATAAAAAAAATCCTGGACTAGAATAAATAAATCTGAACTGGAAGCTCAATGGAAGAAGGAGGAGAGCACAGCAATAAGCAGCAAAGCCGGACCGTGTGAACATCACAGTACAGTTGACGCCGTACAGTAAAAAAACCGTACTGCAAAAAAACTGTATCGTCTGAACGGGGGGGCCTAAGCTGCTAACAACTTCATGATCGTTGCTATCAAAAAAGCCGAAACATATTTAGTCTTATTTCTAAACATAATCCGTACGAAGGACGGGCACAATAGCTAGTTCCTTAATAAATTCAGTGAAACTTACACGAATGACATTCAAATAAATTTCTATGGTGAATCTATTATGAAGTAGTATTCTTGACAAAGCTACTTCTTATTACTAAAGAAATTGAACAATTGATTTTGTTATATGAACAACTTCAGTTATAGTTCTAGTAATATGATAAATTATTCAAGGCACTTTTTTTAATAGGATTATGGTATATTTTTATTCGTTTTACTTTCTTACATATTTAGAAACAACTAATGAATAATTTCATTAATGCTACATTTTATGATATCCAATAATACATAAGTTATTTATTGAGAATATGTGACTTACTTCGTAAATGGGTTCACTTTCGGCGGGCCCTGCAGTGAGTGCGACGTGTGCATCATTGGCGGCTTTTACCTTGAAATGCAGCGATCCACCGGATACCTCGTTGAACTGGTATTCAAGTTTATCCTCAGTCGTAAGTTCTGCAAGTAAAATTCAACAAAAATTAACACTAAAATGTACTGAAATAGGAGCAGTATCAGTGAGAATAAATTTGACAGAAACAGAACTTGACAAAAAAACTTTATAAGGATTATAATAAAATAATCAGATTTTCTTTAACCATGCCCAAATTAGCCGGGACCTGTGCGTGGAAAATGCGGTGAATGAATACAAAACTTTAACAGGCTAAAAGAGAAGCAGGAGCAGCGCAGCTACCCAGTCTTATATGCGATAACGCCCCAACCGATATGGTAGCATATTGCAGCATAAGGTGGAACCAGTGGCAGAAAAGTACTTCTCACTTTTAAAACAAGTACCGTATTCTGTTTGATATCAATTTACTCAAGCAAATATAATGTCATGGCTTTTACAAAAAAAAATATATTATTATTGCTAATGACGCCTACATGAGTCGGAGACTTGTGCGTGGGTAATGAGGTAACACATAGGTGACAGACGAAGGAGCGGGATTCGAACCCAAGCTTAAACGACAGCAAGCTGAAGTTGCGGCGCCCCAACCAACTGCGCTAAGCGGCTTACAGCGCTAACTTAAAATACAGCATGAAATACATATTTCATGAGGATGTTTTTAATGCTTTGTTCAACAAGAACAAACTTTAAATCTAATTTTAAAAAAAATCTACTAAATGCAATTAATAATATAGGCCTAATATAAAGAATGATTCATTTCTTATGGAGGATGCAAGGTAAATAAATTGACATAGCGAATGGTCGGAAGAATAAGGAAATTACAACAAATAACAGCAACCAATTATGAATTTCGTTTTATGAGATCTTCTGTGGGTCTAAACAACGTAAAAAACGAATCTACTACAAAACGAACCAATTAAACCACTGATTAAAAAAATTCTTAATAACACTTCGGCTCCAAAAACACTAAAATTTAAATATAGCTTTAAAAATTTTCAAAGCATTTTGCAAGACTTCTCAAGTAAATTTTATCAATGGCTTTAAGTGAATTTTCAAACATTTTATCAAATCTTAAAAAGGAGATCAGGTTCTAACCAATAATAAATAATTTATATTTTCAAGTTTTTTTAAGCAGTTTGCAAAATACTTTTGATGGAATTCTGTAATTACTTTGATAATGGAGTTTCAAACCGTTTATGATAATTATAACCGTTTAAAATCCCTATCTTAAACATCAGTTTAGCTGACTTCCAAGAAAGATTGGGAAATGGTTTGTAGAAATCAGGCCAGCATTTCGTGACGTTCGAGTTGAAGCTTCAGTACATAGACAAACGGTATTGATCATGGAATTTTGCACGGTATTTGTAATACTGGAAGGGTGGCTGCAGAAATCAGGGCATCTCAAAACTGATAAATCAACTTTTTTCGACAGTAATATTTAACTAGTCTCAATTCTCTTGTGATTAAACAATAATTTTAATTATTATCTTCATATAGTATATACAAAATGATAAAACTACGAGAATAAATGTTCATAGTAGGTAAGTTTCACACATTCACTTGAATCGCAGACCAAAATCTGAAACATTCTGTGAAAAACTATTTTCAACGTTACATTGTGATTCCCTAAACTTTATTAAATGCTGTAAGAATGCAGAAATGAAAAATATGTTAAAATATCTGGAATGATTACAAATGAATAGTAGGTACTTAGTTTTTGAGATGGATCGAAATTCCTTGGAAATTATAAATTCTATAGTAATGGAGAACTAAACTGCCTCAATCTCAAACAGTTTCTATTTGTTATAATTTCATTAAGAAATAGAATGTTTGTAGTACCTGTATTTCCAAGGAAGCAGGTATAGTAGCTTATAGTGGAGACTCAACTAAAAAATTCTTCATTTCATCAGATTTTTATAAAATTGAATGTTTATGCCAACTTTTTTACTTTGAACCATCTTCATTTTTTACTTAGAACATAAGTTACTTAAAGATAAACATTAAAAACTTACACAAATCTTATACAAACATGAAAGTATATGGTAAAAATTAGATGGATCAAAAAATACTTTTAAACACGAATATCTGAGAATACATCAACCATATGTTTATTTAAAATAAACCTACTAAATATAACAATACCTATCCAACAAATTGAAAGAAAAACTCATTTACTTGTATGAAACAACAGTAAAATAGGGTAGAATACATAGATGGTTTGTAATAAGATAATGTAGGCCTAATCAATAAATTTTACACGGAAAATTATTGATTACGGTACTATTGATTACTTATTTAGTTATAATGCAAGTCATTATCTATTTCTCTTATATTTGCTTGTTTGTTTGCTTATTTGAAAGTAGAACCTATTTTTGGACAATAAGTTTTCATGCCAGTTTAGCTCATTACAATCGTACCTTATTTCGATGGGCGGGTAATCTAAGCAAAATCAACATTAGATAAGCACTCTATTTTTCGACAAAGCAAGTTCCCTGCAAAGAATAGGAAATCACCTGCATTGTAGCGACCTAATTTTGTGACACAGAAGGCAGGTGAGAGGGAGGGACCAGAGTTGAGTTTCAACGGACATTGACTCCCTATGACGCAGAACGTACTGCGCTACAATAGTTACAGCATTGCTGCTTATGGAAGACTGTACACTGATGATGTGACTAGCATAGCAGATTTGGTGACCTGGTCACATTAAGATTGCAATCAACTGCCGGAATATTTGTCAAAGACTGATTTTTGTGGCATGAGTCAGCGAGAATCGTAAGCACATTACTACAGTACAAATAGTATAATAGATACGGTACTAAATTATTATATTATATATATGACTATTAGCCGGCAGGCTCGCTTCGCTCGCCTCAACCTTCTAGCTAGTATATGGACCCCCGGGAAGACAAATTCATACAACTCCAGCGAGGGGAAAATTTCTTCTAGTACGCTTCTAAATCGAAAACTTGAAATTTATACCCAATTTCAACTATCTAGGTTAATTAGTTTCTGAGAATGCTGAAAGCCGCTAGAAAAACTTCTATTTGATTTGGAGTTTTTTAAAACCCGTTCTTAGCACGTGTCAAGACCCTATGACACGTAAGTTATACCACTTTTTTGGTCTCGTTTAATTTTTGAGAACGCTAAAAAACGCTGGGAAAACGTTAAACTCGGACGTATATTTATGGGGAAATCTCAAAACCTTTATAAGACGCTTCTAAATCCAAAACAAATATAAATTATCAAATTTTCAAAATGAAATATAATTTGATTTTTGAAGAATATTGGGCAACAATTTATTGCTATTGATTTATTTGCTAACATTTTAATCAATGATAATTTGTTTCTATTTCAATTGGGAAAATAAAAAAAATAAAAAATTTAATCAAAAGATACAACTAATCAAAAGTTAAGCCTTAAACAACTCTGATATCAGTTCTAACTGTATAAAAAAGAACTATCAATGTAATCAGACTAAAGTCCGAATGGGAGATGAATCCTTCTTCACTAACGGCCCTATTCTTTCCTAATAATTAAAAATAAAATATTTTTCTTCTCAATAACATCTAAAATAATATGAACAAATTATATGAGAATAAAACAATTATGACCAAAAGACAGCATTTAATGAAAATTATTTACTCCGACTACAAGAATAAAATAATTCCATTTTTAAACTTGTAAACAATAATTTATGTTCAATTTTCCAGAAATTGAAAATTTTCTAGGGTTTAAATTTTCCATTGGGCAGACAGTTCATGCCCTGGCTGACGTGCTGTGAAATGCAGACTGGTCTAGGGGGGTCACAAACGAAATTGGAGGATCTTTATGGCAGTTGGATCAGGAGGGGAACCAAAGGTTACTTGAGGTCAGACGATGAAAGCTGTCCGATTAGAAAGAGACAGAGCAACCCAACGCATCCGCCCATTTTCTCATCCCACCATGACCTGACCACGGCTACACTCCAGGCTTCTCTAGGTTCCAGTTTGTTCTGGAGATTCAAGGTTCCAGTTCCAGCACAGATAATGTGAAGTTGAAGAATATTATAAATCTAGATATACCTTTAGAGCTATAAAATTATCTGCAGTTTCAGAAATAAATATTCTAATATCTTAGCCATGCATCCACGACCAATCCAATACAAAAAACAAATAGATTTTTAACTGACGACCGATCGATCGTCACACCAAAATTTGAGTGCTTATTTCTGCTAGAAAGTCAGATTTATTTTAATTTGAAAAATCATGTCTCGTTTATTTTCGAAGTAGCTTCGAAAGCTACTGAATCATTTAGAAATGAATCATTTGGAAATGAAAGATCTTTTCTTGGATTTCTTGTTCCATAATGATCTGCGTTGTTAATATGAAGATGAGATTCAATACCTCGAAGACGTTCGGCTGAATGTTAGTACATTTATTATATATTCACAATATAAAACTGACTGCAAGTCGTTGAATTAACAACAAAAAGGAAATATCTTTCATACACATTTCTTTGATTTTCTCTGCATTTCATTAATGGAGATGCAGTTCGTGGTCTCTTTGTTATCTTAATCCCTTAGTCCATTTGAAAAGCCGTGGTATACTGAATCAATGTAGTTATTGGCACATAACAATTTACGATCATAATCTATAGACTTAAGCTTCAAAAATATATTGCTTCATTAATATATCTATCTAGGGTCATTACACGTCAAATCAACGAACTTTTTTTGGTCATCATCGCAGATTTTGACAAAAGTTGGTACTCATACTGAGTGATGAGACTAGCAAAAATACATAATACTAAATTGTTATTCAAATCTGTTTACGAGTTACAGCCATTCGAAATTTCAAGAAATCCCCAGAAATTGGAAATCCGACATTTTTCAAATTTCTCTTTGCTCTAGCAGCTAGTGCGATCAAGCTAGAGGGCTGTGTTACGTGGTATCATTCTGCAGCATGAAAAAATTTCGAAAATTTTCAAACAAACGTTTTGAGAAATCAAAAAATAAATATTTTGGGGTTGCCGTAGCTTGAAATTTTTCAATTACAGCAGTCATATCGTATTACATATCACTGTAAAAAGCAAGATACATATTATGCTGCTGATAAAACTTACAGCCCTCTAGTTTGATTGCACCAGCTGCTAGAGCAATTTAAAAAATGTTGAATTTCCAATTTCTGGAGATTTTTTGAGATTTCGAATGGCTGTAACTGATTGGAATAAACATATTTTAATATTATGTACCCTATTTTCGTTAGTCTCACCACTCAGTAAGAGTTTACCAAATTTCATAAAATTCAAGTTTAATAACAAAAGACAAGTAACTTACCAATAAAATCAGTTTGTAAATTGTTATGCAACATGCCCCAGGCAAAACCATAATTTAATTAAACAGAATTTATTAATTTCGAAATCCTTTAGGTGCTATTAGTTTATACTGAAGACTTCCGCAATGGCGGATATTGACAACAGTATTCAACAGCTGATGGAAATAGATGAATGCTACTGTACAAAAATATCAGTCACCACCGGGAATCGAACCACGGATCTCCCAATTTCCGGTCGGGCGCCTTAACCACTAGACCATGGAGACCTTTCTGCACAGCAGCACTCATTTTTACTTGGCCATATCGGCTCGTGGTTCGATTCCCGGTGGTGACTGATATTTTTGTACAGTAGCATTCATCGATTTCCATCAGCTGTTGAATACTGTTGTCAATATCCGCCATTGCGGAAGTCTTCAGTATAAACTAATAGCACCTAAAGGATTTCGAAATTAATAAATTATGTTTAAGTAAATTTGTCAGTTTGTTCAATTGTCAGTAACTTCGAACTTTCTTGTCATAATTTAATTTTTTTTTCATTTGTTAAATTGCATAGCTACTACTTTTGAATAAAAAAAAAAAAATAAAACACACACACAAACACAATGAGTTCAAACCTGTGCATTTATTCAGAAGTTTTGACTTATAGCTCCTAACTGATATTTTCTAGTGCTTGTATTGGTGTCCGGACAGAAGCCACCATAGACATTTGCCACTATTTTTACGTTACAGCTGCTTGTATTCCGTGAATTGCACACCATTTGTACAACTGTCGTTTTGACCGACCTAGTAAACAAAGGTGGTTCAGTAACATCTAGCCAGGTTAGGTTAGGTTTGGTTATGCAGTTATGGCTGCGCTAGGAGTAGGTCGATCAAACTGTCGGTGGGTGGCAAATGTCCTGCTTTTGAAGAAAGTGGCATTTGTCTATAGTGGCTTCTGTCCCAGATTCCTTGTATTTACGAGAAAATAACTCAATTCAAGTCTAGTGTGATATCTAGGAAAGATTTCTACTAATTTTGCATGTAAAGGCTCGTCACCATGTAAAAGTCAATATCATTTGAATGGTACTGTATAACCATTTATAATTAATTACAAATGCCATTAATAATAGAAATCAAAAGCAGCCGACCATTGAATATTGCTTATTTTTCAGGTAAAGATAATCTGCTTCATTTACATTAATTCACATTGTCAGTCCATTATGCATTATTAATAATTACCCAGTTATTAAATTAAACGGTTTTACCAGTAGCACAGATATTATTATTTTATCTAAGATAATTTTGAATTTTCAAGGGTTCGGTTTATACTGTCTACTCTAATCAGCTTTATTGTCCTCTGAACGTGACACGTCCATGCAGATAATTTTAAATTATTGATAACAGTGCTATGGCCTTAATTATTACGGCAGTTTAAAATGCCATTTTTTCAAATGATCATGGAGATTGAGATACCAGATCACTAAGTGAATATACATCTCTAGGAAACATTAATACTTATAGAATTGAGCCCACGGACTGAAATGATAGATATCATGTGGGTCGTGTTGAAGAAATGCAATTTTAGCAATGACTCACAATCATGAATGAATGCATAATAAAAAGACAACATAATTTGTTCCACTCCCTCACATGCTTTCCCACTTCTTTTACTTTTCTCGCTCTCTCCTACTCTATTGCTATTTGACACTCTCCCAGATATTCTCACATGTTTTAAAGTATGTTTATGCCTACCTCTTTTTATTGTGATGCTGTATAAGATTACAAAGCACATCTCATTTGAACAAAAAACTAGTTTCTATCAGGCTCTCGTGAGAAGATGCAATTCTTTATTCGACTATAGTAACTAGTTTTTTCAAGTAGTATAGGATTATAGTCAAATAGTTGTTTTGTTCAAGAAACAGAGAACTAACTCACGTTTTTCATAACAACTACATCAAAGAACCTTTACAAAGAGATACTAGACTATTTGTTTATTTTTTTTGAAATTCAATACAGTATTGTAATTAATTAAGCAATGCATTAAGCATACGTGTAAACAATACATAAGGCCGTCCTTGATATGTCAGCAAAGGCAAATGAAGGGAAGTACGTACCTAGTGACAGATAGTCAATTAGTCACCTATGACATGTGCTCTTCACCTGTCATGCCTTCTGCTATGATACATGGGATGGAGAATCAAGTTTTCTCTCGGTAATAGATAATTATAAAGTATTTACATTAAACTGTGATGTTTTTCATGACGAAATACTTAATGAACAATCTAATATAAAACTGAAATACAGTGTCAGTTTTAATATTAGATTGTTCATTAAGTATTTTGTATATTAGTGAAATTTTATTAGTATATTAGTGTATATTGATTTACTCACTTATATTGGAGATGTTAGAGGGATGCATTTCACTTCTGATCCAACTATTCAGGAAACTTGTTTTGAGGGCTGACGAAGCTTCTTTTCAGAAGTGAAATGCATCCTTCTAACATCTCCAATAAGTAAGTAAAACAATTAAAATACAGTGTCAGTTTTAATATTAGATTGTTAATTAAGTATTTCGTCATGGAAAACGTCACAGATTTCAACACTGCAGGACCAGCAGACTTCCAACTAATCAGGAGACTTGTTTTGAAGGCCGACGAAGCTTCTTTTCAGAAGTGAAATGTATCCCTCTCACATCTCCAATATAAGTGAGTAAAACAATACATAAAAGTGAAATACAGTGCCAGTTTTGATATTAGATTGTTCATTAAGTATTACGTCATGGAAAACACAACAGATTTCAACACTGTAGGACCAGCAGACTTCCAACTATTCAGGAAACTTGTTTTGAAGGCTGACGAAGCTTCTTTTCAGAAGTGAAATGCATCCCTCTAACATCTCCGATATAAGTGAGTAAAACAAAAAAAAAGTTAAATACAGTGTCAGTTTTAATATTAGATTTACATTAATTACTTTTTTACACAATATTATAGAAGAATTTCTGTTTTCTTTTGTGGATGTGGAACTCGACACATTAGCCTACATTTTTTCAAGGTTATTGGGTTGGCATCTGTTATGGACATTTTCGGCTCACATTTGTGATTTTTTAATGGTAGGGTCATCTTCCCAACGAGATAATATGAACTTCTAATTTTCTTATAAATTAAACTCATATCAGGGATTACAATTACAGTTAATATTGTCATAGTTAATTAAAAAGCTTATTTTCTTTCTAATATTTGGAAAATCTTCAAAATAATTCTAATTAAAAAAACAAAAACAAAGAAGCTTTTGATTCAAATTATAAGCGTCGATTTATTGCAAACGTTTAATTTCAATAATGAAAGACTTCATTATTGATGACGATTTTTTTCCAATAATAGATTTAATAACAACAGATTTTCAATAAAACATTTCATCAGCCACCATTCCATAATAAATTGAAATAGGATGAATAGAATTCGATTGTTTATCCTGTCACAAAGAACTCACAGGAAAACTCATACAATTTTACAAAAAAATCGGGGGAAAATATTAATTATATTTTTATTATTATTAGCGTATGGTGCCGCAGTGGATTAGGGCATCACCTATTATCAAGATTGATAGTGGTCATAGAGACTCCAGAATATGGACAAGTCAATTAGTAAAATCAACAAAGATAAATAAGACAAAATATAAGCCGGCCCAAGAACAACGTTAAATACTCTTTATTCTCTTCAGCCATGGTTTGGCCTCTTCATTTGCCAGGTGTAACTTGGGCAGCCCCCCAGGAAAGTGATATGTTTTGTTTATTAATGAATGGATGGTCAATCCAATTTCCGAAAATAGATTATTTTTCGGTATAGTAATTCCGGTATCAAAAGTTCAGACTGTAACCGCTTTTAAAATTGCCAATGATTAATGAGCTCACAGTCTGTCAAGATAACTCTAATTGGAGTTGCAAATGGCACAGGTCATATGATGTCACTTTGAAAAAATGTTCAATAATTGACCAGCTAAGAATAAACACTCGTCATCATAATACATTAGCCTATTAGTTGTAGTAAAATACATGTATTAGTTTTAGTCTAAGTAGTTGAGTCAGACTGAACTAAAATTTAAAAATCATTTTGGTCAACGTTCAAACGTAATTTTTGAAGAGTTTGGTAGATAACTTACAATTTGACAAATTTGAATTGGATTTTTTCTGTGATGTTTTCAATGACGAAATACTTGAAGAACAATCTAATATCAAAACTGACACTGTATTTCAATTTAATTGTCTTTACTCACTCATATTCGAGATACTGGAGTGAAATTCATCCCTCCAGTATCTCCAATATAAGTGAGTAAAGACAATATATTAAATTGAAATACAGTGTCAGTTTTGATATTAGATTGAATTTCTTCATTGAGACATTTGAATTTCATTGTCAGAATCTAGAGCTCAAGTTATTTGCTGTTCTGGCACTGTTCAAGGTGGAACAGCATCAACAGATTTTTTTTCCAAGTTTCAATAAAATATTTGAGGAACAATATATTTATCCTACTAGTTTGTCGCAGTAAAAGAGAACTGCGTCCTACAAATAACCGAATTCTGATCCAATAGGATTGTTATTGTTTTGAATAAATGATTCATTTTCAATTTATGATTCTTTTTTGAAAATACAGTACAGCACTAATTATTGGTTTTCACCCGGATTGGGTTTTCAATTTACGAACATTATTTTCGACTTGGTTATATTGGCTATTTATTATATGTAATATGGTTATGGCTTTGTTGGTGAGGATACCCGTATGCATAGTTCCACCTCGTCGGGTTACCTGTTATAGGGAACACGGTGGACATACAGTTTAAGAAGTAATGGCTCCGATTTGGTTCGGAATAATATTATCTAATGCAAACTTCATCACTATTTCTACATTTCACTATATTCAAACCGCAAACCATTTGGATATGATCTTTTTTAATGTACTCCCCTCTTATAGGGCTGAACAGCAGCCAACAAAAAACAGTTTTTCGTTGGTTACAGCAGCAGGTTAATTTCAACCAGGGCACCTTTCTTGGAGTCAGTCATACTTGCAGAAGTTGACCGTTGCTGGAGAAATAAAAAGATACACGATACTATTGAGGAGGCAGGCACCAAGCAGTCAGCTTAGGGCGGAGGTCAGGAATGCGAAATTGGTGGGAAGAAGTGAGTTGCGTAGGCAGTGATCTCATGATGGGAGGCAAATGTGCTGTTGAGCATGACTCCCTCTGTTCCACTCCGTCCGGGAACCATGACTGCATACTGCATGTTTCCTACATTAATATTCTCCTCACTAACGGAAAATTATTTTTAAAAGGTTGTGGCTAATTAACTTTGGTAAACACCTGCTCTAACGACAAGTAATCGTGATTTTTGAAACAGGTTAACGTAAATCTTAAAAAAAAGACAAAGAAGGGTTTACATTTTGCTGTAACTGCCGTTTTGCTCTAGTGTAAATGAAAGTACAGCGGCTGCAGTATCTGCAATAATATAGATCTATGATGCACCATATACATTAAATTTTATGTGAAATGATTATGAAATCACGTTGATAAGTAGAGCAGCATTTGAAATTTCTCTTCGTGCGCATTAAATTAGGCCTACACATATTAGTGATAAACTATCGAATTTCTTCTGTAGTTTAATCCTTATACAGTATAAACTCTGTTGGCTATTTTTAATGGCAAATATGTGAAACTTGGAGTTTAATTTACAGTGGTAAAAAATACTTTCAAACAATATATAAAGAGCAGTCATTGTAAACAGTATTCAGTTTTGATTCGAACGAACGTGATAAAGTGACATAGTGGCAGACTTCCTTTACAGTTTTATAGTGTACACATACATATGCTATTTCTTTATATATATTATGGTGATTACATATAATATCAAATACAGTGAAAACTATGCTTCGCAAGTGTTCCATTTATTTATTGAGTGTTCAATCTTTTTAGCCATTTATTTTTACATCATTGAACAGTTTATTGAATAGTTATTTATTACATTTATTAAAATCCTAATAATCGGCCTAGTGACAGTTGGTAATTAGTTTGTGTACAGTGATATAGTAAATTCATTATTAGCTAATCGTTATTGATCTGTTAGTTTCTTATTGGTTTTTGTTGTGTGACATAACTAATTAGAGCGTGTTGTAAGTAATGTGTGTTAATTAATTCAAAGTGATAAGTTAAATTCAAGTGTCGCGAGCATTATTTTAGTGATAGAACCCGTAACAATAGTGTTTCGGCACAGCAGGTCTTCCCTGCGTAAGACTGTTCTGATCTCCTCTAGATCTAGACAGTGTCCGTATAGCATGACGAATTGTTGGATTGACCTTGATATACACTATTTCTTTATCTTTCTCTTCACGTTTCTTCATTTCGATGCAATCCAAAAGCGTTCTCTTTCTCTTCTATTTCTTCTTCACCTCCTTGCACTCGTCGTTTTGGGTGTGGAGAATTGGAAACACGAGAGCTGAGAAATAAAAATCTTTCAATCTTTCTTTTTGCTCTTATTCTTTTCCTCCTATGCTTCTCGCCATATTCTCCTTTCGGAAAAACAACAACAAATAGTGACTGCACTTTATTCTTGTTGTATTTTGCGAATAAGTTACGTTTTTTCAATACGGCGAAAATAGAACAACACGCTTGGTGTTATAGCCTAGACAAATTAGACTTTTGGTCAGTGGCGAATCCACGTGGTGGAGGGGTGGAAGGGAAATTCCCCCCCCCCCCAAACGGAGAAGAAGAAGAAGAAAAAGAGGAAGGAGAAGAGAGAGAAGAAGAAGAAGAAGAAGGAGAAAAAGAAGAAGAGGAACGAATGGAAATGATAGAAAACAGTGAAGAAGTGGAAAAGAGATGACAATAGAAATTGGTAGGAGAGAGATGAAAATGAAAAGGGTAGAAAATAAGGATAAAATTAAAAGTAGAAGAAAATGAAGGAGATTTTTCAAAGTTGTTGACAAGCGAGGAAAATGAGACAGCAATGCCTAACCAACAATTAATTTTCTATTACAAATATTGTGTACTTCAGTACTTGGTCTGAAAATGATGCCAGTTCTGAAAGGGTTTACTGGATTCTTGCAGCTTATCAATACATGGTTGAGGACTACTATATCAGAGAAAGCAGACTTGTTTTATTAGCACTATTTTACATTCACTCAGATAATCGCTCTAGAACCTAGATCCTGGAACCTCAAAAAATTGTTGGAGATTTTGGCTAATTACAGAATAGTTTTTCAATTGCAAATAATGTATTTAATTTTTCTTGTTCCTCCGGGACAAAAGAAAATTTGGAATTTTAGCAGGCCATTGTGAGCTAATTTTTGGCAAGAGTCAAAGATGTCTGGAATCACTAAAAATATGGTTTTTGTAGGAGTTTTATTTTAAAAAAGTTTCCAAGGATTCCCCCTCAATTATTTTGGAAGAAATTTTAGCCTACGGTACTGTAAATTACCCCAATCAGGAGCAGTGAGGGATCAAATATAGAAAAGTGAGTTTCAAGTAAGGTCCCGGATCTCCCATTGACAGTTAACACAAGAACTAGACAAAATTTACTTTGACACATAACGTGGGTTGAAGAGTTAAGTTAGAAGAATTAATGGCTAGAATCACCTGACATGTAGTTTTAGAGAGGTAATTTCAAAAATTTTCCCGAACGCCCATTATGAAATAAATAGCCATGTATATTGTTTGAATTTATCGTTATAGGTCTACTACTCCAAATTACAAATTATCACTATTGTAATTATTGTACCGAGATTCTAACCCTCCCGGCAACATCCCCCCCCCCCCCCCCGCTAGACTGACCCTGTAGTTATGCAAATGCTTTTTGTGATGTAACGATAAACATTAAAATGTTATTAAAATTTGTACTTAAAATATAATATCATTACAGGCAATAGGTGAACAATTAAATTTGTAAAGTTGGTTTCATTTCAATTGAAATTTTCAAACATCCCGGACCATACCCCACTCAGGTATTCCCTCCCCCAAAATCATCTGCTGGATCCACCCCTGCTTTTGGTGGACAAAAATTGGTACAAAGCTGGATTTTTTCATTTACTCTAGGCATCCCAGAAAAAATCTGGCTTGTAAATAACTTTTAGGGGGCAAAAACCCCAAATTTGACGTTTTTTCCCTAAAACTCGAGAATTATGTACCGCGTTGAAAACATTGTTCAATTCGAAATTGAAGAATATAAAATTCTACGTCGATTGATGAACAGTACAACAGTATCAAATCGGTTCAGTTAATAATTCACAATCAATTTTCAAAAACCAGATATTGTTACCGCCTTTGTGAAAAATGAGTCACCTCCATGTTTCGATGCATATTTATCTTGTAAATGCTCACTCCAACACAAATAAGTGATAGGAAAGAAATTCCTATTAGATCACTGAATTTACTTCCAGAAGAGTCCTCAATTTGAAAATTTTGCCAATTTGTTTCTAAGATATGCAAAAAAGCCTGAACCACTATGTAGCGCTATTAGACAGTAACCATAAGTTTCATAAGCAAGTGATATCAGGAAAAGCGTTTAGTAGTTTTTTCTCAACGGATTCTCATGTATTTTTAGACGCTGAGTCTGAATCTGAACTTTGGAACTCCAAAATATGGTCCGGGGATGAAATCACCAACGGCGGACCCCCTTCCCATCCACCCATTTGAACGATCAATCGCACCCCATTGAGTGAAAGTTCATTCTTCCCAGCTCATTGAGACGATCCTAATTCATATGCAAAATGTCAATTTCTGACCATAATTAACCACTCCACTTTATACTTGAAAAATGACGATTTTTCAATATTGAAATAACTCAGGAACTATTGGGACTGAGAATAAAATGGCGAGATTGGTCTCAAATTGTAGTTAAAACTGTAAATTATTATGCACAAGCCAAATTTTTCGCAAACTTGGGGGATTACTAGAGTGGATTTTAAAAAATCCAGCTTTGTATCAATTTTTGTCCTCCACGGCTTTTTAATTTGCCTGGGCTAATATGACACAGGGAGACTTTTTGTAAAACACAGAAATGAATTAGACTGTCCAAATAGAATTGAATGTGATGTCTCAATCACTTTTGTGTTCTATAAAAAAAAACACCCTGCGTCATTTCAACAAGCATGGCCCGTTTTTATGAATCCAACTTGATGCTTCCGTAACGTAAGGGAGACCTGATTGAAATTGGTAGATTTAAACCAAGAATATAAATTTTGAGAAAAAATGTTGAAGTGTTACATAACTATATATTGAGATATCTGATGGAGTGAGAAATTATTCAATTGGCTTGATTTTATCAAAACATGTTTTCTAGCTTTGTATTAATTCAGGTTTGATATTGACTTCGTTCAGAGTGTGTTAAATAGGCCTACTATTCACAAGTCTAGTTTGCCAAGATGTTTCGGATACAAGCAAATGAGCTAAGCGATCTTATAGACTACATTATCATATCAAGAATAAATACCTGCATTTGCATCTGAAACAACAAAACGAGTTTGCCTAGTCCTAGATACCACACTGTCACTGTTTACTTCGATGCAGTACAGTACTTTAGTCTTCTTTTCGACTGCTAGCTCCAAGGTGAGAGATACAATGCTACTCAAATCGGGTGTTATAATTTGATACAATTTAAGCTGACACAGAAATTATAGCAAACAAACATTTATGGTTTAACTGTGTTTCTTCCAAAGAATTGACTTCCAAACTAACAATTTATTTAGCATTAGCAGCAACAATTTCAGAAAAAATCTAAGCCTAAAGTTAAGTACGGTAAGTGTAATGATTATTCCCCGATTGATGTAATTGTAGCTATGAATGAATAGTGTAACTATAAATTGTTAAACTTCTTTTTGGATTACATTGATTTTATTATAAATTAGTTATACTGTATACTACCATTCATTGACTAGGATTAACGATGCAAAATACATAAATGTCTAATAGCTACGATACGAATAGAGTGTTTATCACTAACAAACCATAAAAATGTTGTCCAGGCAATGCGAACGTAACGAATATGTTGAAAACAACTATTGTATACAATTTTCAAGTCAATTTAACTCAGCTAAAACTACCGCGGATTAGAAACCGTAATGCCAAATTCCGAATCTCCTAAATTTCTTTTGAAGGTTACGACTGCAACTTATGAATAAACGTGACTCAAATTCTACGTTAAAAGGTTATTCTAGTTATGTTAGTTCAACATATTGAAAAATGTATTTGTGTCCAAGTTAGTTTAATTGACGTTTATGACGTATCATACAGAAATACCGGTATACGATGCCACGATGAAAAAATATAATTGAAAACCAACAATCAAAGATAAGGGTGAATTAATTTGTGTAATTAATCAATTGTTAAGGGTACCGTACTTTCAATTTATAATCAGTTTTGTGGGAAATAATTTAAAAATTTCTATTTTTGAACAATAAGAAAATGTTGCTCAGATTACGTATCATAGGATTGATCGAATGCATCGCCACAAACACATACAGTAGCTTGTAAAAGAGGAAACGGCAATTTGAAAAATTATCGTAATTTTGTAATTTGATGGTCCTGTGAACAGCGATCTAAATAATTAATCTTTTAAATTACTTCTAGTGCAAATTTTTCATGCATAGTCTATCAGTAATTAATAATATAGAAAAATAGTAATCATCAATCATCATACATTCAACTCTTGTGAAAGAATAAATAAGGGAAATGTAGATTTTAGTAAATCAGCTAAGCATTTGTTCATAATTTTATTGAATTTCTAAACTAAAAAATAATTGTTTTGCTTTGTGCTAATTTTATTTCTTATGAGCATTTGTCATACTTTAAAAAAAAAATATATATATATATATATTATATATATATACGGTATATATTAAAATATTACTATCAACAGAAGGATCGATCAAAAGAATTGGGTACACCTTCAATTTATTTGAACGATTTTATCCGGATCAGATGGCAACTTGACGAAACTACAGTAATGGATGAGTTATTGACTATTCAATTCAAATTCATTCAGGGGCGGATCCAGAATTGAATTGGAGGACGCTGCTCCTGGGGCCTGTTTCATTATTATTAACTACAAGTATAAGAAGACTACTAATAGTATCGGTTTGAAATGTTATTATAATCAGTCCCCAGGGAGGGTTGCTGTCGATCGATAAAACGATCTTTCAACTTACATGGTCTAGAATCTTTTTGCTTCATGAGAGTAGACTAGTATCTAAAAGTCCTGTATTAGGCCGGTTTTACGCACCGCGTTTATTATCGCACGTTAATAAACGCGTTTATTAAGAGAAGTAAAACAATTCAGTCACGCGTTTCCAACGCGACAAAAAACGCGGTGACAATTTGGTCACGTGACAGATAACGCGGGTCAGAGATGGTGAAATTCAGACACCAATTATAAGCGTAATTTTGCTCATGGAAGAAAATTTCAAAATGATATTTACTCAGGTGAATACGATTAGAATTAAAAAATTCAAGTATCCGAAATTTCAAAAAAATTCGATTTTGGTTGAGACAGCCCAGATCATTTCCCCTTCCACTTTCCATTTTCCCTTGGCTCGACTCGAGTGACACAAAACGCGCGTTTGCATAAAACTGGACAAAACTTCCCATTTTGTTTCAATTGCCGAGTGGTATGAGGTATCTGTTCAATCAGAGATAAGCTACGAAACTCCTGGGTGCTCTTTGCAAGGGTGACCGATTCGATTGGCCAGAAAAAGACTGTTCTCTGCTGTAAAATCACTTCCCCGTGGCTCGGAACCCACCTAAAACTGTAGGTCCAACTTATCAATCACCATCACCCAATTCATTACCCAAGCACGGGTCTCAGACCTATGAGGGCTCCATCCTCTGAAAAAATAATTGTACCTTTTCGCGACAGTATTGAACTCGCGCGTTTTAATTACCTGCCGCTTGATATTTAAAACGCTCAACGACAAAAAGGCGTCTGAAACACACAACTTGCATAAAACGACAGAAGTTACGCATAGAAGTTAACTCGCCGCGCTCATTATCGTGCGACAGAAAACGTGGTGCAAAACCGGCCGAACGCTCTATCAAATAATAATAAATTATGAGTGTCTCCGTTCATACGGGTAATCAAGTGTTGATCTACGATGTACAATTCAGAAAGGCGGATATCTCTATTTGTTGACGATCCTGTGTTTTTGTTGCCGAGCAAGTTTGAAGTTGGGATTTGCCTTATTGCAGTATATAAAATTTATGCAGTAAAATATTGAAAACCATGAATTAACAGATTGGAGAAAATAAATATGAAAGAAAACGGAGAAAATGAGCAATTGAGTCGTTGAAGAAGAACAGTGATAGTTTCGGTGATTTCATACCAACATAAGTTAAATGTTTTAAATAAACCAAAAAATAACAATACTTCCAACTTACAAAATATAAGCTTCCACTGTTCATTTCTATTTTTTGGTGACCGTGCCCCAAGTCACCAGTCTTGGAAAATGTAATCAGTACAACAGTAAATCTAAGCACATAGATTATGAAAAATAAATAAATTTAAGCATAATAATAATAATAATAATAAGCTTATTCCTTTTACTGGTGGGGAGACCCTTATAGGGTTCCACCTCGCCGTTTGAGCCATGTAATGAAAAACATAGTAGACCTATTTTTTGGGTGAGTGATAAAAAAGCTTACAACAGCGAGTCATTGAAGCACGCGGTCACCCATCCAAGTGCAGTCTTGAGGCGCTCGTGACTAAACATCACGATCGTATAAACACCATCACGCTCATCGCGTGACCAATCACCACCATGATTAAATCAAAACACTTAAATTTAGTGGGCTACTTATGGTAAAAACATCTTCCAAACTGCCCAAATTCATTCACCACGTCACAAGTTAAATATATTGGATATTGTATTATAAAACTAAGTTAATAAAATACTAGAAGATCCAGGAACCATTAGTTTCATCAAGAATCCAAACCTTTCATGAAAATTGACAACGTAAGCGACGCCTTGACCACGTCGCTGAATTTTTAAGCTTTGCTCATCTTCAAAAATAACTAGAGTACTACATTTACAGAGAAAATTGTTCAAAAATAAAAATACTACTACTCACCAAGAGCCATAGCTATCCAATATTTTCAACAGTCACACAAAACTTTGACAGAAACAAGTTGATGCAATTATTCACTTGCAATACAGTGCAACTGCAACAAATAAACTGAATGACCACGACTGACTCAGCGATGAACCGGCGAATTGAATGAACAAGTTACCGTGCTGGAACAGAAATAGTTGAGGAATGCCAAATGCCAGCCCAACCAAGTCAATGCTTGCAGATGTGCGTGCGTGAGTGTAGTAAGAGAGAGCTTCTTACTTTCTTCGCTGGAGCGCAGCTGTGTACAGAGAACAAAACTTCACCAGTAGAGCTCTCTAGAAACAGCGGTAACTTTTCAAATTCGTACAATAACGAAATAATTGTTGAAACGTTTTTCAAACTGGTCAGAGCAGCTTTGATTCCCAGGCAAAAACTGGGAGAAAGAAAAAATTTGGAGATTGCAATGTAAATTATATAAGAAATAACTTAATAGATATGAGAAAATACGTTAAGTTATTTAAAATCCAAATAGCGACAGACAAAATAAACAAAACAACTAATGGTACCGTACAACTGGGATTCCAAAGTTGCTTCCGAAATAGATTACATTATGATAAAATATTCGTTGGTTATATCTGTTTCTAGTGGTACTAAAGACATAGTTAGTTCTTCCAGAGAGCACGAAGGAGTTGGCGTGACATAATAAAGTGAAAAATATTTTCTTTGTAGTGGCGAAGGTGATATTGTGGAAGGTATCCATAATGAATAATAAAACGAAATTGTCACAACCACATTTGTTTAATAAATGTGGTTGTGACAATTTTGTCTCATTATTTATTGCGAAGAATATTCACCAAACTAGCAACGAAATTTCAGTGGTAAAAAGAAACTTTTACGACTTATTAATGATACTAACAAAAATGCTTTTAATCGATTCAGAAAAGTTAGTAGGCAGTATAATATATGACGGTCGGCAGTTTAAATGAAATTTACTTCAATTTATAAAAGTTACTATACTGCAGAAGTCCCACAAAAAGTAGCAAATTCAAGACAGGTTAAACGCTCATGGTAACTTATAGTATAAAAGGATTTCAAACTGAATACGGGGTTTACCGGAGATTTGGCGCAAGATAGGGTTCGTGCCAAGTCACGGAGTCAGTTCGGTAAAATGTGAGTCAAGCGACAGAAGCACAAATTTGTTGTTTGTTGCCATTTGAGGTTATTTGAGCGTGCCTTGCTGTGTATCTAAATACATATTATTAAATACACTCGAGTGCTGTGCTTTGATGCAATAATTCCATATATAAAATGGATGTAAACGTGTGTAAAAGAAGTCAGAAAGGTGGAGAATGGAAAAATTTCAAACAAATTCAACGAAATAAAGAATGGAAAAATGTTGATGTTTTAAAAAAGGGAGTCAAGTCAGAAGACATAGCAAACTTTCAGCTTCCACTGTTCGATTATACCGGTACGAACAAACTTTCAGAAGCTAAGAAGAAACACCTGAAAGCAATGATATACCATTTAAAAAAAATGAAAATAAACCTTTTCTCCTACAACTGCTCGTAAAGTACTGAAAACTAATTGTAAAATACCTCTTTACTGCTCCGCAAACGGTAAAGTACTTTACGCTCGCCAGCTGTTTTCTTTACGTTTCTGTTTTGATTTTGATGTCTTCTCATTGGTGGATCACGGAATCCGGGAAATTCACAAACTGTGTTTGAGACAGTTCTATGTGTGAGAGAAAAATTTGGAAGTATTTTAAAGCTGGGACACAACCATGAATATAATACTAGGAATAGAGACAAGCTATGCTTGCAGAAGCATAGTCTTAAATTTTACCAAAAGAAGCCGTCTTATATTGGAGCTAAGTTTTATAATCATTTGCCTCCTTACATCCAACAGGAATTAAATTTTGATAAATTTAAAGGTCTTTTAAAGAAACATTTGACAAGGAGAGCTCTTTATAGTATTGAAGAATTTTATCTATAGCTAACTGATGACTGTAACTCTGTAAAACTGTAAAATTTAATATTAAGAGTTTGTATTATATCCTACACTTTAGTTGTAATTTACTATTATGATAATAGTACGTACAGAAGTAACCAAACTTGTGACACTATTCTATGTACTAGTTGTATTTGAAATGAATAAAGAAATTATGAAATGAAACCTCAACAATGGCGAACGCTAACCAAATCCGCGCATGGTCTGTGATGTTTCATTTCATTTCATAATTTCTTTATTCATTTCAAATACAACTAGTACATAGAATAGTGTCACAATTTTGGTTACTTCTGTACGTACTATTATCATAATAGTAAATTACAACTAAAGTGTAGGATATAATACAAACTCTTAATATTAAATTTTACAGTTTTACAGAGTTACAGTCATCAGTTAGCTATAGATAAAATTCTTCAACACTATAAAGTGCTCTCCTTGTCAAATGTTTCTTTAAAAGACCTTTAAATTTATTAAAATTTAATTCCTGTTGGATGTGAGGAGGCAAATGATTATAAAACTTAGCTCCAATATAAGACGGCTTCTTTTGGTAAAATTTAAGACTATGCTTCTGCAAGCATAGCTTGTCTCTATTCCTAGTATTATATTCATGGTTGTGTCCTAGCTTTAAAATACTTCCAAATTTTTCTCTCACACATAGAACTGTCTCAAACACATAGAGGCTGTAAACTGTCATAATACTAAGTGAAGCAAAATGTTCCTTCACTGACTCTTTGTAATCCATATGTAAAATTATTCTTATAGCCTGCTTTTGTATTCTCAGAATTGAGCTCATGTTCTTGTTTGAGGTGGCGCCATAGAGGCTTATTCCAAAAGCAATTATTGAATGTATGTATGAAAAGTAAATTAATTTTAGCGTTTCTGAATTGCAAATAAAAGACATCTTTCTCAGAGCATACAAACCACTTGACATTCGGGATAATATCATTGTAACATGATCCGTCCATTGCAAGTGTTAATCGATGGTTAAACCTAAAAACTTGGAAGAACTGTACTGTTTTATTATTCCGCTTTCCAACTTGATTATGGGATTAAATCGGTTTCTTTGCGTCGTTGTAAATGTTAAAAAGTTAGTTTTATTTATGTTAATAACTAAATTATTTTCATTTAAATGCTTTGCCAAAGTCGACAGGTTTAATTCTGATATCCTTTCAATTTCATGCTGAGATTTTGCTGATATTTTTAAGTTTGCATCATCAGCATACAAAACCAGTTTACTATTACTGTCCAGCTGTGGCATACCTTTCAAATAACAAATGAAGAGAATTGGACCTAAGATTGACCCTTGGGGTACCCCACATTTACTAACTTTCATTTCGGAATTATAGGTGTTTTTAAATCTTTTTTGGTTCACGTGGTTTATTTGAACGAAAAATTGTCTGTTCAGAAGGTAAGATTCAAACCATTTGTAGGCTACACCTCTCACTCCTAAACTTTGCAGTCGCTCAAGCAAGATCTGATGAGATATACTATCAAAAGCTTGGGTAAGATCTAAAAATATCCCTACAGACCTTTCTGAGTTATCTATAGAATCAATAACGGATTCAATGAATTCTATAGCTGCCGTCTTAACTGATTTACCTTTCCGAAAACCGTGCTGGAAAAAATCAAGTAATCCATTTGTTTCCAAGTATTGCAAAAATTGGTCAGACATGGCACGTTCATAAATCTTGGAGACTGCTGGCAATAATGAAATTGGGCGGTAATTACTTATATCGTTCTTACTATCTTTTTTATAAACTGGGATGATTTTAGAAATTTTCAACTGTTCAGGAAATATTCCTGTGATTAAAGAAGAGTTAATCAAGTGTAGAAGCGGTTTTAATAAAACATTCTTGGCTTTTTTTATAACGGCAATTGGTATGTCATCATATCCAGCACTGTATTTATTTTTCAAGCTAGAGATAATTTTATCAAGTGTATTGTAGTCAATAGTTTTGCATTTGAATTGGTGACTGCTAAAGCTGTCGTTTTTTACTGTTTTTGGGGAATGTCCTGCATTGTTCTCCTCTTTTGCAAAGTAATTCAGGAAAAGCTCACTTATTTTCTTGGGATTAGAAAAGATTTGTCCTCTATTTTTTAAAGTTAGATTTTCAAAAGGTTTATTTTTATTTCCAACTTCCCTATTTATGACTTTCCAAGTTTCTTTTATCACATTCTTAGAGTTTTTTATTTTATTATCATAAAATGTTTTTTTGCTTTGAATTAGTTTTGCCTTGAGTTCCCTATATTTTTTTTCTGAGATTGACATGCATATTTTTATTTTTCATTAACCTTGCTCTATTGGTTTGATTGATGAGTTCTTTTCTATTTGCTTTTAACTCTGTCGTTACCCATGACTTTTGGTTTATATTTTTCTCAACCAAAGTTCTTGGAAAATACTTATTGAAATAACACAGAAAAATGCTATTGAATGTCTCAAATTTACTTGTTACATCTGAATTTAATACTTCCAGCCAAGTTTCCTGACTTAGAGCTAAATTAAACTTATCAAAATTATCGTCAGAAAAGTTCCTAGAGTATTTAAAAATAAATTTATCATCTTTTTCACTATTGTCTAAAATATTTTCTATTTTTATTTCAACCACTTGTGCGTCATGGTCTGATAATTGAGTATTTATTCCAGCAACACCTATAATTGAACCGTCCATGCTTGTAAAAACATTATCAATTACCGATTCAGTGGTTTCAGTTATTCGAGTAGGAAAGTCAACCATATAATGGAGGCCATATGTGGTAAGGATATTAATCACTTCCCTGCTGGTATGAGTTTGTTTTGTCATGTCTATGTTAAAATCACCAATCAACACTATATCACTATACTTATGACTTACAATATCCAACAGCAAATTAAGTTTGCTTATAAAAATACTCTCGTTTGTAGCAATAGGAGATCTATACAATCCCAATATCAGCATCCTACTTCGCTTCTGCATATATTCTATCATACATATTTCTAATACTTTGTCCTCAGTGAGCTCTGATACTTTTTTGATATGTACAGGTTTAGCATTCAATAAGTTTTTCTTTGTAAGTATTATTACACCCCCACCTTGGAAGTTTTTCCTTGTGTAAGAAGACTTTATATCATAGTTGAGAATGTTTATATGAGGTAGCTGATGAGTATATACTTTATGCTCAGTGAGAACAACTATGTCTGGTTTAATTTCATCTAAAGTAATTTCTAGAGACTCAACAGCAGAAGGAAGATGTCTGATATTTTGATGTAAGATTTTGATATAAGTGTTTTTGTTCAGATGGATCGGTTCTGGAATAGGGCTGGATGAGGTACATCTAAAAAACTATTCTGGTCCAGGAATTGCGTTTTGGGTGATTGAGGAGAAGAACTTTGTCTGGTAGTCAAAGGTGGAAACCGATGTGAAGGGCTTTCCTGAACATTGTTTGTGAGTCCATAATTCTGCATGCAAACTGAAATAGGTTCAACAGCACTATTAGCAGCAGTATCACTAGAGTCCAGATCCAATTTTCTAACTTCATCTATTTCTTTCTCATTTGAATGACAGTCAGCATGAAGTGTAGCTCGAGTAATTTCCTGAACTATATGGGTTTTCCCTTTTCTATTGAAGTGAAGTCCGTGGTTTGTGTGATAACGGCGGGGCAGATTCCATAGTTTTATCAGCTTAATTGAGTTGGTTCGGCTTAGCTCGCTGATTCGAAAGTTTGCTTCACGGATGAGCTTGTTCTCTGGTGACGTCTCTCTTAGGTCGTAGCGGTAAGGTATGTCGGAGAGTATTATGTCAATATCTTCATATCGTGAGATGAAAAACTTGAGAGATAATATGTATAATTCTAGGTCAGCCATTGTTGAAGTTTTTGTAAAATTATTTGTACCACCCAGAACAACTAAGGAGGTTTTCTGATTTGGGTAAAGCAACGTGTCGTGAATATAGTTGTTCATAATATCTGATATAGAAGCACCAGGGTAGACAAAACCACAGCACCCATAGTCACTCGGCAAATTATTCCGAAGCTGGCAGCTCAAATTCCTGCCATGGCTGTCAGACAGTATCAATATGTTTCGCCTGTAAAGATAAGCGTCAGTTCCAGCAATGATCTTGTTTTTTTGACTATGTTGATTTGTACGCCCACTAGAACTCAATTTCTTAATTATTTTCTCCAGATTGTGCGTATCTTCAATCAATCGCTGAATCTGCTGTTGTTGCTGTATAATCTTAAATTGAAGCATTTTAGACTTGTTACTAAAATTATCATCTTCGCAGTTTACAACACCATAACTATTTTTATCACAACTATTTGAAAAATTAAGATTCAAGTCCAACCACTTCTCTCCAACTAGAGCCTTTGGGTTCTTCCTTAAGATATCGACTATTAATTTTGCGTTTTTTACAACTTCCCGGCCACATGAGTAAGAATTATTTTGTTGGCTGCACTGGGCTTGTTTGAAGCAAGATGAATCCACGATATTCATCAGTTTGCACATTCTATTATAAAACATGGTTGCCGAAAAACTGTTCAGTTCAGTTATAGAATCAAAGTGTAAGAAGGCTTTATCTGGCAATTTGATGGCTATATCAAACTCCAGTGAGTTCCCTCCGTATTTCCACCTATTGTGGGGTCCAGTTTGGAGTTTGAAATTGGAGCTAAAATTAATTCATAACTGAAAGGATTTAAGTTTTTTATAATATCGATGGAATCTTCATCATCAGAAAGCATAATCTGAGTGCATATAATGGGATGTAAAAGGAGGATGTCCTTGCTATTGTGTAAGTCCTTTAATTCGTCCCAGATTTCTAAGTCACTCAGCCAAGTTTGCCTTTCATACGAGCTTGAAGAAATAAGATCCAGATTCTCACTATTTTTCACCTCACTGCCCATATCAGGGCTCCTCGTCTCCATTAGATAACATATATATTGTGGCGGGTCATCGACTGTCTGACAGCCCTGAGTAACTGAAACAATCTCATCACACTTTAGTTTGAGTCGCACTGTCAACACACTGTTTGCCCGTGAGATTCATAATCATTCTCTCGTTTTCAATAGATCGGTCAACTGCAGCTTCCCATTCCGTTTTAAGTCGTGAATTTTCCCGCTGCAGCTGGTTATTTTCTGTTTCCAATTTCTCTAGATCAATTTTCCTTAAAGAAGCAAATTCATTATCGTAGTCTCTTGAATTGTTTAGCTCGACATTGGATTGACAGGCGCTTACCGGAGTCATAGGAGTAGAGCATGATATTGTACCATCCAAAGTTAAATTTCTGCCAGGGGAAGTACACCTTTCTTCTGAAATCACTGGTTCTACTGACAGATCCAAAGTATTATTTGAAATTGATTGATAGTGAGTATGACAACTCTTTTTTATGCTCCGAATCTCCCTGATTTCACCATCTGTTTTTAAAGAAGCATTGCAATTCTTATTCATACATCTCCAGGAAATATCTCCACAGATCAGTTTGCGATCCATTCTATATGAAAAGGAATTGAATATAATTTTTGGGTGACCTCTAGCGGTTTTATCGACTTTTATCACACTCATATTTGAAACGGATGACTAAATACAGAATAATTTACTGAGAATCACAATATTATAACATTTTAATAACCCTATATTAATTTTTAGAGGAAGGGGCAAAGAGATGATCCGAGGAAAACAGAAAAAAAAAAACAGGGATTGCCAAGAGAGCAGTCAAGGCCAAGAATTGGAAGCTCCTGATTTGAAGGAAATTAATATTAGGGGTAATATTTTCCAAATTCAGTTTATAGAAGCGTGTCAATCATACGGAATTCATATTATAATGTCAAATTCCGAGCTCAAATAAATAAGTTGAAGTTATATATATATATATATATATATCAGTTAAAAACTATGCATAGGATATTCTTGAGATAAAAATGTTGTCAATTATAGAAGTCAAACAATCATTCAGTAAAGATGAGCGCCGGTCCTTGAAGCGAAAAACAGATAAGCTAGCAAAATTTTGGCTGTTTATCAGTATAACTGTGGCCTAGAGAAGGAACCCCCTCATCCATATAGATTTCAGTTGAATTGAATTCAGTTATCTGATACTGCCAAAGATAAGTAGAGTTTGAACAAAAGTTGGCTGGTCGAAAAATGGAGCTTTACGTATAATCCACGCAACACAACAAACTTCAATTATAATTATTTCGAATTACTTACAGCTTGTTTGAGATCGATTTATAGTTTCAGACACACAACTGTTCACACATAACTTTCCACACAGATTCAACTAACTATTACAATGAAAAACCACTGTTAATGAGAAAAATGTACGGAGCGACACAAAGTACGTCTAGTAGCCGGCCGGCTGCCGGTATCCTTTGTTATAAACTACAAGCTTTTATTGTATTGGAATCCAGAACTGCAGTTGTTGGAAAAATATTGTATGCAATTCGCGTATGAAGCTTCTTTATTGCTCTCACAAAATTAATGCGCTCCACTATGCGTTGTGCAGTAAATGTTTTGGCTCGAGCAATTAAGTCGCGCTTCACGCTCTTAATACATAAATAACTATTTATGAGGAGTTAGTTAACTGGGTTTGTTGTCTTTATTAGAGAGTTTTAGCAAACCGTTTTTGAATCCCCTTACAGAGCTCATGCGTTTCTTGGTGAAGCCTGAGGGTAGCTGGAGAAAGAGGCTCTGAACCGGTTTTGTAGTGGTGGGGGTTCGCTGAGAATCAGTCTGCGCTCTCACACTGCCCGTGCAATTTCAACTTCCCCTCCAGTGCTCAGCTCCCCACTTGCCACTACAGCCCCTCACACGGCTCACACCCAGGCTTCACGAAGAAACGCACAACCTCTACGTTATATGCTATTCAGGTCACAACTGACCTGAAAGGCGTTAAAGTATAAGGGGAATAAAAATAGACGGTTTGTTAAAACTCTCTTGCCTAGTTCTTGAACATAATTTTTTAAAATTCATCTCTCTTTTAGACCGTATAAAGGGTCCATATTGGAAAATATACAATTTAAAGAATTATTCAAGGTAATTTCGATAATCAGGATAATTTGATAATCCAGATGAAGTCCGGTCCCAATTAATCCAGATTATTGACGTTCTAGTGAATTTCAATTATTTATTTATTATTGCCACTACAGCTTTCTACTATGTCCAAGTGTATAAGATTTAACCCTCTATACAATATCAATATAGCTGCATAATAATTGAAGAATTCTTATACATTTTCATCATTTTAAAAAGCTGCAATGATGTAATTCATTGTCCGTAGATGTGACAGCAGAGTAACCGCTATTGGTTTCAAAGTTCCCTCTTCAACAAACTTTACTATTCTAGCGCGGACCCTCGTCAAATCATCGAACAACAACAACCAGTTGCCGAACAACGTATTGCAGGCTTTTATAAAGTCAAAGTCAAAGTCAAAAAATCGTTTATTCATTAATGCTTCACACATTTTGAACAGAGTCACTAAACCTAAATCACAATGTAAAAATATAATAGTTAAGTTACATCACAATAAAAATTAGAATAAAAAATTGTCAAAAGGATAAAATCATAGGCAACTCGAAACACAACACGAGATTATACATAAAACTCAAACACTGAAAGTGAACATTCAAATGAACATTATAAGGCACATAGAAGAAAACTACTTTAAACATGTCTGGACTGTATGTACTCCTCTAATGTGTATGGGCTCAAATCAACTAGATATTTTTTCAGTTTTCTTTTAAACTCAGGCATTAGTGAATCCCTAACAGAACTAGGTAAACAATTCAAAAACTTTGCTCCCATAAACGATGGTTTCCTAGTGAATAATTTTGTTCTATGTTGGTGAGTTATGAACCTTGCCCTATTTCTTGTATTGTAGTTATGTACCTCAGAATGGAGAGAAACACTTTTCCAACCTTTTTTTATACACAAAATGCATTCCATGATATTCAAACCATACAGTGTAAGGATTCCCAGTTGCCTGAATTTATCTCTCACCGATTCTCTTGGAGCCATATTTAAAATAACTCGTATTGTCTTTTTCTGAGTAATAAACAATTTTTTCCATTCTGAATCTGAGGTGCCACCATAAAAGTATTTTTTAAACAACTTTTAAAAATAAAATCAATAAGCTTGTCAAAAAGAAACATTAGATACACTTTAAGAAAATTATGAACTTTTCGATGCAGTTTTTTATTTTAGAATACTTTCAAATACAACTTTATAATCTTGATAATAGTTTTCACGAAATTTGTGATTTTCTTATGGGAATACAACGATAGTTTTAAACAAATATAAAAAGAACCAATTATTTGATTGAGTCGATTCTAACATCAAATGAAAGCTTATGAAAAACTGCGTGCTATGCCAAAGACCGTTTTTTAAATGATTTCTTATGATGCTTGTAATCGATCGATAAGTTTTTCGCCCCATGCTAAATTGGGTGCTCAGCGTTCGGCTGGCAGAGCTGATGTAGTGTAATGTGTTTTGCGATAACTTACTGATTGCGCTTAGCCCATTATTTACAGAACAATGAAGTGACAAGAAACGTTTTAAATTTTTGACTTCAATGATATTTTTATCTAATATTAAAACTGACACTGTATTTCACTTTTAAATACTGTTTTACTCACATATATTGGAGATGCTTGAGGAATGCATTTCACTTCTGAAAAGAAGCTTCGTCAGTCACTTCTTTTCAGAAGTTTTTTTTTATTGCTGATGATGCCCACATGAGTTTGAGACATGTTCGTGGGTAATGAGGTGAATGATTACACATAAATGCCTGACGTTGGAGCGGGATTCGAACCCACGACCACTTAAACGACAGCAAACTGAAGTTGCGACGCCCCAACCAACTGCGCTAAGCGGCACGAAAAGTGAAATGTATTCCTCAAGCATCTCCATATATGTGAGTAAAACATTATTTAAAAGTGAAATACAGTGTCAGTTTTAATATTAGATTGTTCATTGAGTATTTCGTCATGGAAAACATCACAGATATTTTTACCTTTTTTTTCACTTGTATTTGAATGAACATTTTTGTACCAATAAAGTTGATCATAATAATAAATGTGTGATTTTTTCAATCAAAACTATTTAGTATTATTTTAGCTATTAACTTATGTTTTTTAAGTTATCTCGAAAGCTAAATTTTGGCACTTGACCCGTTATTAACAATAGCCTCTCAATTAAAGACTGTAAGCAACTAACATGATGGCGAGTGCTTTTTAAAAAAATTCTATAGAGTCTATCAATTTGTCCCAATATGAAATTGGAAAAATTAATCTCAATAATTTTCACCAAAAGCAATTGCACCGCTAGTATATAATATTAGATTTTTTTTCCAATCCGTTTACGAGTAACAACCATTCGACATTTCAAAAAATCCCAAAAAATTGAAAATCCGACATTTTTTAAATTGCTCTATTTTTTAATTGCATTCAAACGAAAGGAATGTAAGTGGTATCATTTTGCAGCATAGTTCTTGCTCTTTTCAGTAATATGTAAAACAATATTTGCTATAATTGAAAAATTTCAAGCTAACCCCAAAAATATATTTATTTTCTCAAAAATTTCATCTCTGAAAATGTTCACAATTTTTTTCATGATTACTTTGTAGTTTTGTTAAACATATGCCCAAATATATGAAAATGGGTTCATAGTTGAAAAAAATAATTTCTAATAATAGAAGTCTATTTTCTCCAGTTTGGTAGCTTTTCCAAAACAAAATTATAAAATTTGTTTCTCAACGGTTCTATATGTAATTAAGAGCGCTGAATGCGAATTTCAAGTTTCTCAAGTCGTGGGAGGGCTGCTTTACACCAACAAACACATAAAATTCTCGGATTTTTCTAGTTTTTGCTAAAGTTTACGATCCCAAAGGCTGTCACATGTCACTACTTTGCACATGTCGAAGGCTAAGTATTTGACCTATTCGGACGAATAATATTCAGACAAAGGTTCGCTCAAAGTATTGAGCCGACCTTTGCAAAACTTGAATGGGATCACTGCTGAATGATGCTCTTTCATTAAAAAAAACAACATTTAAATCGGTTTAATAGTGTTTGAAAAAGCATCATTTACTCTTCATGCCACTATTGGAATGTGGACTGTTCAAGATTTTATCCTACATCTGAAATCGAAGTGCGTGAAATGGGCCTAAGAGTGAATTAGTAATAAATAACAATTCCTAATAGAATTATTGGTTGTAAATTGGTTTCATTTAGATCAGTAAAAATGGAATGAATATTAAAGGCTGAAAGATTCCACTTCCATTTCTAATTGAAAAATTCAATTTAAAGTTGAAGATGGAGCTGGAATCAATAATTTCAAGCCAGGGGTAATTATTTTAATTAAAGTAACTAAATTATATATAGTAATAGTGTTTTAATAAATATTAATTATATTTAATTACAGTAACTAAACGACGGAGCTAGAATCACTATTTTAAAGCCAGGAATAATTATTTTAATGAATTACAATAACTAAATTTGAACCTTTAAGCTGTCTGTACAAAACTTTATTTGAATCTAAACAAATAATATGAAATGTACAAGAATTAAATACACAATATAAATTATAAGTCTTTTATGACAAATTAATATACTAAGAGGAAATCAGTGACTGCTTAATTATCTATATATTTCTTTCTTTTCTTTTAACTTTCTTCTTCTTTTTGTGGTTAATATCTTCACACATCAACAAAGGATCTTCTTGGATTTCTTCAGCACTGAAAAATATTTCATGCATTTCAGAACCCCAATAGAAGATTCAGATGACACAATTTATTGCGTCATAGTAATCAACACAGACATTCAAGAATGATTTAAAAATCCAGTATGAGTAATAAGTTGATTTGCTCAAACGAGATGATACATACAATATGTCAATTTCACGTGAATGTTCCAAGGATATTGTTAATTTAGATAATGAAAAATGAAAACACGGATCTGAGTGATTAAAAAAACTTCGGAAAGCGAAGGTAGGACGTTGAGCTCTCTCTACCACTCACCACAGTCAATTTCTCCTAGAAGGATGAAAAACAGAAAAAGCTGAAAAAATAAAATATTAGACGTTGATTTAATTCTGATATCAATTTCATGATACTTATGATTCAATCTATGGTACATATGTACATTTAAGGTTGAGTGGTAGAGAGAACCAAGAGTTCTAATTCCGCACTTAATAAAGGCAATTAATCAATCAATACATACCTCTTGAGGATTATCATCATATCAGCATTATAATTTTAACATTCCAGCTTCTTTGTGATTGAATTTTTTATATACCTGGAAAAAGTTGATAAAGATCCTACAGTTTTCAAATAGGACAAAATAGAAGAGAAAATACAACCATCACCAATCGCTCTTATATCCCCTACCAAGGCACATGCAAATGGCGACACTTATTGCTCTTGACTTTAGAGCGCTCTCGAGGAGCAATCTAGACTTTTGCTAATGGAGACTTGTCTAGCTCTAGTATAATACTAGCCTAGACTGTATGAAACATTTATTCATAGCAAATAAGTCAGAGTCCACTCTAGATTGTCTTATGGTTTGAAACTGTGGGGTCATGCCACAGGTACTTTAAGAGTATTGCTACTCCAGAAAAAGGCAATTCGGGTGATTTGTGGGGCTGGGTACTTGGAGCATTGTAGGCCATTGTTAATTGGAAATGGCATCTTGACAGTCTATAACGAATACATCTATCAATGTCTTGAGGAGATAAAAGAGAGACAGGGCCATCTCTTGAGGAATATATATATATATATATATATATATATATATATATATATATATGAATGCGACAATATATTCATACCTAAATGTAAGCTGGACAAGACCAGGAAAAGCTTTCCTGTGGTGGCCTTCAAGTATTTCAATGTTTTACTTTCTAGAATTAGAGACCTTCCAAGGGCGAGATTTCTCAGGATAATTAGGTCCTGGCTTGAAGATAACCCGTTTTATTCTAGAGATGAGTTTTTGGCTGCTAATCATAGCACCATGGAACACCATATCCCATTAGGATATAACTGAACTGCCTTAATTTCTTAAATTCATTTCCTTTCAGCTCAGTATTTATCATTATCATATTTGTAGTATTAATTGACTTCCAAACTGAGATTTGATCTTTCTGTTGTAACCTTGTGTATTGTATTTGCGTGTTTTATGTTGACCTTATAAATGTTTTATGTTGACCTTATAAATGTTTTTTTTTTTAATCTATTTGACTGTACTATATGTACCACTTGTATCTTTTAGCTGAATAAAACTTGAACTTGAAGAAAAGCCAGGTTCATCATAATTTTTGAGGTGCTTAGGTACACAATATGGGTGCTGAATTTTTCAATAGACTACCATTGACCATCAGAGATAGGGGAGGACCGGTTTTCAAGCTTGAACTGGGAAAATATCTGATCAAACTGAGTCCCTACTCCATCGAAAAATTTCTTAATTGTCACAGACTAATATTTTTATTACAGTTCGATACAAATATACAGAATATATAGGCGGAATCGTCCATTTT
Organism: Conomelus anceps; assembly: GCA_948455865.1. Lineage (NCBI taxonomy): Eukaryota > Metazoa > Arthropoda > Insecta > Hemiptera > Delphacidae > Conomelus > Conomelus anceps. Next base: position 100,620,221 of record OX418216.1, read on the forward strand.
TCATGAAATATTCAATTGTTCCATGTGCTTTTTGGGCCAAACTTGCATTAAAAAATAATATTCTAAACTACAATGTATAGAATGCCTTGACTAAGGTCTTATTGTACATATGCAATAATGGATGAAGGATGTTTTGATTGATTGAATCGCTACATTTCTAATTCGATTACAAAGATTCAATGGAGACTTTAATATAGATTAATAAAAATAAATTCATATTTAATGGTTGAGGCTCTTACTTTTGTTGAAGAATGATCTCTAGTAACTCCCATATTTTTTAGTTATTATTAACACTAGTGCGACTTCACAATCATTTAGTTTTTCAAAGCAACAATGACTAATAATAATCTACGCTTAGGTTCTACAGAAACAAAACGTTATATGGACTTTGGGTGGCCTGCCAGAACAAATTTTGATAGAAGTATTGAATAATAACGTAGAAATTTGTTGTAGGTGTTGAGCATGAAGCCCACATAAATCTGAGACCTGTGCGTGAGTAATGAGTTGGATGATGGTGATTGATGAGTTGGACCTACAGTTTTAGGTGGGTTCCGAACCACCAGGAAGTGATTTTAGTGAATGATGATTGATTCTCTTACCTGTAATGCGCATTTTGCTAAAGCAGGTGAAAACTCAGCTAGAACATACTTGATTGCTAGACTGGATTTTATTGTGCCTTTTTTTATTTTATACAGATATACTAGTTGTCCATTTTCAATCAGATAATCTGTAGTCTGCAAAGAAGATGAGAGAAGAAAACAAATCTAATCAGTCGAATAGAAACTATCGATAATAATAATAATAATAACAACAACAACAATAATAATAATAATAATAATAATAATAATAATAATAATAATTATTATTATTATTTGTTTTTCATAATGTAGGCACGTACCTAAAGTTTTTTTCACTCAGTTTTAAAGATCAAATCGGGCAGGCAACGTCCCCCATTTTCCAAACACTGAGTCAATTGTTTTGCGGGATAAATTCCCGGAGCATCTCATCACAATTCCGGTGATTTGGAGTGACCCTATGGCTCACCCGATTTGGCTCCTCATGATTTTTACCTAGGGTTTCCTGAAATTCCCGTGTTCACGAGAAAATACAAGTTTCTCCTTTTCTATATCTTTCAAATGTCTTCCGTTTTTCTCTTATCTCCTTTCATTTTAAATGTCTTCCATTTTTCTCTTACCTCCTTCCATATTAAATGTATTCCTTCTTCAATCTTACCACATGAATCAAATCAAAACAACCCAATTCTTGTGATCTCACATTCCAGTGAGGTTATAATTTATATTACGCAAACGATGTTGCATTTTGGGAAGCCTATGCATTAGTGCTCATGCGCGTGAATAATGGAACCACCATTATACATTTTATACTATCTATGCTACCATTCAAGATATACATATCATACGAATGCTAGCTAGAATATTGGTATATTCATATGCTTTCACATAGCAGCTTGCTATAAAAGTAGTAAGAATAATGAATCATAATTAAAGTAGTGCAACCGGGGGTAAGTATTTGCGTTTTTACGCTCACAATACAACAGATTTGTAACTGATGTAGAAAACCGATTGCAATTTGGCACAGGGCCTAAAAACAGCGTCCAAGCATCATAACCTTAATTTCATGGAATAAAGATGGTGTAGACACGAGTCAGTGTGGATGCTCAATTAGATCAAGCACAATAGAAGAAAAGTGACAATTAATCATAGAGCTGTTAACTGAAAGAATAAAAATAAGATAGTGTACCAGTAGCGTGAGTATGTTTGAGCGGGGCAGTAGGTCGGGCAGTGAGTGCGAGTGCGTGGAGACAAGCAGGTGCGGACAGGCGTCGCCACGCGACAGAAAATGGCGGACAAATGCGGCAGCCATTGCCATTCCGTCCAGTTCGGCCGTGCCTCGTCCGAATTCGTCCACCACCAGCAGCGAACGATTCGTCGAGTTGTAGATTGATAGCGTCATCTGCAACATACAGGTCACTTATTATAGGAAAATGCATGTTGAAACCTTACAGCATTTGTTATGCTCGCCAAACTATTTCACCTGCTAAATATCAACCATGCACAGATGACACTATCAAATTACTTATAAAATATCAATCTGAAGCAATTATTATATACTATGAACACTCTTAAGGCCATGCCACACCGAGCTCGCTGCCGCGGCGGACGCGAAGTTTGAAAAATCGCTCACAGTGTTAACAAATGAAACAGGTCATACATAGCATCCGCGCGCCCGCGGGCGCGCGGTAGTGTCCGCCACTACCACTTGCTGAGCGATTTTTGTAGACTACCGAGGCGGTAGTGTGGTCTAGCGCATGCGCAGAGGTGCACCACGAACGGGCCAAGGCTCCCAGTGCCATCGCCATCTCAGTACTCCCGCGCGGGTGCGGTACTTTTGGTGTGGCCTGGCTCATGGTAAAACGTCTGCGCACTACCGTCCCTCGGCGGTAGCGGCGGATGTCGGTGTGGCATGACCATTACACTCACTAACCACATGTCACTTATAAACACTTCATTTTCACAATTATCAAATCAAATCAAATCAAATTCTCTTTATTATTGCCTCAATACATAAAGGAAAATACAGAAATGTGAAATACAGAATATACACACACACATTATTATATATATTGCAGTACATTATAAAAAATACACACACATTATTATATAATATTGCAGTACATTATAAAAAATACAAATTGATAGCAACAATAAAGGGGTAGTCCCACATGAGTCAGCGACTTGTGTGTGGGACGAGTTCCCCCCAAATAACTGCGTATCCTGGTTCCCCAACAAACATCAGCCCGTTTTTTTTTTTTGTTTTGTTTTTGAAAGAATGTTAAATGCAAGAGAAAGAGACAATACACAGTTTGATAGAGAGAACAGTCACCAATGAGAATCAAAGAAAATGTGAGGGGAAAAAAGTAACATATAATAAATAGATAGAAGAAGAATCGGTTGGTAAGCAAAACTGAATAGAATGTACATAAGGAAAGAGTGAAGTCAATAGTCAAGTTCTAGGTCTGTAAACAGGGTCAAGCAAACGTTCAGCTTCACCGGGACCAGTCGCAAACAGCCAGCCACTCACCAGCTTCTTGTACACCAACATGCTCGTATTCGGTCTTCTGAACTCTTCAGGAGCTTTCCTCAACAGGATATTTGCCACATAGTATGGATTAGTGCAATTAATTGATTTAATAATTAACAACACACCAGGTCTGCAGGCTTCTTCCTCTTCAGTCTACTCAATGATGTAGATATGTTTAGAAGCTGTGGAGCTTTGACATTCTGTTGGTTGTGGAGTGCTTCTACATGAGTTCTTGTAGCCTTCGTTATGATGTTATCTACAGCCTCAACCTGAAGATCGGAGTTTAGAAAAAAGAATGGTGCATTGACTACATTCCCCAATACCTTCTTTTTGAATCTATGGATTACGGCAATGTTGCGTTTTCTAGCACAACCCCCCAGCTAGATATAATACAACCGGACAGGCCGTATTATCTGCTTGTACAATAGTATTTTATCGAAGGTCGAGAGGGTTAAGCTACTTCCCAACAACCAGTACATTCTGGAGTATTTGAGGTTCAGATCTTTCCTAGTTTTAGCATGAATTTTCGATTGCAATGGGTTTGGCATCTAGTGTAATTCCTAGATATTTGGATTCATTGGCATATTGCATATCTCTGCTATTGATTGTAACTGGTACATACTCATAATTCCTGTTTGTAAAAATGTTCTTCATAAGTTTCGAATTACTCTCTTCTAGATTCACCATTTTCTCATCCGATTCCTGCCAGATAATAAAGAAAGCCCGTCCAGCTGGTGATTGGAGTTCATTATCTTTGATGTACATAATTGACATGAACTGGATTTCCGATGAGTTCGGAGAGTTGATGACTGCAGATACATTCATCTCTTTCTTTTCTTTAAACTTAAGCACAAGAAATCTTGATTTTTTCAAGATCTTTTGATCCGACATTATACTTCAACCAAAATACTGTTATTTTTGGGTAGCCCTGTTACATTAGTTAGCCAGGTATTTTATTTCAACATACAGGAATAAAAGAAAATATAATATTAAATTTGATGGATCATACAAAAAAGTACAGTGAGCCATGGTTCTAGGTAAGCTTCAAGTATATAATGGCACAGGAGCTGAAGAAAGGAAAAGTAATTGAGGAAGGATAAGAGTAACGTGAGATGAGAGACTAATCTAGAATAGCAAACGTTTCACCTGTCTAATGTCAATTAGAAATGCTGACAGCTGTGTTGAGACTGATTCGGTGGTTTGTATGCGGGTGTGGATTTGATCCAGTATGCCAATACGAGCTCTGGCTGCCGGAACGTAGCTTCCTGTGTGAGCCAAGTAAGCAATCAAAGCAACCTGAAAACAACACTTTATAATAAAATATATTACATATAAATCACTCAAAAAAAGCACCGCTTTCACACTTGCACAATTTCAAAGCAAATTTTTTTCACACAACTGCTGACTAAATTTTTGTCAGACTCACATACATTCAAGCATTCTGAATGCTCCTACTATTCAGGTTTTATGGTAACGGAGAATAAACAAATTAAAATTGTAAGATTTGTGTTTAAAAGAACTATTACCCTGAACCGTGTCTGGAGAAACACTTTAACAGTGCGGAATGGAACACGCATAAAGTAAATGTCTGCATTCACTACCAAGTATTCTATTATAAATTAACAGTTTAAATTATGACCTGTTTGAGATAGACACTTTTGCCACTACTGTTGGGGCCCATTATAATTTTGACAAGTCCAGCCTCCTTGCTGGATGAGGTGTCATTGCTGATGAAGCTATCAACATACATCTCTTGGAGCGGATGACGACCGTCGACAATCTCAATCAATTGATCGTCTCCATCAATCAACTCTGGTCTCACATAGCCGTTCTGCCGAGCCACTTGTGCCATTGCAATCAAACTGAAATCATATGGATTAATTATTAGTTTTAATATTGAATTTTAAGAGGCATTATTACCTTTTAGACAAACTACTGTAGCAAAGTCATATTTTGAGCCATGAAAAGTTGCGTAGATCTCAAGCTTTAATATAATATGTAATTATTAAATTGTGACTTATTGCAATAGAAAATTTCCGTAGAGTAATCTGGCCTCATGTTGTATTCGCATTTACCACGCATTGATACATTCTACTATAGCGTATGGTCTGCGTATTTATGGATGCACATCGAAAAGAAACCTTGACAACATACTGATTCAACAAAAAGAGCACTAAGATTAATTATGAAGATCAAAAGGAATGACTCTGTGAAACAAGTCTTCTCTCAGCTGGGCATTTCAACAGTTTGTGGGCAATTCATATTTAAAGTTGTAATGCACTTTAAAAAATTTACAGATATTGAACAGGAAAGTAATATTTCGCATACCTATAATACTCGATCGGGAAGAATTTTTCAAAGACATAATTTAGAATTTTTTAAAAGGAGAACAACTTATATGGGAGATAAATATTTCAAAATGCTGCCCAGAAACTTGAAATTATTAAAAGAGATAACAATTTTCTGAGTGAATCTGAAGGAATATCTGGTAATCTTGTCATTGTTCTCCTTTCAGGAATTTGTTCAGGGATGATTTGAATTTGCTGTGATTGTTGATTAATTTTATTCATGTATTGTCTTTGCTCAAGTATTTTTATCAGTTATGTGACACTATTCAATGTATTTGTACATTTGTTGAATGAAGATGATTCAATCAATCAATCGCTGACTTGTGCGAGGGTAATGAGATGAATGATTATACAATGATGTTACGAATCTAAAGTTTCAGGTCGCTTCCGAACCACCGGCTAAGTAATAATAAACCTGATGTCATAACATCGTCGCCGGCCACTCTTCCAAGCTCCCACGACTGAACATCACGTTCGCCCTGACACTGCGCTCAATAAGCAGCTAACCACTGCAAGCTGTCAATTTAGATTGCGCTTAAACAGCGCTCTATAGCAATAAATTGCAAAGTTTGAAGGGTATTTAATGACAATATAATACATATATATATATATTTTTTTTGTTTCCGTTCATTGCCAGATCTCAATACTTCTGCTTTTCTTTTCCAATCTATTTAGTACTTTATACTGTGGCTGACAGTAGAAGCTAAGATAGATGTTCAATTGATGTTTCTTCTTTATATTTGTGTTTAATTTATTTTATTTCTTCTTTAATTTATGTTTCATATTTATTTATATTTTGTTTATATTTATTTTGTGAATTGAATAATATCAAACATAATCCTATATTAATTCATTTGGTTCAGACAGGAAATAAGTAATTATTTTTCAACACTCACCAGTCAAGTTCACTGATAGGCTCTAGCATAGCCAGCAACGGTTTTACATTATTTTTTATAAACTGGAGAACTTGTAACATTATTTTCGACTCCTGTTCAACAATTTTCACCCATGTGTCTCCAAACTTCTCATCAAGTTCTGCAGCAAAAATAATAAGCATAATAAATACTCTAATAATTTCAACTATTCTGAGAAGTTCTCCAAATAGTTTCAACCATGATATAATCTAAATCAGTGATTAGAGTGAAAAATTAATATCATTATTGAGATTATTATTATCATTATCTCCTTGAAATTGAACCGTAGTATCTTAAGCACTAAGCTGAAATCTCAGCTTATTTCTCGCAAGTCCCTAATTATTCAACATTCATTCATAGAAATATACCCCATTTAACCTGTTTAATTTTTCAATGGCATTACCTGAAAGAGAGCTAAATGAGGCACGTAACAGAGCATGCCTGGCTTCTACACATTAAAAAAATAAGAGAGGCAAGAAATGTTGCAAACGTTCTCAGATCGAATGAGTTCACATGCATTTTGCATTGCTTGCAACAACTCCATTGATAAATATAATAAAATAACTTTTTCTTTGAAATAAACTTGAAGAGGGTCGATATCAATCATTCCTTCTTAGTCTTTAAGGATGACTTGCTTTGGATTAGCTCGAAAAACTATATATTTTGATCATTCCATTAAATGTCCTCAAACTTTTAGTAATTGTGAAGGATTTACTATTTGAATATTCCAATTTTGAATAGATATACTCGAATACAATTATTGCTTCATTATTATCAAAATGGAAAAAGGATGGTTCTAATAGTTATGACAAACTATTAGAGAGTTAAACAGTAGCATAACATACGACAATCATGATTACGATTATTTTTACAGAACATCACGATCGCCCTAACACCGCGCTCAGCGAGCAGACAAGCACTCACCTAAATCAATTGAGCAGCAATTTATTATACAAGATCGGGAATATTTATAAGATTTAATACAAGCACTACTTACCAAAACAACATGGACTTTTGTAATGAACTATACCATTCGCCTTGAACTAGAACAAAAACAAATCACTATAAGGATATTCAACAGAACAATGCTAAACCAATAGCATCAAGGTACATATCTACTTTATATAAAATTGTCCGGAAGCACAAATTTATGATAGAATCAAATCAAATAGAACTAATCCACAAACATATTACAAATAAGATTAAAATAACATTTACAGATAATATTTTCTACAGAGACAACATCTAAGATAAACTCTTGTATGCTTTATTTTTTTTTCATTGTTTCAGAAGGTTGAAGATACTTCTTTATGAAATAAGTGGGACGCATCAAAACCTTTATATATTAGAGGACAAGAACTTTATATTCCATTTTTCTAATATTGCCTACCTGGAATTTGAGCCCCGGTATATTTTTTATGCTTTCGTCAGACATGGCCGAATTCCATTCTTTGACAGCAACCAGGTAGCCGATCTCGGGAACATAGACCATGTAGTAGGAGGCCATGGATGAAGGCAAATCTTGAATGTCAAGATGCAACAGTTCGCTGAGCATATCTGGAAGGCGGCTGTACTCTTCTTTCACTGAGTGAAATTAAAAATAAATAAGTAAATGAACTGAATTTCAGATGCACATGTAAACAGCAGTGTTTTATGAGGAACATGCCATACTGCTCCAGAACATTTCTCTCATCAAAATGAAGAAACCAGTTAATTTGTAAACATAGAACCGAAAATTATTCGTTCCAGAATTAAAGATGGCGGAAGTTAGACCTATAAATTTACCCATTCAGGAATTTGAAGCGCATTAATTTATTTTGTAAAGATTTTTTTCTTTATACGGAGGATGCCCAAATGGGTCCGAGAACTGTGCGTAAGTAATGAGTTGGATCATGGTGACTGATGAGTTGGACTTAGTTTTAGGTGGGTTCCTAAACACGGGAAGTGATTTTACAGCAGGGAAAATTATTTTTTCTGGCCAAACCAAAAGGGTGACTCTAACTAGGGCAGCTCGAGCGCTCATGTCGAATCTTAGCTGACTCAACATACTCATCTGGTCGTGGCTATTCACTTCCATATGTGGCCACATTTTAATTGAAATGAGCTGAAGAATTAATTGAGCATGCTACAAGTATGTAACTACAGTAATTATTGAAAAATTCAATGATATAATATGTAAAAATATTGAATTTCTAATAATTATTAGTGAAATTTCGAACTTCGAGGGGGGGAGGCGAGGAGAAAAGACACTGAGGGAAATTGAGGGGACTTTTGGGGAAATGCATCAATTCACGTCTGAACGGATACTATTCATACCATTTATTTAATAAGAATGACAAGCAAATATGCAATAGGGTACGCAATTGTAATAGTCAACTATTCAGTTTGCGTCCATGCAATATGCGACTATGAAATTGTATGTGTTCAACTCACACTGGTCCAAGCTCTCGCACACGCCCTTGTGCACACAGAATCTCTTCTGATCTGCTGATGCATCAAAATCGATTATACTATAGATGCAATGACCCATCACATATAGGGGATCACAAAGGTGTCCAGCAATCTGTAAAATAAATCGATATTATAAATAAGAATAAGTCATTGCACTTCAAATAACTTGTGAAAAATTGGCATAACCCAACATTTGGATTCATTGAAAATTTATGAAGAAAGCAGTTGTGGGCGATAGTTATTGTTATAGTAATCAGACAAGGTAATCTTTGCTTTATTGTATTTTTGTCATTATTAAATAAATAAATGAAACATTATTCTTATAATTTATATAATTTTTAAATAAATATTCTTTTTATAGAAATTTCAGAATGCATAGCTTGGAAGTTTATGCAGTTACTGAAGTTAGTAATGCTAACTGTAACTGTTAGTAATGTAAGTTAGAAAAGTAGGGCTTTTCTTGAGGTATGCACACCACATTCTGTTAATTACCCAAAAGTCAAGGTAAATTATCTTCTTTAATAGGGAATAGGAATCTCAACCACTGAACTCACATTTATTTATACATTTTACATTTTCTTTCAACATAATACCGGGTGTTTCAAAAAGGACTCTACTACTTTGAAAATTCATATAAATTTATTCAATAAAGTAGGCTTGGCAATGATGACTCTTTTCAATGAGTCGTTCAATCGCCCTCACTCTTATAAGTGAGTCATTCATTCGAACTAGTTCAAAAATGAGTCATCAGCAATGCTCGTGCTCATCCACTACCATTGCTTGTTCAGCAGCTAAGCGCTCTCTCGCTGACTGAGCACTCATACACACACACACACACACACACACACACACACACAACAATAAACAGCCTTGTATGTCTGGCGCCTCAATATGAATAATTCTCCGAATCTGAGTCATCAGTTTAATATTCCAGAGCACAGAGCTTAGTCAATGAGCTTTCTCAGTCAGCTTTAGTTGTAGTTCGTTCAGCTCACATTTCAAAAAGGTAGTGGAGCTGAGAGAGGTGAGAAAGTGAGCAAGCTGTTGTTGTAGTTAGTTCACTTCACAGTTCAAAATTCTTGTTGAGTGGGGAGGTGAGTGCTCTTGTCAAGCTGTGCCTATAGCAGGCCGCTGCACTGCTCTGCTAATTCAAGGAGCGCTCACTAGATGATGTGTTGACTGTATTCCGTAAAACACAAACGCAGTTCAAAAATGATCTACCTACTTTCTGAATTTGAACTACTAGTTCGTAGTTCACTTTAAAGAGTCAGTTACTTTGAACGACTCGCTCAATCTGGTCACATCTCTACAATAAAGGCATAGTGCTGGTTTTAGTGTTGTTTGAAAGTGAAACACATCAAGTTTTGACTTGCGTTGCTAGCTAGTGCAGAATCGCACCGTCACGAGCGGTAGCGGAAGTTGCGTCAAAGATGGCCTTCAATGGACCCGAGTGAGCTTGCTGAGGTTTTGGTTTGAAGAATCAAAGTCGGCGACAAAAGTTCAGCGTAATTTCCATACCATGTACGCTAAAAATTCTCCTAGTAGGCCTAGAATTTATGAGTGGCATACATGCTTTGTAGAAACAGGCTGTTTAGTAAGACATAAGAAAACGTCAGGTCGTCCAAGCACATCTGATGAAGTCGTTGAACAAGTGAGACAAAGTTTTGTGAACAGCCCTACAAAATCGACCTGGCCTTTATCTCGCGAGCTGCAAGTCCCACACATGACTGGCATGTGTTGAAGAAACGTTTGCATTTAAAACCATGCAAATTTACGATTTTACAAGGAATTAAAGACACTGATAACATTGCCCGTAAAAACTTCTGTGCGGATATGTTAAATTGAGTGGATGAGGATGACCATTTCTTGGACAACAATCTTTTCTGACAAGTCGACTTTTCACTTGAGTGGCAAGGTTAACACACAAAAAACTTGACGTGTTTTCCTTTCAAACAACACTAAAACCAGTACTGTAGCTTTTTTGAATACATTTATATGAGTTTTCAAAGTTGTAAAGTGCTTTTTGAAACACCCGGTATAGGCCTAACAGCATATTTTTCATAAGCCGCATCGTATGATGCAATTCTTTTGTATATTATAAGTTCTATTGTATATTATAAGTTCTAACAACACAGTTCATTAGATGTTGTTTATTTTTGTCATAGTTGAAGAAAAATGAACTTTTAAAGATGGTAGCTATTTTAAGAACTAACAAGTGATGAAATAGTTTATGGTAAAATGTTGTGAGTGTAACAGATTTCATTACATTTCATTACGGTCACCAATCCATGAAAATAATGAAAACATTATTACATGATTAATGATTCAATAGCTATTCATTTAAAGCGAATATTTTCTATTAAACTTTATGCGCTAATACAATACTAGCAATTGTACTCACTGAACTATCATTTTTCACACATTTTACATTTTGTCTTGAATTTATAATTACTACAAGTTGAAGCATATTAGAATGAAAAGTAATCTCAACATTGCAGTTAGTAACGTGTCAGGGAAATTCAAGATTCATTCAAGATGTGATTTACAATTGAGACAAATGAGATTTACAATTCATGAAAGAACCCAGTTTTATGCTAAACGAATGAGAAAATGTGCATCCAAAAAACCTTCTCAAATAATAATAATAATTTAGAAATATTCATATGTATTATCTTGCTGTGCAGAACTGACCTTTTTGAGTCACGGCGGACGCGTTTCGAACTATGTTGTTCTTCTTCGGCGCTTGGTTGCAGACTGACCTAGTGGTCAGTTCCAAAGTGACCAAAAAGGTCAGTTCTGAACAGCAAGATAATACATATGAATAGTTCTACTGCAGTTCACGAAAAATGGATAACCACAATAATAATTTAGAAATCTTTCTCATTCATATTCAACACATCCATATTTATAGAAATACATGAATAATTGAGGTACTTGTGAGTTGATTACAAGATTTGAGAGACTAGTATCAAAGTGGATAAAAGCATATTTGGATACCATACCTTGGAAAACAATTGTACGTGTTCAGCATATTCTTTACAAAGTTCACCCACTAAAATCGAATAGAAAAGAGTCTGAAAAATAGGGAAGTAGTAACAATCAAATGGTTAAATTTTATGGTACAATTTACAATTAAACTTCGCAAATAGTGGATTCCATAAGATATTTCAGTAACTACATAACAATTTAAAAGTACAAACTTCTATGAAATTTTGCAATATTTACAAAAATATACATAATAATACGTTTTTTAAAAAGTATCTTCGGATATAATACTACAGTTCATACATACGTTATACTACATCAGTGCACTGTATGAAACATATTATTTTGAATTCAGGTAGCAAGATAATTATTGTTCAAACTAGAGAATCACTCTAAACTGTATTAATCTATTTTTCAGCACCGAGTGTTTATAAATTACTTACACAAAAGTAACCTTCAATAACGAGAAAAGTAAATTAGTTACAAAAACGTTTACAGAAATGAATGTATTATACCAAGTTCTATCTCCACCTAACAATGTCAGTTCCAGACATTCACAATGAATGGTTTGCACATACTAAGGCCTCGGCGACGATAGCATTAAGCGGTAGGAGAAAACATTGATGTCGAGAGTAGGCGGCGCCGCTCTGCCATTCTGTCGCCCTTGTCACCAAAGTTAGAGATAGGGTGACGTAACGCAGGCTGACTTTTTATGGAGCACAGAAATTAATTGGACTGCGCATACGAAAACAAGGGTGAGAACTAAAACACAACTGTGCTTTATAAAAGTCACATTTCTATTTGCATCCCACCTAACTAAATTAACGGAATTTGACTAAATCTTGTTTGATTTCTATTACGAACATGTTCAAGTCATCAATAATTATTCCACAAAATTCAAGGAAACGAGACACATTAACTTATTACTGATCAATGCTAGAGAATGATAGATAAATAAGATAGTAAAACTTGAAATTGATACTAGGTGCACCAACCTTATAAAATGACTTCCACTGTGTCATAGATTGCCTGCCATTTGTCATAAGTCTCATCATGTCCTGCAAAAAATAACATTTTTTTCAACTAGTATATTGAAGAAACTCCACAAAACACTTGACACTTTAAATGAATAATGAAGTCACCTATCAAGGTATAGATACTATTCATGTATAAAGCTTTGGTGGATCAAATGAAAGTAAGTATTGAGGTTCTGGAGGCTGAAGATTCTGTTCTAAAAAGTGAAAAAAAAAAATCGTTAGACATAGAGCTTCAACATTTGAAACGGTTCTATTCGCCAGGCAGCTAAGTCTTGAGTCGACAGTATAGCCCCAACATGATAGCGACAAAAAAATCTTTCAGTGTCCTACAGAACATGCCAATACCTTCAATTCAAAAACAAACATAATTTAAATGAAGATAGGGCTATAAACGTGTTCGTAAACGATAATCAATTAGACCAGGAAGAAAAAATTGCATTTCTAAGAGTTATGTTGGATAGACGATTGACCTGGACTCCATACATTGAGAAAATATGTAGTAAAATTTCATCTGGGGTATTTGTCTTGCGACAGCTCGCTAGATTGAATGACAAAAAGTTACTTTTTACAGCTTACCATGGGCTCTTACTGTCACATATTAGGTATGCTATCTTAGTATGGGGTAATTCATCAAAACAAAATCTTGATAGGGTGTTTAAGATCCAAAAGAAAGCGGTTAGGTGTATAGAAAGAGTAAATAGATTAGATTCATGTAGGCCGTTGTTCAAGAGACTTGGTCTCCTAACTGTACCCTGCTTATATGTGTATGAAGCTACTTTATATGTAAAAACGAATGATATTAACCAAAATCTTGATGTACATGATTATAATACAAGAAGCCGAGGAGATTATCACTTGGTGAGTCACAATAGTAGCTTATTCAAACAAAAACCTAGTTATATTGGTAGGAAATTCTACAACAAGCTACCGCAGTTTTTGAAGAGTCTTGAAAATATAGAAATATTTAAAAAACAATTGAAGAAATATTTAGTTGATAAAGCTTTTTATAGTGTACAAGAGTTCCTTTCACATCAAATTTAAGCCTCACCTCAACTAATTGAAGTAATTATGGTATCTAGTGTATAATATTGTTGATCTGACTTGTCTTATACTCCTTAACTGGAGTCTCCAAGACGTAATCTACAAAAAAAAAAAAAAAAAAAAAAAAACATTACAGATAAAAAAGATAGAGATCTTCATACTCGTAAAATAAATAAGCCATGTAAAGCGAAAAAGAAGGGAAGTTATTGTTTATAGCTGACAGTCATGGTAGGGACTTAGGTTCGGACTTGAGTGACGATATGCGTGATGATAGCTTTGAGACGACTGTGATTGCAAGACCGGGTTACACACGTCTTAGCGGATTTCACAAAGGATTTTGATTTTAATGACAGGGTAGTTGTGATAGCAGACACGAATGATATGGTCGATCACGAAAATACAACATATGGGTACTCAATTGAACCTACAACCAGTTATTGAGACTTCTGGAAGAACAAAAATATCCATATCCATCGTTCCCTAAAGATATGACAGGCAACTTATGAATGTAAATATGTCAGTAAAATGAATGGGTGGTTGACAGAGCAGATCTCCCACCTTAGTGATATTGATTTTTTGGACGTTGGAAATTTCGAAACAGGTGATCACACATCATGGTCTATACGTCAATAGGTGAAGGGGAAAACCAAAGCTTAGTAAACTGATAAGAAATCTCGTTATTGGCAATCGAATATCTATTGGAGATATTCCTTCCAGTGACACGGTAACGGCAAAAGGATCTAGCAGTAGAGATATCTTTTTATAGGATGTGAGGTTTTTTACGTGAACCGTCAGGGTAATGCAATTTTTTAATGCAAAATTAGATATGGAAATTCTTTCAAGCGAAGAATCAAACATTGATGTGTTGTGCCTAACTGAACATTGGTTATGCGAGAGCGAATTGGAGGTGCTATCACTACCCGGTTACAAACTACAAGCTAAATACTGTAGAAAAAAAATTCGAGGTGGCTCTTGCATATTTGTTCGAGAAGAATCTGTTATGACTTGTAACATCATAAACGACTTACTCTCTTTGTCAGTGGAAAGCATCTTTGAAATTTCAGCCATCAAATTAAAATTGAAAATGATGAATAAAAAATCGTTGAATAAAAACATTGAGCTACTGCATGTTTGTGCATATCCCAGTGAAGAATTTAGAGCAAATTGTGAGTTGCAAAACAATAGATCAATGTTAGGTTTGATATTATAAAAACTTAAAATTTAACAAATCCAAATACTCCTTTTATGGGAGGTCAATGGATGATATAAGAAAATAATAATAAAAATAGTAATTCTGATCACTTTTCTTTTCTAGTTCATTTCACTTTTTCATTCTTGATAATCATATCAGTCAAATTAACTCATAATTATTGTTCTGTGTAGACATTATTAAGTTAATAATTTTAAATTTGAATGCAGGAGAAACAGTTTTGAGATCTCTGTGCTCAATTTAATACGTTTTTTATTTTTACTGGATGAGAAACAGTATCATAAACAGTGGATTGGAAATGCTGGTTTTCATCTCTAAGTCGTCTGCGCGCTTCTTATCCATGGGATAAGGCACCAGAATTTCTATTAAATTTAAAAAAATATATATATTCCAAGATATGACAAATAAATTTAGTTTGATATTAGAAGTTGTATGATGTACATACCGTGACACTGCTAATATTGGCGATGTAGCTAGACAATTTGTCAACGATTTGATTATTCGAATTGTCCAAAAAGTACTCAATCACATCCTGTCGCTCTTTTATTATTGAAAGATCTTGTGTTGGCTGACTGAGTAGTGCCCTGCAACAAGTTCAAAAATCGCTTAATGTAAATAAGGTTCGATGGGGAAGTAAAAAGTTATTGAAATTATCGCTACATCCGCTTAGGTGATTACACTAACCTCGAAATGGTTGATATCTACATTTGAAATTTGGCTACCATCTCATCGTGTGTATACAACATTTCCATTGAAGATTGTAGTTCTGCAGTACTATTACAGCATGTTGCAGATGAAAGGCAAATTTTTATGTAGCTATATTTTTTGAGATTGATGTAACCACGCTTAATAATAATATTTAAAAAAAAAACATAATTCTCTGCTGGACCCTGTAGACAAGTGGTTCTCATTTTTCAGCCGGCGGCCCAACCCATCTTTTCTAATCAAAATACTACCACAGTCCATTGGACCATAATGGAGTAAAAACCCAACTTTATTTGTGACATTGTTATGTAACACAATTTATCATAGAATATTGCAAATTTGATCAATTCTTTTACGAAATACAGATTGATTATTGATGAGCGATATTGATATGTTCTAAATTAAAAATAGTGGACAGAATATATATGTATTTATAAGCAAGAGTTATTTACTTAACAAAGGAAAAATACGCTACCAATATACCAATATATGCAACAAATAGGATACAAATATAGGAGCACTGACAAGTTTCTACATAAAGATGACTAAAAATACACAGATACCATTCTAATCTTACAGGAAAAAAATAATTCACACAGCTTTGATATGATTACATCTGAAAAATCATTTTAATAACAAAGTATCAACTGTTTTCAAGTGATAATGAAGACTTACGTCATTTTCAACATTTCTTTGTCTGTTTTTTTTTTAAAAATTGAAACAAAATCCTATTTAGTTGGATTTTTTTTAATTTTTCCAATGATTTATTTTTATTTGATGGTTTCTGATAGTTTGAAAATCTTGTTGCGAACCATTGGCATTTTGTAACCTGCACTTTTATTGTATTGACTGTGGATCCTGCATCAATATGTGCACCGCACGGTGCAATTATAAAATTGATGATAGTAGTAATAAACTTGACTCTTTCCCCAATAGATTATTCTATTCAATTGTATTCTCTATTGTGAAAAAGAATAAATAAAAATAAAAGATAGGACACGAACGCTTGACTTGCACTTTCAATGATTTGCCATCAAAAAAGATTCTGTTCTCTGCGGTTTATCATCACTTTCCGGTGGTTCGGAGCCCATCTTAGAACTGTAGGTCCAACTTATCAGTCATCATTACCCAACTCATTACCCACGCACAGGTATCAGGCCTATATGTGCTTCATCCTCCTAAAATAAAGGGAAAAGAACAAGAAGAAAAAGAAAAAGTGTAGCAGAACAGTAAGAATGCTTGATACCTCAAACGTTTAGAGCCGAGTGATG
This sequence comes from Conomelus anceps, assembly GCA_948455865.1. NCBI lineage: Eukaryota > Metazoa > Arthropoda > Insecta > Hemiptera > Delphacidae > Conomelus > Conomelus anceps. The sequence continues at coordinate 100,637,285 of OX418216.1, forward strand.
AATAGCACCGATTGAAGAGAGACAGAATGCTGACGCCCTCTTTGTTGCTGCACTCGTTCCATTTGTAGGGTGACGGATGGCGAATGTCGGAGAACACTTGCAGGGCTCGCAGCGAGTCATTGTCCACCCACACCAGATTGTTTCTGAAATAATATCATAGAAAAATGTAATGACAATTATCAAGTTATAGAGTAAAAGAGAAATAACATATTCTAGATTGTTAGAATCTAGAAAATGACATTAGCATGCAATAGTTGTGTAGGGTGATTTTTATTGAAGATATGTGTTGTTTAATTTCAATGATTCTAACATTCAATTCATTCATTCTAACATTGGGGTACATCTTATTTAGGTTGAAACGATATAGCAAAGATGCAGAGCACAAAAATCTGATATTCATTAATTATTAATAAAAAGACAAAAATAGTTCCGAGTGATCAAGATGAGATGTATCCTAACCCAATCGAATAATAATTTATTTGAATTTTAAATAATTCCTGGATTTCACATGAAAAGTTAATTATAAATAATATTATCATCCACTCTAACCCTTGTGAATCATATTTAGGTAGGACAGAATAAGACAAATTAGCATAGTTACCTGTATTTAGCACTATTCTCAAATTAATTTGTAGTTGATAATATGATAATATTGACAAAGAAAGGTACATGAGTGTTCACCTAGATGTATGCGGCGTTATCCAACCAAATGATTGTTTTGCTTTAATTTGAAAAACTATATCATTCCTTCTATCTTTAGTATATATTATTCAGGGTGGAACGATTTAGCGAAGATGCATAGAACACTCATATCCATCAATTCACTGATGATTTATAAACAGACGAAATACTATAGTGGTGACCAAGATGAAAATGGTCTAATCAAATCGAATAATTATTTGAATTTTCAACAATATTTTAATTCTATCTACCACTGGCACATCTTATTTGGGTGAGACAAATTTAGCAGAAGTTCTTAGCACTATACTTTGATTATTTAGTAGTTGATGAGAGACAGACAAGCTACATGAGTCAAGACCAAGATGGGTGTGGCCTAATCCAATATAAAGATTTCATTCATTTAATCACTGGTATATCGTTTTTAGGTTGAAATGATTCAGCAGAGATGCATTTCATGTTTATCGGATCATTTGTGAGTGGCATATCGAAATTTCAATTTTTTAGAACATTATGAATTATCCTCTTATAAGAATAAGAAGAATTAAAAAAAATAAAATAAGAAGGAAAATAATGAGAAGGAAATTATAATTGGGAGTCTATTGCCGTGTAGTTTGAAGCCGTGGATGATGGATAGTCTTTGCTTAGCAATTAGGCATCGTGATAAACTTTACAAAAAAACATGAAAAAAATCCGCAAAGTAACAAATTGAGACATGACTTTTTAGCTGCAAAGAACAATATCAATAAATTGACAAAGAACAAAAGAATAAATTTTTCTCAAACATGAAGACCTTTCCCATGAAAAAGCAATGGGATATCATTAATAATCGTTATGGTCAATCTACTTCTAAAAGAAAGCCTATTAATTTGCAGTGTGGAGATAGTGTTTTAATGGATGAAAATTGTTTTGCGAACAGATTTGATGTATTTAATGTATCAAATGAAATTATTTCTTCCATACATGATCCAGATGAATCCACAAGATAAAATTATGAAAGGAAATTCAAAAATTAATTATTTCTGTGATTCTTTTTTCCTAATTCCCATTAATTATTATTAACAGAAATAATAATGTTGAAGAAAGGCAAGTCTCCAGGACCTGATAATATGTCCTCTAGTCTAATAAATTCAATATCTTATGCTACAGCACCTGTATTGTGCCACATTTTTAATACCAGCTTTCTAAAGGTAGGCCTAAATTCCCAACTAAACTCAAAACTGCTAAAGTCATCCGTATTTTCAAGAATGGTTCTAACAAAGGAATTTCAAATTACATACCTATTTCATTACTTTCAGTTTTTTCCAAACTTAAGCTTTTTCAAGAGAGCAATTTTTCCATTAGAATCAATTTGGATTTCAGGAGGGCTTGAGCTGGCATTAAATAAATTCATGTCAGATATTTATCAAGGAATCAACATACCCCATAAGTATAGAACCTCTGGTCTATTAGGTATTAAAAAGCATTTGACACTGTACAGCATAGTATCCTGTTGGAAAAACTCTATGCCGCTGGAATCCGTGAGGTGACCAACATGTGGTTGAAATCCTATTTATCAAATCGATTACAGTTTGTTTCTATTGCTAATTGTAATAGTGAGTTGGCAACAGTTAAATACGGTGTGCCACAAGGATAAGTTTTGGGTCCAATACTATTTTTAGTTTACATTAATGATTTGTTTCCCCACACTTTCAATGGATCCATTACATCCTTTGCTGATGACACAGTCTTGACATATTCTACCAAAAACGAAAAAGAACTGCAGAGGATGATCCAGCTTGACCTGTCTGACTTGCAATGTTGGTTTAATTGTAACAAATAAGCACTTAATGCAACTAAGACTCCCTACATCATTTTCACATTATCAATACCATTCAATTTTTCTGATCCTGTTAAGAATCATCTGATTGGCTGCAGGTCTGTGGGTTGTAACTGTGATGTTATTGACCAATCAGACTCTGTCAAATACCTGTGATTGATATTGGATCAGGATTTGACTTGGGACTTACATATAAAGAAAATAAAAATGTACCTATTATATTTGGTGAAGATATTTTATTGACTGAGGCAGTTCTTTCCTGTAAGAATTCATCATGTTATGTACTTTGCTTTTTTAATTATCGGTTGGAGTGAGGAATTTCATGCTATGCGTCTACTTTTGTCTCATTTTAAAAATCTTATAATTTAAAAAAAAAATCGGTTGTTAGAATAATTCATGGTGTTGATAGACGAGCGCATACTTTCCCAATATTCAAATCCTTAGGAATGCTTCCTTTCAGATACATGTATGTATTGAAGGTGTTATCCCTGTTCTATAAAATGAGTGGAGATAGAAATTTAATGGCTAATCTTGAACAAGATCATTAGGTAACTCGGCAAACTACACGGATGTAGTCGAGACTACATAAGCCAAACTGCACTACTTTTCAGAGATGCTTTTTTTATGGGAACAAAATTTTATAATATTCTCTCTGATGATATCAGGAAACTGAAACTTTTCGAGCAATTCATTCGCAAAACAAAGTTGGTTATGGCTTCATTCGCCAACAGAGATTGAACATTTTTTCAGTGGTAAGCTGAGAAATAATTATTATTAAGTTTAATTATCATTAAACTTGCACAGTGAGTAGATTGACATTGTTTTAGAATATTTGATACCAGTACATATCATTTTTTTTAGCTTCTTGTTTAGTGTACTTTTTCTTGAAGAGATTTAATCTTTATAGCTTCTCTATATTTTATCTTCATTCTTCTATTCTCTCTCTTTCTGCCTTGTTCCTTCCTCAATTAATTTCCTCGGTGGTGATTTCCTCCTGATTTTTATATTAAACTTCTAATTCAAAGAAGGGAAATGCTTTGATCCATCAATAATGGTGATGTGTGAGTGTGTTTTCTTTCTCTCTCTCTCTCTCTCTTTTCAGCCCCTATTCACGGACAAGTCTTTTTGTGAATAGTTCGTTTGCTTACATCATTTATCATTCATGTTGCTGTCCATCTTCATCATCAATTTCATCATACAAAATTTTTTATTTATACGAAAAACAATATTATTTAAAAGCACATTATTATTCAAGTTACATTAATATTTAAGTTACATTATTAATTAAAAGTATATTAGCATAAAGTACAGTATTATTATTATTATTATTATTTTAAAAGTACTAGAAACATTTTTCATTGTGTTTTTAAAATGATGATTGTGTGGTGTGATGCAATGTGTTTTTTATGTGAACAATAAATTTGAATATGAAAAAAATTTTTAATTGAATATTGCATTTACTATATCTAAAAGAGAATTTTGACAAAGATACTTTACAAAGAAAGAACGTTAATTGCAAGGATAGGATTCAAGGATGTATTATAGTTGATTCTTCCAAGTGATTTTCCCAGAAAGTTCAATAGTCCTCCGAATGCAGCCACAAACGAAGTGTTCGATGACAGATTGAACTGAGACAGAATATGATTGCGACGATCCTCCTCGCTAGCATCTTCCGGTTCACCGGGAAGTCTCAGACTGTAGATGGCGTGGCGAGCTGTGTCTATATCTGCAAGCCCAAATATGTCAAAGCATGCCACCACAAAGTACCAAACCAAACACAAATTAGTCAAAACATGCAATCTCTGTAGAATAATAATTTTAAAACAAAAATATACTGTGTCAACATATGCAAAACAAAATGTGCAAAATGTGAAATGCTGAAATAAGAGTATTGTGGTAGGAAAAACATTACTGAAGAAACTTTTCTAGTGAATTTAAACATTTAATTATTTGTGTAAAGGCCATTTCGCATTGTTGTAATGCTTCCTCAGACACGGCTGTAGGTCTTCAGCCCAAGAACTGGGACAGAATATGATTGCGAGGAAAAATTCAAAAGAAAAGTGACTAAAGTAATTATTTATGTTTAAATATCCAGTTAAGAAGTAATATGGAACTACATCAAAAATAAATACTTACTATTTGTTAAACAATAATTTTGAAAGAAAAGATGATATGCTTGTATCTGGCGTGGTGAGCTGCTTCTACATCTGCAAGTCCTAATATGTCAAAAGCATGCTACCAAAGCACAAAACTAAACATTAAGTGGTCAAAAAATGTACTCACTGTAGATTAATCATTTTGAAGCTGAAATATAATGTCTACATATGCAAGACAATTTATATGTCTCGACATGCTAGTATAAAGTACAAAACTAAACCCATAGTAGTCAAGAAACGTACTAGCCGTTTGCAGAATACTAATAATTTTGAAAAATTAATGCTATAATGAAATGAAAATATGCTTTATTAGGCGGAGTTGGGACTATAATGTGTTTACAAATTAAAATATGTCACAAAATGTCAGCAGAAAAAAAGTATAATGTGTCTACAAATGCAAACCAAAATATGTCAAAGCATGCCAGAAAAAAGTACAGAGCTGAGATCAGAGTAGCTAAGATAAATAAACTCACTATTGATAGTTGAGCAATAACTATAAACAAAACGTTGATATGTTTACACCTGCAACCCCAAAAATATAAAAAGCATAAAAAATATAAAAGTATGGAAACAGAAAGTACAAAACTGAACACAAAGTAGTGGAAAAATGAGCTCACTGTTCATCTATATAAAAAGAGGGAGAAGGGGTGTGTTTTGTGTGTGCGGTGTGCATTTATGTCTTACGCATTTTACAAAAACGGCAACGATTTGGAACACTAAATTTGGCACATAGCTTCCTCTAAACTCGATTCAGTGCACCTCAAAGCCAGAATTTTGATTTCTCTTTTTTGATTTTAAAAACTAACGTTAAAATTTCACTAATGGGCACTATTTCTGTTTTAAAATGTGTTTGGATGCAGGGAGCTAATAGAACAGTTGATACATGATAAATACCAGTGGCGGCTCTGACAGAGAAATTTGAGGAGGACACTACCCCCCCCCACATCATACAACTCCGCAAATATAGTTGAATATGGGCTCTATGTACTGTTGAATAAAGGCTATTTTGAAAAACCGATTATACAGTAATTGTGAAAAATAGGAAATTTAATGTGTAGGCTCACTCACCATTCATATCAATAGAGTGCATAAGTGCTCCATCTTGAAACCTAGCACTGAATACAGCACATTATCCAGATTGTAAGCAGATGCTCAGATTTATCACAAGATTATCCTACTTCTCACTAAGTCTTACTTTCAAAAGTGTTTCATTCAATTGATATTAATAATTCCCTACTAAATAAACGTCATTATAATTCTGTCATTTACTTTAAAAAGGGGCATTATTTTAATTGGCTCAGTCCAAAAACTGAATATGAGGCACACTAAATATAGAGTCAATCGGACAATAAAATATGTATTTACACTACTTAAAGGCCTATATCATCAGAAAGTTTTCAACAGTTTGATTAAACAGCAATATTTGAAAGTTAGCTCAATTTTACGGTTTTTAGCAGAAGCAAAATGTTCAATCACAACTTCATTGAAGTTGAGAAATTAAGAAATTAATTTTTGCTCGACTGAAAGCATTGCTAGGGAATTTTATCTTGTGCGATAGTATAGTGATTTTGTGCGATGGTATTATGCAGGACATTTTTAGAGGACCCGGCCTTTTTACTGCCAACCGCGTTTTGAAATCACAAACGTTATTTTTCAAATAATCCACGGAATTTATTTTAAATACAGTCAACTAATACTAATCACAGCTCACATTAATCACATTTGAATGGACAACTTGATGATTGAGAAAATAATACAAATTCCACGTACCACTACTGCATCCACAATAATTTATAAACAACCAATGAATTCTAACCTCAATTCTACTAAAAACTTTGAGGATAATTGGCGCCACATGATTGACGCATGCGTAATGAAGTTGCGGCCGCCGGCCGAAGAGCGTATTTTACAGCCGGGCTCATGTTGCCATTTCTCTCGTAGAGAATTTTTCATTGAATAGCATTTTCGATATGGCAGCACTGCTCTGGCCGGACGCAAGAGGAAGTGTCCCAGCAATGTCCAACATAGTTACAAAGGCTCGCTGAAAACCTCTTCTCGTACCACGATGCGGCTGATCATTTTCAACTATCTTACTGTCTATTTCCAGACTTCCACACTCTCTTTCCTCTTGTCAAATACAAATAAAAGAGGAAAATATAAAATATAGTGGAATTATTGTATTCTCAATAATTATGCAATTTATCACATATTGACAGGGAGGACAGTGTCCGAGCGCCCCCCTGGTGGAGCCGCGCCTGATAAATACATATATTGCAAAAAAGCTTAGACAAGCCAAAGCAACACATATGTTCTGTATCAATATTGCAGCATCTAATTCTCTATTAATTTGGAATTGTATTGACATTGGTGGTTGAAATCCATACATCACAAGTTTAATTTAAACATCCCGTTGCAAAGTATGGGACGTTTAATCTAAACTCAATTCCGTTACCCGATTTCTCATTTCTATTAATATTTTTCAAAATTAATGTTGAATTTCAGCATTTTTGTGAAATGGGTTGGATGCAGGAAACTCATAGAGCAGCTGATACATGAAAAGTCACCTTGATGCTGATATATGAGGCACGCCGATATGTCACAAGCCAAAGCAACAGATTAGTTATGTTTCAATATTGCACCGTTGAAAAACACAGCACTTCTCTTTTCAAAGAGCTGAATTACTTGGCTAGCAACGCTGCAATTTCACTCGCCCTTCCCAATTTTGTAATTTTGTGACGGCTACCATAAGTTATCTACAGGAAAAGTGAAACTCCAAACTGGAACCCCAGGCAAGACCGGGATTAATGCTAGTAGAAGAATAATACAGAATTATTATTCACAAGTTAAAACTGATAGCAATTAAAGGAATTCGAAATTAATAAATTCTGTTTAATTATTATTCGTTTGTGTTGTCAGCCTAAAGGCTTGTCCAGACATGCAACATTGCATCGTAATGTAACTCAGTCTCGCAACAGCACAATATAAACACAATGACGGCTACTTGTTACGGCACGGTTTGTTACGGAGTGATGTTGCAGGATTGTGCTACGTTACAATGAAAAGTTGCATGTCTGGACTGACGTTTACTTGAACTGTTGGTTATAATCAATGTTAATGATGTGAATTTTCATTTAAAAAAGAACTTGTAAGTAATATCGGACGAGTTTCATGACCTGAGTGGGCTATGTATCGCTGAGGAGGGACTCAGGTCCTGAAACGCGTCCAATACTACTTACAAATGTAATCTCTTGAAATTTGGTGTCCATGACGAACTGCGCGTTTCATTAGTAATTTACGGGTAATCACACGACTATGCAGTCAAATATTTGAGTAGAAAATTAAAATATTCTACTCACTGAACATTTGACTCCTTAGTCGTGCAATTTCTCGTAAATTACTAAATGTAAGCTCTGTTGTTAATGGAAGTTCACATCATTAACATAGATTATTCTGAATCAAAAATATGACGTGGCAAGCTGCACCCTCAATACACAATAATATTCAAAAATAACAAGTTGGAAGCAACCGTGCAGTATCAGAGTGTTTTGATTCAATACATATTAATATTCAATGAAATTAAATACGGTGAGTTTTGATTCAGTAAAATCAAAATTGGTCAAGTTTGGGTCTGATTTTGATTATCATGATATTCGACATAATGTATTTGAAATTGTATCCGTCTCAAGATCCATCAGAATAAATATGCAAAACAATATACACAATACCCAATCCCCGTCACAAAGCACACAAGAATCTATGGTTATTAATAAATTAATGTTGTTCTGTTAGTCTATATCACTACTTCATTCATTGTTTAAATTAAATTCAACTTACTACTTACAGTATCATATTGGAATATAGATGAACAATATTTCATGGAAACATTACCATCAAAGATTTTGATGTATTAATCCAAAGTTGAAACAAAGAATACATACCAAGTTTATTTAGTACAGTATCTACGTTTATATAAGTATATAAAATTGTTTTAGTAACTTTGAATGTATTCTGTGTTTGAAATTTTTCAGTTCTGGAATGAACAGTCTGTTATTTTCCAAATTGTGTGAAGATCAATAAATGAATAATTCTGAGAGAAAGAGAATAGGATAAAGAAGATGCGAAGAAATAGAACTATGCAGAAAAAGATACATTTAATAGTGTCAGAATAAAGCGGCCGAAGAACAAATATCATGCACAAGTTGAAAGCTGTAAATTGAATCAATAGGTTCAAAAGATTTAAATAATCAAAAGATTTTGATGTATTAATCCAAAGTTGAAACAAAGAATACATATCAAGTATCTTTAGTACAGTATATAAGTTTACATAAGATATTTTTAGTAACTTAGAATATATTCTGTGTTTGAAATTTCTCATTTCTGGGATGGACAGTATGTTGTTATTTTCCAATTTGTGTTTAGATCAATAAACGAATAAATCTGGGATAAAGAGAATAGGATAAAGAAGAAAGCGAAGAAATAGCATTATACAGAAAAGATACATTTGATAGTGTGAGAATAAAGCGGTCAAAGAACAAATTATGCACAAGTTGAAAGCAGTAAATTGAATTAACAGGTTCACAACAAAAAAATTACTCACTGAAACTCTTTCCCGCAAGCAAATGAACTATTTTTGTATCCATATTCCCATTGGAGGCAGCCTCTGAGCTCTCTGTCACATGTTCGTTATCAATTATTTCCCCTGCTGCCAAATTTTTCACAGTCTTCAAAAATATGTCTGAAAGCGAACTGCATGTGACAACTTTCCTGTCGAATGATTGATAAAAAAATTAGTTTTCAAATGACAATCATCAATCAATCTCAAATTGAAAATAACCAAGCAGATTGGTTTAAAACCCGTAAAAATGATGTATCAAGACGTGTGCTAACGTTGGCAGATTCAATTAAACAACTTCATTATTGAAATAATACCATGTGTTTGCATATAGTACCATACGATTTCTACTGAAGGTGACTCTTCAGACCTCAAAATTATGCTTTAATCTAAAGAGCGTACTCAGTGGCGTAACGTACACCCCCGCAGACCCCGCGGCGCGGGTGGGCCCGGGCTACAAGGGGGCCCGGGCTACAAGGTGGCCCGGAATGAAAATATATTTTTTCAAGAAATGTCCCGTGCCCAGACTGAAATAAAAAAAAATTTCCAAAAGAAATAAAACTGAAACACTGAAGGAAGAAAGAAAGAATGAATTGGCTAAATATTGTCAGGCCAATGTTTATTGTTTACTTTATCAATTAATTCCCAGATAGCAGATAATTCGCAGATAGTGAAGGAATTCAGAAGCAGGATGTTGTGACTTCGGGAATGGAGACATACCGAGGACAAAACACTCTTCAAACAAACTTATCTAGACTGTTATAAATCATGCCGGCTGTCTCCACAGTGCAAATATTAGAGGAAATTAATATTATTTTCCCACGAATTCCTCAATGTATATTAGCATATACGAAGTAATGGTAAGTGGGGGGTTGTGTAGAAATTAAAGTCAATATTTTTCTTCATACAGTATTTTGAATTCAGTCTCTTTTGAATCGTCCTGTTGGATACACGTGTCCGGTTAATTGGCCTAGAGTACAACCGTAATGTACGGTAAACCGTATGTTTATTAATAATTATTGAGTTCGTGATCGTGAATTTTATTATTTGGAGTGCCATTTTTTTTTTCATTTCTATTCTATTTTTCAACATTCTGCGTTTATGGTATTGTGATGTACGGTCATGCTTTAGTTATTTCTATTTTTTATCGACTAGTACATGTTTAAACAATATGCTCAGAAGGAATATTTATACCCTTGATATATCGGATAAATTACGTGATTATTATATAAGTATATAAATAATAGTTTTGGAACAATTGTCAGTTCTCCCAACGCAGTTGAATTTTTTTCTTATAATAGGATCAAGTACTGTATAAGTAGTTTACGTTTTCTATCTTCTGTCTCTTAAGAATAAATTTCTTAATTTTTTTCTCTTTTCCTGACTTAGTAATTTCGCGGTAATTTAGATAAAATGCCTTTTTATTAAAAATTGAACCTGTGTCCGTGTCTGCAAATGAGGCGAATTCTGAGAGAACACATTTTCTGGGAAAAGGAGCACATCCTCCTTGTGCTAACAAGGAGGATGTGAATGTGGATCCTATGGAAGACATCAATTTCAAGGTTTCTAGGTTTCAAGATTAATTATTTATAATATAATCAACCCTCAACTATTTCAGAAGCCTGCACGCTACAGCCCAAATCATTAGAATTGCCCCCCTTGAAACATGATTGAATTTTAAAATTTAATTTATAAAAAGGTGTTTAGTTCTTACATAATTATAACTGCCCACAAAATAATTATGTAAGTTTTTCAGGGAGGGGTGGGGGTGGCAAGGGTGAGGGGGGATATTTATATGATTTTGAGGGGCCCGGAAAATCGGTTGCGGGGGGCCCAACTGGAAAACGTTACGCCACTGAGCGTACTACACAAACAAGTAGTGAGGTAGTTTCTGTTTGCTTTCCCTCTGAGCTAACAGATTTAAATCAGTATGCCAAGCCCACCGAAAAAAAACAGTAGAACCCTATTTTTATATGTTGAAACTTTGGTAACTTTTCAGAATAAACACCCTCTAAATTAATTGCCAATGAGCTTATTATGTGAGAAATTTTCTTTCTTGAAAAAATGCACGTAAATTACCCATATCAGTCAATATAGTCAAACAATTTATAATTTATGCATTACTTTTTGATAATTCTATATTGAACATATTATTTTGAATATGCTCCTATAGAAAAAGTAATTCTTTTTATGCAATTTTGAATTTCGTCATGTTATTGTGTGCATCTACATCATAATCACAATGTCAATAGCCTACATATCTAAATGCAAATTGATAAGTTGAATAAATATTCTTCGATCAACTTGAGTTACAGAGGCTGAAATAAGATATTCAATTTAAATAAAAATCTTACCACGGCTGAACTTGCAGAAAGAGAGAGTTTAATAATCTAAATTCAGGATTCACATCAATTATGTCATACAAAACGCTAACCTGTAAAAAAAGGTCGGTTAAAAAATCATTTATCTTAGATAATTTGCAACATAACTAGCTAATCAAGCAAATTAGGAGCAAAATGTTAGGATTCGTTAGGATCAAAAAGAGGATATTGAAGAAGAATTTAATCAGTGCTATAAACTTACTCTAAAAAAATGGATAAATGTTGTTCAATTATTTAAGGAGATAATGAGATATTACAGTTTTTATTAAATTACTAAATAATAATACAATGATTAATTTTGAAATTGTTTTTTTTCAATGCTATGAATGATTCTGAAATAATAAATTATTTATTTATTAGAATATAAAATGTTGCTCTGTTACTCCGGAGATCTTCAGCATGATTAAATGCATTAAAAAAGGTACCGTATTTCAAAATTAATTACAGTATTATTTATCGAGGAATGTGTTCAGTTGTTCCTTCAAGATGAAGAGTGACTGATCATTACTATGAACAATTATTACATGTTCTGAACAAATTTAATGTATTAGATTATAAATGTTCAACATTTAATAGTTTTATTTCTTTTTGATTTGTCTGATACTATTTCCATTGATTTATTTTCAACTACGGTGCCAATTCTTACAGGTTTCATTGCTATTCCAATTGACTATGCTGAAGTAGTTTCATCTTCTCCTCCCATGCAATAAGGCCGGTACATTAAACTGAAGTAAGATTAATTTCAAGTAATTTCCACTTGAAAGCCATACTTATTTTACTTTATAAATAATCTGCTTTCACTTTTATTAGTTCAACAGTTTCTCTGCAATGATTAATTGAAAATATTGCCCATCACATTTTCTACATTTACATCAGGATTAAGAGTGGCAGAGCCGTTAGCTATATTAACACTGAAACCGTTGACAAACATATGAGAGTTTTAGCATAGCGTTCCGCTATCTTTCACGTTCTTATCAATATTGACCACTCTATTCCTCTGCTTGCTCTACAGATGTGACCTGATCAAACAAATAACAAGCGGAAAACGCAGTACGTTCAAAAACATTCTATTAGGAGGTATTGACAAGAATTTCAATCCCTCCTAACAGGTATAATTTAAAAAGGCATGCATTGAAAATTTTCGGAGTACAGTATTGTCTATCTTTCTTTCATGTTTATAATTACCGTACTTAAATTTCCATGTTAATTCTAATGTAAATACTATGATATAACAAAGCAGTAAAATAAATAAATTTTACCATGCAATGTAATTGAGGTACTTTACCTCAGAATGTTTGATAGAGTACGCCACAGCTCCCAGCTTTCCATTTTTCCAGTAGACGGACAAAATAATCTGTTCCTGATGAGAGATTCCAAGAACAGAGTTTAATTCGCATTGACAAACTTGGGAATGTAACAATACTGCGTAAAAATACGAAATTATGATAAAATAAAATGATGCAATTTTCGATGAATATTTTACGTGATGTAACAAATATTTTTCAATAACCAAAGAACCGGAGTAGAGGATTCATTATGTTTCAGTTACAGTACTTCTTCAGATAAAATTATAAAGATAAGAAATTGAATCCAGCGAAAAATCTGAAGTTCGGTTACACTAAACACTAAACTATGACTACGTAACTCAATTATAAACAAATTTCGTTCACAGGTACATGTAATCAAAGGAATTTGGCAGTATCGTTATTAATTTTCATTATGGGAAGTTTACACAATATTGATTTCATTAGAATTTTTTACAGAAAAGCAAGTACCGGTAGTTACCTAATTACAATAATTGACTTATGACAAATGAATATTTTCAATGATTTTGGCCACGTGCTCAATTCTCATAGCATATGAAACACTCGAATCTATATGTTATAATAATTATCTCAATCTACAAAATTAATATCATCTTAGGCTGCTGAATAGTTTTTTTAAAGTTACTTTGTATTTTCAGCGATAATCTGTTCTTCAAAAGAAGGCATTGAGAATTATTTGCAATGCCAACTTCTTAGATCACTGTAAGCCATTATTTATTGACCAGAAAATAATGAATGTATATAGCTTATTCGTATTTATACTGGCAATGAATGTAAAAAGAAATTTAGACTCTTTCTTATGTAGGGAGGATATCCATCAACATAACAATAGAAATAGGCACCACATCGAAGTCCCTTATACCAGGCTGAGGAGAACGCAGATGACCTCAAAAGTTATTTCTAGGAAAGTGTTTAATGAATTTCCCATTTCTGTGAGAGCAATGTCTATGATTCAGTTCAAACTTAAACTGAAGAATCTCTTGATGAATAATCCTCTTTATTCGTTGTCGGAATTTTTTAATATGAGTAGGGAAACGATTTGCAGTTACTTCTGATTATATTTTGAAATTCATTTTAACAATTTATCTAGGTTCAACATGAAATTTATGTCTTTTGAATATCTTATTTCTCTGTCAGTTAAATATGTCTGTAATTGTCTTCATATTTTTCTATAAATATATTCAAATATATTAAGTGGGACGAATGGGATATGTTGTGATAATCTATTATAACTGTTGTATTGTAGATGTATTGAAGTTTCCAATTGTATATTTGTGTACTTGAAGGAATAAAAATCTATTCTATTCTATAGAAGAGGTTGACACTGAACTAATCTTTAAGTACGGTACTGATAGGAAGTTTAACGGTGGGAAGGGGGGGGGGGGGGTGAGTGAATTTAAAAACTCAAATAGTAATGTTGAAGATCAATTTTGTTTCCACTTGTATATAATAATAACTTAAAAAATAATTTCAAGTGGAATTGTGACTAACGTTATGGCGTGACGGCCGTTTCACTCTGTTGATATGAGCATCGTCAGACGATCCAAAGTACACCAACAGTGTACTGTAGGTCGTCTGACGATGCTCTTAACAACAGAGTGAAACGGCCGTCACGCCATAACACGAGTCACAATTTCCACTTGAAAGTGTTTTTTATGGTTTTATCAAATAGTAAGATAATTTAGGGAAGTGATAGCCGTGAGCCGTAGCAGGTATCTGTTCAATCAGGTAGAGATAAGCTGCGTTCTCCTAGGCACTCATTGTAAAGGTAACCGATTAGATTGGCCAGAAAAAAGACACTGTTCTCTGCTGTAAAATCACTTCCCGGTGGTTCGAAAGCCACCTAAAACTGTAGGTCCAGCTCATCAATAACCATCATCCAACTCATTGCCCAGGCACAGGTCTCAGACCTATGTGGGCTTCATCCTAAACAAATTTGGAAATGCTTTTCTTCATCAAGTAAAGCATCAACACTCCAAAGACTTTCATCGGATTTTTTTTTTAAATTATCCCTTTCAAAGCTAGGGGCGAAAACTAAATTTCACTGAAAAAATGAGGGATAAACAAATTTTGAACTTTTTTGTTAATACTAAGAGCTGCTGAAAATGCTTAGTAACCCTTTATTACAGGTTTAAAGGATAATTTCTAGGGAATGTCAAATATTTAAAAATTTACAAATATTAATTTTTCATTAACAGTGATAGATTTAGCAATAAAAAGTGTTTTTGACTTTTTTCGGAAATAGTTTACACTCCCCTTTTGAGTAAGGAGTGTTGGGCGAGTGAGGTCCACTGTTCACAGTATTTATGAAAAAGCTCAAAAAATCTTTAGACTTCTCCAAAAGAATATTGAACCAACTTGTCAGAAACATGGAATCAATCCAGGAAGGAAATGCATCAGATACCGTGTGAAAAGATATCCAAAAATCTGAATAACTTGATATTGAGTGAAAAATAGGTTTTATTATCCAATTTACTGAATCTTCTCCAAGTTAATAAGGACAGGTACATATGGAAACTAACCTCCTCAGAAGCAGCCGCATTCGAGGCTCTCTCACCATTCTCATTCTCTTCAGAAGTTTCAATTTTACTTCCTTTAGCGGTTTCATTGCTGTTATTTACAGCAGTGTAAAAACTCATTGCGGTCTAAAACAAAGAAAGTGCTGTATTAAAATCATGAGATGAATTGTTGAAACCTTTTTCAAACATTTGTTACTCACTGAACAATACTCTAGTTAGTCTATGGATGCTGACCTTATTTGTTTTTGATACCGGTACCCAAACTACATAGACATCAACAACTAAGGGAAGTGATAGCTGCGAGCCGTACCAGGTATCTGTTCAATCAAAAATAAGCTGCGTTCTCGTAGGTCCTGTTTGTAACGGTGACCGATTAGATGGAACTTATTAAATGTGTGGCGTACCCAAACCAAATATCAGACCATCATGCATTAGTTTGTAAAATATATTGCAATACAAATACAAAAAAAAACTGTGATGTACAGGTATGCCAGAAACAATTCAGTGTGCAACTTGAAAAGCTTGAAATCTGGACTATCCCGAGTAAACTGGAAACAAATAACCACATCCTCACAGGTAGAACAAAAATATAATAACTTTTCTAAAATACTGCGACTACACATGGACAACACAATGCCTAGAGAACCCAAAAGAATGAACTATAACCAAAAAAGTGTTTTTTTGGGACAAAGACACCACTATTCTAAAAAAGCGACTCTCAACTGCTTATGACAAATACATGCTTACAGGCTCTACAATGGACAACAATACAATGAACTGAAAAATATATATGACCTGGAGGTGATGAACAAAAAAAGGACGCATTTGAAAAATAGAGTGGAAAAATCTGAAAACAAAACCCGGACACTGTGGAGAATAATAAATGATGAAAGAAATGCTCAGGGTGCAAAAGGGAAGGAAAATCTTAACCTGATAACAGACAAAGGGAGGATAAATGATCCAAGTCTTATCAGTAACATCTTGAACAATTATTCCATCCAGCAGACCACTGTTGCACCTCAAAAAATGCCTCAAACTGTAAAATACCAAATAGATGTGCCAGCAATTAGCAAATTTAAAAAAATTACCAAAGTAGGCTTAAACAAGCTTCTTGCAAAGCTAAAATCCAACAACTCGGCAGGTCATGATGATGTAACAGGCAAAATACTCAAGTACTGCAGTGAAGAACTAGCAACACCACTCCTGCATATCCTAAACTCGTCTATGGAGCAAGCTAAGGTCCCTAAAAGTCTAAAGATTGCAAAGATCTACCCCAAATTCAAAGGCGGAGATAAGACGGATGTAAAAAACTTCAGACCAATTGCAAATTTGCCAACAACATCCAAAATTATTGAGCGGGCAGTTTATGGCCAACTTATAACGCACCTGGAAAGTAACAAACTACTCACTGTGAGACAGCACGGTTTTAGAAAAGGTCATAGCACGGCAACAGCTATTGCAGAGCTATGCAATGATATAAACAGCATATGGGAAAAACAAAAAACAGCCACTGCACTCTTCATAGATATCCAGAAGGCATTCGACACTATTGACTGGGATATCCTGATAACTAAACTGAAAAAACTGAGAATTGAGGGCAAGGCACTGGAGTGGATCAAAGACTATCTCTCAGAGAGGCGGCAATATGTAGAAATCAACCACCAACACAATAGCTTCACTACAACCTACAAATCTCCAACCTGCACAGTTACCAGAGGTGTACCCCAGGGCTCCATACTGGGCCCCCTACTCTTCCTGGTTTATATAAACGATTTTCCAAAGGAGCTACAAAACATTGAAAGATGCATCCTATTTGCAGATGATACAACAATACTAATTCCAACAGGAAAAAACGTGCAAAAGACTAGTATTGTTGAGGCAGCAATGGAGGAAGCAACTACAATATGCAATAGACTGAGCCTATCAATAAACAAAAAGAAAACTGTTCATCTTAACTCTGCACCATCAGGAAGCAGTTCAGTGGAGCAACAGATTGGCGACATAACCACAGCAAGCAGTGCAAAATTCCTGGGCATAATGATGGATGACCGCCTGACCTGGTAGCATCACACAGACCATCTCAGTAAGAAATTATCATCTGCTGCATATGTAATCCGCAGGATATGCAACATCTCAGACAAGAGCACTGCCTTCATTGCTTATCACTCGCTGTTTGCGTCACACCTTCGCTATGGAATTACAGCCTGGGGCTCAGCATCCCACACAAGCATAGATAAAATACTGAGAATACAAAAAAAGAGTCATAAGGACTATCTTGAGAGTGGACAGGATGGAACACTGCAGAGGTCTGTTTCGGAGTAGCAAGATTCTTACAGTTGTATCTCTCTACATATTGGAATCAGTAATACAAGTCAGGAGAACCGACCCCACACTGAGATGCAGCCTTCACAAATACAACCTGCGAAATAAGTACAATCTGAACCTGCCTACTCATAGACTGGAGAAATATAGCAAATCCCCAGCATACTCAGGATCTTCTCTGTTTAATCTGCTGCCTGAGAAGTTAAAATCTATTGCTGACATGAGGATCTTTGCACGCAGCCTGAAAAACTACCTATTGGACAGGCCATACTACAACATAAAGGAATTTATAGATGAACATACCTATACACATAGGAGATGACTCCTAAACAATGACGACTCCCGCAGCCTTGGGACTGAGGAAGTAAAGTAAAGATTGGCCATCAAAAGAGACACTGTTCTCTGCTGTAAAATCACTTCCCGGTGTTTCAGAGCCCACCTAAAACTGTAGGACTAACCACCAAAATCCAACTCATTACCCACGCACAGGTCTCAGACCAATGTGGGATTCATCCTCAAAAAAAAAAAAAAACTAGTCTACGTATAAAAATTTACTGTAACTTAGGCCTATATTAACAGAATGTTTGTAATGAGCTCAAGATGCCTCACAAAATAACATAAATTAGTAAGCTACTGAATTGAGCTTGAAAATTAAATTAATTCACTTGAAATTGTCTATCAATATTATTACCTGATCAACTTTTTGGTCCAAAGATTCTTATAAACCAAAACAAGTTACCGGTATCTGAGATCGTTTAGCGAGCATGAAAATAAATAATTGCAAAGAAGCAGAATACTGGCAAGATACTGTGCTTCTAACTCTGCGCTGAAATGAGTTTTTCAACGAATTAATCAGTGGATGATTAATTTAAAATTTACTTCTCCAAGGTAATGCGTGGAATACCGCAAGACACCGTACGTGATAAGGTTATGTTTACAAAAATAGACTCGCTTCTAGGGATGGCAACAAATCAACAATTCGAAATATCGATATTTTTCGTCCGATACATCGGTATTTATACATAGGTATTCTGCTTCCGATATATCGGTGATATCGACTCTTTGGAGCCGATATATTGGAATATACAGAGTGATTCAAAACTAAACGGCAATCTCTCAGGAGCTCATTCTATAGCTAAAAATAAGAAAAAAAGTACATATAAACATATGCCTGAAAACGCTTCTCTAGTGAGTTACGGCAAGTGGAAATTTTCAACTAGAACTCAGTACCCTCGGTGAAGTAAGGTCGTATAAAAATGTTTAAGGTGGTTATAAAGATACAAATACGGTACTATATTGTTTCTTATGTTTTTTTATCTAAAAAATTGATTAAAATTGGTTCCAGAGCTGTAAATGCAATACTTTTAGAGATATCTTACGTAAAACACAAGAATTGGTGCAAAGAAATAACACATTTTTGTGTTTAACATAACAAGATTACTTTCATAAATGGTAAATAAAGGTGTATTTTTTCTTAATTAAATTTGTAGAAAATTTTATCCTGAAAAAAATTATGTAAATTACTTTGTAAAAAAATGAATAATAGATATTGAAATTTCGCTCTATTTAAAAACAAAACTGATGCACATAAAACGCACATTCTTAACTGCATAAAATATCAACTACCGTAATTTAAGTTTGAGCATGCACAAATGCACAGAAGAAAATCTATTTAAAAATATGCACAGGTGTACAAGTTATACAATTTTACAACTGAACAATTTGAAATTCACAAACATTCCATTTCACATCCTCCATACACACAACTCATACTCAATCACCAACTTAATTTCAAATCTCATATCCTCTTCAACATCATCACAAACCCCTTCTGAAAACACATCCACCATTCCCCCCACCACATCCACCATTCCCCCACCACACCCACTCCTCCCACTACCTCCCTACGATCACCAGACCTTATACCCTATTCAACATCATCACAAACCCCTCCTGAAAACACCTCCATCACACCTACTTCCCCCACCACATCTACTCCTCCCACTTCCTCCCTACAATCACCAGACCATACATACTAGAAAACCAGTAAGTCTGCAACCAAGCGCCGAAGAAGAACCACATAGTTCGAAGCGCGTCCGCCGCGACTCAAAAAGGTCAGTTCTGCACAGCAAGTTTCTATAATCTGACCGCAGTCAAAAGAACCTTCAAAATATGAAATCTACTGCGCAGAGAGAGAGCACATTATGCAGTTTATCTCACTCACTCACTAGAGTAGTGGTGAATGCTTGTCTGTCCTACAGTGAACATTGGTACTAATAACCACAGACAAATGTGGTAAATCTTTAATCTGTGTAATAACGTATGTATTGAAAAGAAGGCTCCGGTATGATGTCATCGGTCGAGCAAGTCAGTGAGAGGGCAATAAAGCTGTCGTTCTCACTCGCACAAGAGTGGGAGCTATGGGGGAATGGTAACTACAGTGATACAATGCGCGAAGATTCTTTTGTCTGTGGTCGGATATTACCTATGAATAATTGTAATCTGTTTAAAGAAGAATGTTTATTTTTATGAAAATGATATTGAATTCTATTCTAAAAGGGCCCCTAAAGGCCCGAAGCTGGGACACTTTGGGCCCCTGATTGTTTTTTAATTTTGTCACTTGCTTACATTTGCCAATAAATGACGTGACCCCCTTTTATTTTCTAATAAAGCCTACTAAAAGCAGCGTGAGTTCCAAAAATAATGGCAGTAGACAATGACTAGAAGGCGATTCAATGCAGAATGGATAAAAAGGTTTACATGGATTTCCTACAACAATAGTTGAAATTTTTTTCAAAAAACTCCCTTTTTGAAGTGATTTTATTGATTATTATTAATAAAATAATAATCGTTACGACGATATATGTTACGTCTAATAAAACGATTGGAATCGTTATAATTATAAGTAGAATAAGTATAATGAATTAACTACTAATAAAGTGGGTCTTGAATCCCACTCAATATTCTACACCCCCCTCACCGATCATTTCATGCCATCCCCAGAGACTGGACTTCTAGTTAGGCCACTGCCCTTTCCTAGTGGATCTTGCACCCCCCAATAATTCTATAAAGACGGCGCCGCTGGAGTTAGAAAGTTGTGAAAAAACCTCTTGTTCAAAAGACTACTAACCCCTATAAATTACAATATTTTGAGTGATTCTTGACGTGAATCAATTGATTTCCATCGCAAATGTCGGGTCTAAGTGCATCTGTTTCAGCTCTTGATCCCCCCCATCCACCATAGACACAAACTGGATTTGCCTATTAGCATATGAGTTGATTTCTCAATAAAGGATCTACAGAAAATTTTCCATATTCGATTCACCCAATGTCATTGACTGAATTACATTACTGCAGTGTGTGCAGCTGTACAATCTATCTGAATCTTTCTGGAATTGGAATCACAAAGGAAAGTCCCAGTCCACTTTTCATCTAGTAGTGACTTCAAAAGGACAGCATTCATCATACTTTATGCATTATTCTCGTTTTCTCTGGTGACCTGGGGAGGAGAAATCTTAGAAGCAATCTCTACATATCGGTTCACCTTTTTTGTGGAAAAGTGAACTAGAAATTGGAAAAAAGGTGATGCAACTACTTATTGATATTCATAAATATATGCGTGTCTTGATATGCAAATTGGTTTTGCTAGTACTTTTTTTCGTCTTCATGTAAGATTTCTATTTTCTGATACTAAATAAAGGGCCGTCACGTAGTTTTTTGGCGCCCAAGGCAAGATTCTGTCAAGTTCTAACCCCCCTACCACAGGGGTGACACTATATAAGATTTCAACCTATCAGCCAGGAGTGCCCACAGGGGGGGATATGACGCAGACTGCGTCATTGAAATTCTGGGGGGTGGGGGGGTTCCAAAAAACGTTGGGGGGGGGCGTAAAGTTGATTGAAACCGTGTTTAACGTGACAACATTCAAAAATATACTACGAAGTCACCAGAGAGAATGTCAATTAATGAAAATATGTTTATAATTATTATTATACAATTGAATATGAATTAGCTAAAATAGTTATGTTTAGGATTTGTGCAGGAAGTTATTATTCAAACTTAGCAAGACGCTAAGCGAGTGCTCTGAAAGCGGTTTATACAACTTTACTCTCCTTAACTAGTTACTAGTTAATCAGCAGAAAGAGCAAAAAGTCGATTTAAAATTATCAAAAACAGACTCAGATCAGCTATGGAAGACTCATGGTTGTCCAATCTAATTGTTCTTGCTGCAGAAAAAGATGTACTTGAGTCTATTTCTAACGAAGAAATAATTGAAAGGTTTTCTGTTTCCTCATCCCAAAGACAAAAACTTCTATGTGGGGTTTAGAGAGATAGATTTAACAAGCTTAGAAGGTGCCTAGCTAACTTGTAGATGGTCACAGCCTACAAATTTAAAATGTTTGACTTCAAACTGTTGCTGTTTTTCATGTATTTTACGATATAACTACTTACTAATAAGTGAGAACTGCTTTTGAAAAACTTACTAAATACTAAAAATTCAGTAATTTTTCATAACTATGTCTTTATTTTGCTTTAGAAAGACACTTCTTTCGAGTGTGTTGTAAATAACTACACATGAAATGTGTACCTTTTATGAAGGCCTACTTCATCCATACATAAATTCTCCCAAGATACTACACTAAGTAAATAACTTGTTGTTTAACTACTGTCCAATAAATGACTAGATATTTTGAATTTTTGTGGTTTACAAATGAAGTTATTAACTCATTGTTTTCACTTCCTTTAAAGGAACAACTTTGTAGAATTATTTAACCTTAATGTAATTGGTACACAGAACATAAACTCAAACTTATAGGTATTTCATTTTTATTGAACATTGTGTATTTGTAATAATATTTTATTGTTTAAAGACCATTTAGGCTCAAATTCTTTTTTTGCTATTTTGCAATTAAGTTCTATTGACCAGAAAGAAGTTCATATATTCATTTCATTGATATTTCTTTTTTACCTTTACAAAAAAATGTTACCTATGTAAAGAATCTCAAGAAATATACATACATTTTGTATATTATCGACTGGGTTTGAATTTTTTCAATAGTAATAAAAATCTTCTTTTAGTTTTAGAAAGAATACGGGGGGCTTTTTTCGAATTTTTTGGGGGGCCTAATTTATGGGGGGGGGTTGGTGCTTAATTTAGGGGGGGTGCGTCATGAGGCTTAAGGGGGGTGGGCACCCCTGTATCAGCTATGTGCTTATCAACAATTTTTTTGTTGAAACTGTGATTTCAAAGTCAAATCAAAATAAGTTACCTCAGCAGAAAATACAAACTGTAAAGTTGAGTCTAAGCACGATTATAATTATTTTGAAATAAAGGTCCAAAATTTTTTTATTAGCAGTTTTTAAAAAAACAAATACAATAATAGGTACAATGTCAGTTAATGAGTTATTTTCTCGTATTCTTACACTTCTTGTGAAAGTTTAGCAAGATTTTTAATATTAGATGACTTAGCACTATTTTAAAATGAGCTCTAACGATGTTGCTAGGTTTCAAACATAGTCATAAACAATCAGAATGTTTGTTGATATAATGGTCAACCTTAAACTCTAAAATAGGAATTAAATTTCCATCCAGGTTACTATCATTCACATTTTTAACACATGTAGGAAGAACATCAAGTTTTCCCTTTATTCTTTCAGAAATTTCAGTTAATTAGTAAGTGGTGAAAAGTAATTTTATTTCAGGGGTGAACCAGGTACTGACCCCTGCCTTTAAAAAGTAAGCGGGAATACTCCAATAATCTTAGTTTTTTTCAAATTTGTATTTGTATTATTTGTATTTTTAAATTTAAAATCAATATATTTCTGAAAAATACAAAAATTCTGAGAAACAACCCAAACTTCTGAGGAGTTTGCAGATGGTATATATATGGTATATGGCATGGTAGATACTTTCCGTGGTATATGGTGTATAATTATGGTGTTACGTTCCACTGCTAGGATTTAAAATAATGTACTGTATTGAAAAAACGTTGCCATTTACTTATTTGTCATTTGAAAAATTAGAAGGTGGAACTATGGCCTTTCAAGCATTGAAACACTAGGCCTACATACTAAACACTACTATAAACACTAAATGCATATATGCTTTTGAAGATTATTGTCATAGCCGAGTGCCGTAGCAGGTATCTGTTCAATCAGAGATAAGCTACAAAACTCCTAGGCGCTCTTTGTAAGGGTGACCAATTGGATTGACCAGCAAAAAAGACTCTGCTCTCTGCTGTAAAATCACTTCCCGGTGGTTTGGAACCCACCTAATACTTTAGGTCCAACTCATCAATCGCCATCATCCAATTTATTACCGCAAAGGTCTCAGATTTATGTGGGCTTCATCCTCCGAAAAAAAGAATTATTCACATCCTCTATCCTCTATTACTTACATGAAGCCTATGCTTGATTTAGTAAAAACATAACTATAGCAAAAGTCGCATAACAAAACAACTAAGGAGGAGGACAACAGGGGAACGTTATTTTCTTGAGATATAGGCTTACACCATACTGTTTGTCTTAGATTAATAGCATATAAAATACAAGAATGATCCTCTCAGTGTGTAGCCTATCTTGCTTTGAGCAACATTCAATGTAATTTTCAGATAGAGAATCTACTTCTTCTTTGTGTGCCTTTTTATTCCACACATTTTCGATCATTCTGGCTATTATTATTTTGTTGGCAGCGGATCTGAAAGTTTTTGAGTACCATGTTCTTGATTTTTTGAGTCAAGAGCATGGAAGAAATCTTTATTCCAGGAGTTCATCTGCTGTGAATTTTTTCTTGGAGGATTAATTTGAGGTGGTATTCACAGCTATTTCTCATTATGTGACCGAAGTATTCCAGCTTCCTTTCTTCAATGATGTATTCAATACCTCAACTTTTATTCATCACTTCCAACACTTGATCATTAAATTTGAAACTCTGTGTAACTAGTACCGGTAACATTTCAACTAGTTCTTTTGAGTTGCCTCATAGAATAGAGCGTACAGAGAATATAACAGCTCAGGAGCCTGACTTTAACAGAAAGATTAAGATTGGCATTGGCACTTTTTAAAATCTTGGACATCTTGATGAAGGTTTGTCACGATTTCCGTTTTTAACCTCAATTTCTGCTCGATTATCCTATTATACATTGATAAAGGAGCTCAAGTAGATGTATTCCACAGGTCTCTCCAACAGGCAATAACCAGCAAGATAGAATAAGCTACAGAATAATTTATTGATACTGTACTGCAAGAAAATTTCTATTTATTTATTGATCTTATATTATTAATAATAATAATAATAATAATAATAGCAATAATAATAATAATAATAATAATAATAATAATAATAATAATAATAATAATAATAATAATAATAATATTGTGATTATGATATTAAACTGATTTATTTCTGTTGCTGTAATTCCATTATTTTCAGTGTGTATTTTTAAACTATAAGAAATTGCTAGTTCAATATCTTCATAGTTAATGCTAAAATTTCCTTTAACTTGTGTGTGTCAAGCATGCACCACATGAAGTGTCTATATTAACTTTAAAGATATTGCATAATCAATTTCTAATAGTTTAAAAATACACACAGTGAAAAAATTATCATTATTATCATCAGTTCAAAAGTTTTTTAGTTCAATAAATAAAATAAATAGAAATTCTGTTACAGTATCAATAACTTCTTCTGTAGCTTATTCCGCATTGCTGATTATTGCACAATTCACTATAAATTATCAATTAATTATATATAACCTATAAATTATCAATTTTTCTCTTCAAATCCAAAAAATAATATTGTTTTTTTTATAGCTTCTTAGATAGGGCTAGTCATCTCAAATTTGTATTTAGAAGAACTCACACTAATTTGTAACATGTTTCTCATTATTGTGTCATGAGGACAATCATGGGGATTTTCTTGTGCCCTCTGTTGTATTTCAATTGATGAATAAGTGATACTAAACAGTGAAGCAGCTGTAACAATTAATAATATAGGTATGGGTACTATCACAACACTCATGCAAGTGAGCCACAGTCCCAGCATCCAGCATAGCATCATCTCTCTTAAAAGGGAACTTATATAGGGGGTGGGGGTAAATGGAAACGGCCAAGTAGTTGCAAGTCATTACACAGAAGCCTGCCTTAATATTCGATCATATTGGAATGGAATTTGCAAATAGTTGGCTCTATTCATTTGATTGTTATTGCGCTAAACTTAGCTGCTTACTACTAGCACACAAACCATCAAAGTGCTTAACTGCAAACTTGACTGCCGATCGTATTAAACTATTTGCATCAATTTGAATTGATCGGGTTAGTTTTCACAAGGAAATTGATATAATCTCAATTGAGGTTGGGTCTTGTCCTACTGTTTGAGCAAAGTAGCAGTAGCTTATAGGCTGTATATGTAACAAAGCATATATACATAACCATGTTGCATAACTTTTCACAAACGAATGCAGTTTTCATAATTAAAAGTGTCTTATAACAAAGTTTTCATAAATGGTATATTTTTATCAATAGTTTTTCATATTCATAACAAAGTTCTTATATGACTTTGTTATAAAACCTTGTTTATCAAAGTTTGTCTTGAAAAATTGTTGACAATTGATTTTAGATAAA
The DNA here is from genome assembly GCA_948455865.1 of Conomelus anceps. Lineage (NCBI taxonomy): Eukaryota > Metazoa > Arthropoda > Insecta > Hemiptera > Delphacidae > Conomelus > Conomelus anceps. The sequence continues at coordinate 100,663,719 of OX418216.1, forward strand.
TGAAGAAACTCAAGTTGAGGACAATAAGAGAACATAGATTTGGTTACCATACTCATATTGTAATAGGCCCATAATATTGAATTTTTCATTTAAAAATTGATGAAGAGCTTAGAAAGAAAGACCAAAGCCAAGTCTCTGATGCCCATGTTCCTAAGAATTATAGCTGTTGCAACAACAATTTGATTCAAGGTTATTAACCAAGCATTGTATTTAAAATTGTACAGTACCGTAGTGTAACTATGGCGGGGATCAGGATCCTCCCCTCCAAGAGCCTCATAGACAAAAAAAAAAAAAAAAATGGAATTTTAACAAGCCTGCTTGACAAACAATTTTGGGCATAACAGTTAATAGAGATGTCTGGAATAGCTAAAATGGGGGTTTAGAAAGATTATTTTTTAATAAATTTCCGGGGGAGCAGCCCTCTACCACCACTTGAATGAAATCTTCAAGAGCAGTGCTGTACACCACAGTGGCGGCTTGTCCAAAATTGAGTTGAGTAGTGCATAATATATGGTATTATTGTTGAAGTTTAATTATTGCATATAATTTAATTGGTATTCAGTTATGAAGCTCTGACCATAGTTTGTGCAATTAGTGGCTGATTTCAATAATGGAAGTGAATGGACATGAGTTTCTGAAATTCTGAATAACCTAGTGTTCATGAACGCCTGTGCTCCCTCAACATGCATGCTGTGTAATCAGTCTAATAGGTTTTAGGTTATATAGATATTGTTTTACTTGTATTAGTAGACACAAGTGAAATTCTACTTGCATGAAACTCTGTAGACAATATTTTGACAGTAGACAATATTTTGACATTATTATAGCTACGACCACAAACAGTATTGACTTTGAATCTAGGTTGGAACTTGAAAAATTAGGCCCACCAAGGCCAGTGTTGCCACAGCGATGCACTCCATTGAAAAGAGATTGTTGAAAACGTCAAATTTCAATGAACTTGTAAACGACCATTTTGCCAAGCAGGAAGAGTGGTGGATGGATTTTATCTATAAGACTATTCAAACTGAATTGGTAAGTTTTTTTTTTAATCTCATTATTGATGGTGGGCTAGTGATTTACTTTATGTACCTCTTGTATCCAAGTACAGGCCTGTATTTAATTTCACATTTTGACACAAATCATAAGAAAATTATCATTTGGCTTAATGTTCCTTATAACAAGAGAAAATTGTCACATCATTGAACACCAATATGTCGCCCCTCCAATTTTGAAAGTAACTGGCCGCCACTGGTACACCAATAAGGCGAGGCATTAAAAATAGCAGAGTGAAGAGTACTTCCAGTACTTCATACTCTATAGTAGAGTATGAAAAGTTCCCATTAACAGTGATGTAAGAACTAGACAGAATTTACTACTCATAAAGTGGGTTGAAATGGGAGAATGCTGGTTTAGAATCTAGAATAGCTTGAAATGTGGTTTTAAAGGTATTATTTTTCATGAACTTCCCCCGAACCCTCCTTTTGGAAGAATTAGCCATAACTTATGTATTAAATTCTTGGAATGTTAAAAGGACTCCCCCTTTTTTCTCATTACTATAAATTATTGTTAAGAATGCAAGATAAGCAATGGTCTAAGCACTCGTTTTGTAATCATCACTTCCATTCATTGATGAATGTGTTTCAAACCGATTGTAAATTGAGTTTTGTTTTTTCACTCTTGCTCCTTTTGCTAGATTTGGTTCTAAGGTTTTCAACAACCTTCAAGAGTCTACTAGAACATTCTTCTAGAAATCAGAAGAAATTTCTGGAAATTGCTAGTATGAATGAAAACAGTATGAAAGGGATCTCCTCATTTGTGTTGAGTCAGTTTGCCATTTGTTCTTTACAATGTACGTGTTCAGTGGCAGTAAATATAGACTGAGTTATTACATATCCAGTGACCGTTTATATAGACAGTATATCTTTATGTCTAGTGCAGTTGATTGACATCGTATAATACCTATATAGTCTGTTCAGCAAACCTATGGAGTGGAGTAAACAAACATGTGCGTGCGTGCAAGCCAAGACTCAACAAAGCCCGATTCACAGATAGCCTAGTTTTTGAAACACATTGAACAGGCAACAGGCCTACCCATTGAAAACAACATTCAATATCATTTTCAAACAGCTACTGGGATAATACTTATTATTTATTATAAATGAAAATGGGTACCTGAGATTAATGAATTATATGAATAAGATGGTTATTTTCTTACCTTCAATGCTTAGGTAATGTATCCAAATATTCAGCAACACTGGTATCACTATTATATTAGAATTGTTCATAAATTTGTTGATTGAATTATTTTCACCTATATATCTATATAAATAAAATTAGAGTTTTGTCTGTACATTTATCAGAATTATATATTTTTTGGTTATTTTTATGTTTTATACATTAAAGAAGCCGAAACAATTCTAATCTCAATTTCTGTCTGTCTGTCACGGCCCCAAAGGCATTTTATGTGGCCTTCTCCTGAAAAACGAGAGCATCGATTGGTATTTTAGTTATTGGACAGTCTAATATTAAAACTGACACTGTATTTCACTTTTAAATAATGTTTTACTCACATATATTGGAGATGCTTGAGGAATGCATTTCACTTCTGAAAAGAAGCTTCGTCAGCCTGCCGCCAGGGGTCATGCTTTGTTTAGGTTAGGATGAGCAGCCATTATGTAGTTAAAAATTGCGTTTGATTTGAATTGTATTTGGTCATTGAGTATGTTGGTTCTATCTTGCTTATGGCGTTTGAATATTTCATATTGCTCCAGTGTATTTAGTTTGTGGCTTTTTTGGAATGTGTGTAGAATTTCTAAGTCAGTTTGAATGTTATTGTGTGAGTGACCAGTGTTGATTAAGTGATCTGAAAATGTTGAGTCAGTGTTGGAATGTAGTGCTTTGATGTGTTCCTTGTATCTTGTGTTGAATGATCTGCCTGTTTGTCCTATGTAGTACTTGGGGCATGTGTTGCATTTGAGCTTATATATTCCTGGTTTGTTAAATTTGTGAATTGTGCTGTTTGTTAGGTGAGCTGGTTCTTGTTGGATCTGATGATTTAGGTTGTTTGCTGTTCTGAATGCTGTGTTGAATCCGGATTTTTGAAAGATGTAAGCTATTTTGTGTGATTTTTTGTTGAAATATGTGAGTGTGATAAATCTGTTTTGGTTTGCAGGTTTTGGATTTTTACTTTTCATTTTATTCAGGATTTTGTCTACTAGATTGGTGTTGTATCCGTTTTGTTGTGCTAAATATTTGATTGTATTGATTTCTTCTTGGTGGTCAGCTTGTGATAGTGGAACATTTAGGAGTCTATGTATCATGGAGTTGAAAGCAGCAAGTTTGTGTTGATTTGGACAGTATTGAAAACCTTTTTGACAATGTCTTTAGCTATAAAAAACTACATTAACTTTTTTTTAACAGAATAATGAACGTTTAAAAACAAGTATTGTGCGATTTTGGAAACATTTTACGCGGCCTTCTCCAGAAAAACGAGAGCATCGATCGAGATTAACGTTATAATCAGTATTGAAAACCTTTTTGACAATGTCTTTAGATATAAAAAACTAAATCAACTTCTTTTTAACAGAATAATAAACGTTTAAAAACCAAGTATTGTGCGATTTTGGATACATTTCTTCTAAGTTTTATTACCACATAAGAACAAATCACGTAATTTATCATGATATATCAATCAGCTGTTCTCAAACATTCTCTCTGATGATAACTGGCACTGAATTGTTTACGTTTCAAGTTGTATACTAAGCTGCTAACAACTTTATGATCATTGCTATCAAAAAAGCTGAAACATATTTAGTCTTATTTCTAAACATAATCCGTATGAAGGACGGGTACAATAGCTAGTTTGAAATAAAAATTAATTCACTTGATAACTGAATTCAAAATTTAATATTCTCTTTAAATAATGTAATAATAATTATTTATTTCATAATCTGGAATTTGACAACAGCTGTTAAGAATGAACTGTAAATAGTGTGAATAGGCCAAACGACTGATGCCAGTACATTTCTCGGAATTCCTCACTAACACACATGCAAAGTTTGTTTGGGTCACTCCATAGGCTCATTGAACAGACTATAGTGCCAGTTGATTGACATTGTGTTTACACATATCAATTAAGTGCTCATGACCAGACTGCTTTGTAAGTTTTTAATTGTTTTTAGACATTTCTTTTTACTTCATTGGACAGTTTATTGGTTAGATGTTTATTTAATCATTGATCGGCTATTCATAGTTAGTAGGTAATTAGGTAATTAATTTTTGTACAGAGATTCCGAAAATCTGTTATTAGTTGTACATTAATGACCTGTTTTTATTTTCTTATTGATTTTAATTGTGTGTTGTAAGAGTGATTTGTGTAATTTTTTTGAGGATGAAGCCCACATAGGTCTTAGACCTATGCGTGGGTAATGAGTTGGATGATGGTGATTGATGAGTTGGACCCACAGTTTTAGGTGGGTTCCAAACCACCGGGAAGTGATTTTACAGCAGAGAACAGTGTCTTCTTTGCTGGCCAATCTAATCGGTCACCGTTACAAACAGGACCTACGAGAACGCAGCTTATCTCTATCTGATTGAACAGATACCTGCTACGGCTCGTGGCTATCACTTCCCTTGAAATAAAATGCGAGTGTTAATTTCAAGTGTTGCCAGCATTATTTCAGTTATAAAATCCCCTGACACATCGTTCCAGCACTGCTGAATTGACCATAACACCACTATAGTAGTTGTTTAGATTAGTACCGTATTTTAAATGAAAATACAAAGTTCAATATTATAAGCAATGTATCTTTAATGTGGTTAAGGAGTGATCTGTTTTCACTAACAAAATAGTCTCTTAGTAACTAATCATATGGAACAGCACAACATATGTTAATTCATATCATCCTAACATCTCCCTCTTAAAAAAAATCTATAAGTTAATTCTATTTGGGGCCCTCAGCGACCTCCCAGTCCTTGACGTACCAGGCTATGTATTAGCTTGTTGATTTCTATTATGACTTGGAGTTATTACTTGTAAATATACAGTCGGGGTTTGCTGCAAGGTTGTTGGTGTAGGTCCTATATTTGAAAGTCCTATCTCTCCCCTTAATGAAATCTCATCCTGAGATGGAATTTTTGATCCCAAGTTGAATTTTTGAATATGTATTGTGTTTCGTCGCTGAACAAAAAATCGTCCATTTGTGTCTCATCCATTATTATTTTTCACCAAGAAGGAACGTGGTTGTGGTAGTTTCTCAATAATTCTTTCTTTTTCCCATTCTTTATTGTTGAGTATATCCTGTACTAATACCACCTGGCCAATAACAAAATCCTCATTACTTTCAGATACATTTCGATCATAATAAGATTTCTGTAGTGATTGATTCTCACCATCTTGTTTATCACGTCATCAGAGACAATGTTTTGTTTCAATGCTTGATTTGGAATAGGAATCCTAGTTCTTATATGTTGGCTGTTGCTGAGAATCTGAGGTGAATATTCCAATCCAGCTACAGGAGCATTATGATAGTTTAGCAAATACAACTCCAAATCTTGTTTGTTTGCAGCTGCCTTTTTAACCATAGTTTTGAATATTCCAACTGCCTTTTCTGCTAATCCGTTTGTTTTTGAATGGCATGGACTTGATGTGATAATTTCAAATCCCCAATTTTTAGCAAACTGATGCATTTCTTGGCTATCAAAAGGCATTTTGTCTGCTATCAGTGTTTGAGGTACAGTATTCCAAGTCTGCTGAATGTTTCCTTCAATTTCTTAATTATAGTAGGGCTGTTTTTGCTGTTGATTGAATAAGCTTCAAGCCATCTTGAAAACTAATCAACCACATTTAGGTAGTTCATTTCATTGATTTCTGCAATGTCAGCTCCAATTTGGTTGAATGGTTTATCTGGAATTTCGTGATTCATCAGTGGTTCTTTGGATTTTGATCTTTTATATCTTTGACAGATGTTACATGATAATATCAAATTGTGAACATCTGAATATATACCTGGCCAATAGTAGAACTGATCAACAAGAGAATTGATCTTTGAGCTGTCTTGGTGAGTTTTATGCAAACAACTCATGATAAAATGCTTGAGTTTTTGAGGTACAATTATCCTTGTTCCAAAATCGAGATCGAGGTAGCAGTGGTACTGTGCATACGTTGTCAGAACAGGCTCTGCGAATTTTGAAGAATAGCATATTAATTCGAACGGATAAGTAGTATTTTTGTTTATTATTATTAGTACTTATAATATATTAATAATTTACATCATTAACGTGTCTAATATAAGTTAAAGTATTTAAATAAAAAGTAAAATTCTATTTTCGAGGTTAGGTGTACCGATATTGATAAATTTTCTTGTAATTAAATAGTCTCAAGTTGACAATTGTAATAAATTAAGTAATATTTCATTAAACATTTAACTAAAATCAATTGAAAACAATTTTTAGCTAGGAAAATGAGTCCAAACAAGGCATCTAAATCTAATTGTTTAACTAAAACTCAGGTAGCTACGCGATCTCAGCAATTATTAACAAAAAAATCTCCAACAGCTCTTAAAGCTACTGTAGATGTAGAAGAAAAGGTTGCTAAACTACTGAGTGATCACACCAAATTGAAAACAAAATTAGAATCATCATTAAAAAATTCTGAGGAAGAACGAATAGGGTTAGTGGATCACATAAAATCTCTGGAAGTTATTGTAAAATTGCAGCAGGAAGACCATAAAAATGAAATACTAAATCTCACGAGTCAATGTAGGTCTATGTCAGAGGAAATCGAAATATTAAAATCAAAAATAAACTTGGCTAATGTAAGATCTGAACCTCTGATCAATACAAAAAAAGTAGAGCCTAAATCAAATGGGGAAAAAATAAATAGAAATGGTCAAACAAAAACGTATAGTCAGGTTTTGCAAACAGCAACCAAAACTAAAGTAAGGGCAAATAACGATAGGAAAGGTAGAGTACTGCTCTTGACATCCAGTCATGGACGAGACTGTAGTGACCTACTAAATAAAAGATTAAAAAATAAGTATGAAGTTCAGAGCTTTTTCAAACCAAGTGCCCCTATAAACGCAATCGTAGAGTCAGCACAGGAACAAACTAAAGATTTTGGAAAAAACGATTTTCTAATAGTACTGGGTGGCTCAAACAATATAAATGAACCTAATCTAAAACATCTTCCTGAAATAAATGAAAAAATTAAAGAGATTGTGCCACTCAGCCAAAAAACTAATGTAATAATAAGTACAATTCCGTATAGGTTTGATAGGCCAGAGCTAAATGAAGCCATTAAGTCAACAAATAAATCAATTCATAATACAATCAACAGCCTAAAAAATAAGAATTCTAAGCAGTTGGGGATTTGTTTTCTAAATGAAAGGCTGAAAAAACAAAACTTCACTAATCATGGTCTACATCTAAATCAATCTGGCAAAGTAATATTTTGTAATAGGCTGGCAGAGCTGATTGAAAGTCGTTTGCAATCTACTGTCAATAATTCTCCTAAACAATCATCTAACGAACCTTTTTTAGTAAAGTGGCTCAAAACCGGGAAGGGAAACTAGTTTCAGATGATAAATTCATATCTTCAATTGTATTAAAAGACGTTAATCGATCAAAAAATCAGGATAGCATTAGTGGAAGGAACTCTTGCAGCAATCTGATAGGCTCTCAAGATTCTAAGAGATTAAGTAAATCTACTTCAATATGCAAAAGCAACGATAAAGTAATAAGGGATGATAGGGAAGTACCGGTACTTACTGTGTTCCATCAGAATATTCAATACATTCGTAACAAAATAGATAGAATCGAAGTATTTTTTAAAAAAGAGGCTCCTGATATAGCTATTTTCACAGAGCATGGTTTAAAAGAAGATGAATTGTCACAACTAAATATTCCAAACTATTCATTGAAAACGTCGTATTGCAGGACATCACATCGAAGTGGGGGAGTAGCTATCTTCACTAAAAATGCTAAGAATATGCAAACATTTAATTTAGAATATGTAGAGAAATTTGCTGTGGAAATGGATTTAGAAGTTACTGGTTTGAGAGTAAAAATCGACAATAATTTCGAAGTAGCGGTGTTAGGTATTTACAGGTCACCAAATGGGGAATGGAACAATTTTTGTGAACTATTCAATAGGCTTTTAGAGATTACTACTACTCGTTTTACAAACGTTATTGTAGCGGGAGATTTCAATACAGACATTGCAACACAGAATAAAATGACAGAAGATTTAAAGGATATTATATGCATGAATAACTTGGAAATAAAAGTTCATGAATATACCAGAGTCACAAGAACATCACAAACAATAATTGATAACATCCTTACTAATATAGATTACTCTAAAACAAGATTAGGCGGCTCGGAACTATCTGATCATGACTATCAAATCTTAGAGGTGGGGTTGCAAGGCCATAAATCAATTAAAAAGAGTAGAGTAATGAAAGAAATTCAACAATGTGAACAGGGGAATATCGATTGTTTAAAGCAGAATCTGCTACAAGAAAACTGGAGTAGGGTTTACAATAGCAATAGTTTAAATGACAAATATGATAGTTTCATTAATATTTTAAGGTTTCATATTACTATGAGTTGTCCAGTTAAAAAAGTCCCTGTAAAGAACAAATTAGACAAGATTGAAGAGTGGATAACTGATGATATCTTTGCAGAAAGAAATAGGGTTAAAGATGCATTTGATGAATTCAAACTATCTAGAAATATGTTAAGTGAAGATAATTACAAAGCTTTAAAGAAAAATTATACAAGAGAAGTGAAAAAAGCGAAATGTAAGAAAAAAGCTGAAATTTTGAATAATAGTGTGTACTTTAACACAGCAGTGTGGGATGTAATAAACAAAAATAGGCAAGTAGCTCATGTAGATGCTTATACTAGTGTCCCCAGAATAATTAACGAAAATAACAAATATATTGATGATAGTGTAGACATTTGTAATTCCTTTAACAGATATTATCAACTGGTTGCTAAGGATCTTCAAAAATCTCTTAATACAGGTATTAGTGATGCAAACATGAGGAATACTGAGGGGATTCAGAACGAATTAAAATTCCACCCAGTATGCCAAGACGAGTTGTCAAATATCATTGATAGTTTAAATAATAAAAAAACTGTAGGAATGGATGGGGTATCCAGTAAAATTCTGAAAGAATGTAAAGATCAATTGTTAGACCCTTTGATTCATCTGATCAATCATTCATTAGAACAAGGTGTTTTTCCAGATAATTTAAAAGAGGGGAAGATCTTGCCAATCTTCAAAAGTGGTGATAGAGAAAAGGTAGAAAACTATAGGCCTATTAGTATTTTAAATGTAATAAGTAAAATTTTTGAAAGAGTAGTTCTTAATAGGTTACTTCTGCACCTTCAAGAAGCTAACTTTATCTGTGATGAACAGCATGGCTTCCAGAAAGGGAGATCAACAAAAACAGCCATAGTTTCTCTAGTTGAAAAACTAATAGATATAATAGATTCAGGTGATAAAGCTACTGCAATCTTCTTAGATCTGTCAAAGGCATTTGATTGTGTTAATCATAGAACTTTATTGGAAATACTGCAAAATGTAGGTGTAAATGGGGTTGAACTGAAATGGTTTGAATCAAATCTTATTGGGAGAAAACAATGTGTAGAACTAACTACAGTAGTTGGTAATAGTATAGTAAAGAATAAATCTAATAAATTAGAGGTGCAAGCTGGAGTGCCTCAGGGGTCAATACTAGGTCCATTGCTTTTTTTGTTATATGTCAACCGTTTACCTAAAGAATTAATTAGTGGTAGAGCCCTCTTATTTGCTGATGATACATCACTCATTTTCAGCAATTCCATTCTAGATAATTTAGAAATAAGTGCCCATATAGGTGTGCAGTCTATTGTCCAATTTTTAAATCAGTTGAAATTAACTATAAATAGTAAAAAATGCCAATACCTTCAATTCAAAAACAAACATAATTTAAATGAAGATAGGGCTATAAACGTGTTTGTAAACGATAATCAATTAGACCAGGAAGAAAAAATTGCATTTCTAGGAGTTACGTTGGATAGACGATTGACCTGGACTCCATACATTGAGAAAATATGTAGTAAAATTTCATCTGGGGTATTTGTCCTGTGACAGCTTGCTAGATTGAATGACAAAAAGTTACTTTTTACAGCTTACCATGGGCTCTTACTGTCACATATTAGGTATGCTATCTTAGTATGGGGTAATTCATCAAAACAAAATCTTGATAGGGTGTTTAAGATCCAAAAGAAAGCGGTTAGGTGTATAGAAAGAGTAAATAGATTAGATTCATGTAGGCCGTTGTTCAAGAGACTTGGTCTCCTAACTGTACCCTGCTTATATGTGTATGAAGCTACTTTATATGTAAAAACGAATGATATTAACCAAAATCTTGATGTACATGATTATAATACAAGACGCCGAGGAGATTATCACTTGGTGAGTCACAATAGTAGCTTATTCAAACAAAAACCTAGTTATATTGGTAGGAAATTCTACAACAAGCTACCGCAGTTTTTGAAGAGTCTTGAAAATATAGAAATATTTAAAAAACAATTGAAGAAATATTTAGTTGATAAAGCTTTTTATAGTGTACAAGAGTTCCTTTCACATCAAAATTAAGCCTCACCTCAACTAATTGGAAGTAATTATGGTATCTAGTGTATAATATTGTTGATCTGACTTGTCTTATACTCCTTAACTGGAGTCTCCAAGACGTAATCTACAAAAAAAAAAAAAAAAAAAAAAATACAATAAACCATTGAGTACTCAGTTGTAAATCGTTTCTCAATCTGTACCATATATAAGTGTTTCATATCACATGTCATGTATTCATGTCAGGCCATCCTTTGTGAAGGTATGATATAACATCTCTCAAATCCTCATCATCTTTAGCTCTTTCCTCAAAGTCTTTCAACATAGGTTCACTTATTTTTATGTCTGTAGATCTCAATGTGTGAATAAAGTCTTTCATTGATTGGTCTTCTTCAGTTACAGTTTTGATCCCTGTCTGGGACAAGTAGGTAATCAGCAATAAACATGTGCTTACCAGGTAAATATTTAACTTTTAAAGTGTAGTTAATAAGCTTGAGTTTGAGCCTTTTCAAATGGTTGTTCAAAATTTTATCCATTGGCTTGGACATTACTGACACTAAAGGTAGATGATCAGTAAAAATGGTGACAGAGTCATGGCCATAGATGTAGTTGTATAGTTTTTGTACAGCAAAGCATATGGTTAACATTTCCTTTTCTACTTGAGCATAGGATTCTTCAGTTGTTGTCATTGATCTTGATTCAAAATACAGAAGCCAAGTGAATCTTTAGATGCATCACATTGAACTTCAATTGGGCTTTTTGGGTCAAATGCTCTTAGTACTTGAGGATCGCAGATAGCCTGTTTCAGTCTCTGAAAGGCTTGACTGTGAGTTTTGTTCCATTGCCACAAAACATCTTTCCTCAAGAGTTTTCTTAAGGGTGATACTAACTCTGACATTCCCAACATACATTGTAAATCTTTTTGCTTTTTGGATTTTCTAGTTTCTGTATTGTTTCAATTTTTTTGGGGTCAGGTAGCATGCCTTTCTCACAAAATATTACACCCACATATTTTATTTGAGACACACAATACTGAAACTTTTTAAAGAAGAACTTCACATTAAATTGTTTTGCTCTTTCTAATACCTGAGTCAGTATTCTATCATTTTCTCCTTTTGAGCTACTAGCAACGCATAGGTCATCAAAGTACAATGAGATGCCTTCAATATCTCCAAAGTATTTGTGCACTAGTCTCTGAAATAGTTCTGGCAAGCATGACAGACCAAATGGAGCTCATAGAAATCTGTATGTTCCAAATCCTGTGCTAAATGAACATAGCTTACTTGACTCCTCATCAAGCGCAATGTGGTGATAGAATGTGTCTTTAATATCTAAAACAGTAAACACCTTCTTGTGAGACATTTTTGGTGCTAGCTTCTCCACTGTTGGAATAAGATAATGTTACCTGATTATGCATTTATTCAGTTTAACAGGGTCAATACAGATTCTTAGTGATCCATCTGGTTTTTCAACAACCACTATATTATTAATCCAGTCAACAGGCTCTTCAAATGGAGTTATATAATACCTTTTGATCTTTATGATTCCAAAGTTTCCCAAAATTTCTCTTTAATTTTAATTGGGATACGTCAAGCAGGACTTATTAATGGAGATGCATTTTCTTTCAATTTGATTTTGCAAACATCAGGAAAGCACCCAAGGCCATCAAAAACATCTTTATTTTTTTCATAAATAGCTTGCTTTTCTTTATTCACCTGCTGATGATATGTACCATTATTGTCATCTATAATGTCAACTCTTTTAATCAAGTTGAGATCAATACATGGTTCTAGGCCTAGGATCAGAACAGCTGAAGGACATTTCACAATTAAGAACTTGGCTAGGGATATTTTTTAGAGTCAGATTCAATGTGTATGGTTACACAACCTACAGGTTTTATTTTAAAGCCTCCAATTGTATGTTACATTTCTTCAATGACTTGTATGGATTGCTATATTTTCCAAGTAAGTGAAAGGGTAGAATATTTACATCAGCTCCATTGTAAAGCTTGAAATTCATTTTATGCCCATTTACAAGCACTTCTTGGAACCATACCCTATTTTTGCTAAGCAAGTTGACAGTGTGAAGGCTATCAATTTCATGATTAACCCAATTGTCAGATTCTACATCTTTGGTGTTTACTTCCCCATAACTTTGGTCTTCCTTGCAGCTAATCTCATTAGCCTGCCGAGAATGTTTCAATCTACATACAATGGAAAAATGATTGGGTTTTGAGCAATAGCTGCAAATCTTTCCTAAAGATGGACAAACCCCAGTGTCCTCTACCACATCTAGAGCAAACATTTGTTCTTATCTGTACTAGCTAAAGAATTGTTAGATTTTCTGTTAAAAAAAGGATTATTCAACTTAGCTGTAGGGGTGGAAGACGTCTGCTTGACTGTGTCAACACCTCTCATGATTTCACTGCTTCTGCTCAATAGTTCCATATTTCTGTTCGCTAGCTCAACTGAATTGCAAAAGTTGACTACCTTGTCAAGATTAGCATCCTCACAAAGAAGTTTCTCCTTCAATTCTCTTGAGTTTACTCAAAGTGCTATTAGTGCCTTCATAATTTTTTCTTCCTGGCCCTTGAGGTCACATGGTTTTATTAATCTTCTCATATCTGCATAGAAGCTCTCAAATGTTTCTTCAGGTGACTGTTTTTTAGACAGCAATTTGTAGATGTCCATTGTCATGTTCTGTTTCGGTTTACAGTGTTTTTCCAGAACATCAAGGATCGAGTAAACCGTTCCCCTGTCGTTCCCCTCTGATAAAGTGTTGTACAGTTTAAGCCCATCAGGTCTCAGTAAGTTTTTCAGCCTTGCCACTTGAATTTCACGAGATTTCTTCTCAGTTTCAGTTGCAATCAAATAAATGGTTACTTCTTCTTTGAAGTTGGCGAAATTATTTCAATGTCTTCATCAACAACCAAAGTACGGTACGGTACTGTAGTTTTCATATAACTTGGCAGCAGTTGGGTTCAGATGTAGCTAGTCCTCCTATCTTCTACACGCTGCCAAGTTATATGAATACTACAGTACCTGGTTTGTTGAATTCCATTTTCAACATTGTACTGCCACTTTCCACTTATTAATTTTCCGATAATAATGGACGAGTTACTATTTAAATTTCATTTTTGACTGTGCCATGTTTAGATTAGTATTTTAAATGGAAATACAGAGTTCAATATTATAAGCAACTAGCTGGCCTGACACGCGTTGCTGCGTTCTCATAAAAAATTCTTGATTTTATTATTTGCCACCTCCCACTGAGGTTACATTTCAAATTTCAACCTTCTAGGACTATTAGGGAAGAAGTTAGTCCTAGGGCTCTTCCAGCTGATCAGAGAGAAGCAAGTTTACAATTTCATGACTGTTATTTTCTTACACAGTAAGACCTTACTCACCACCTCTCAATGAACATTTCAAATTTAAACCTCCTAGGACTATTAGGGTAGAAGCTAGGTTTTTTATTCTATTATTCGTCACCTCCTACTGAGAATAAATTTCAGATTTCTTGCTGCATTGGTTAACAGATGTCATCAACCCGGCATAATTACATTTCATCATACCCAGTCATATGATGTTTCCTACTTACTGCAAGGCTCCGACTGTATGGTAGCCTACATGCAAAGTCTTTGCTTTCCAGACAGCGCAAATAACGACGCTAAGGAACCTGCCATATGATTAAAAACTGTTGACTTCTATCAGCTGTTCCTTTAAGCTGTTTGGCCGGCAAGTTCAGTAGGTTAGATTTGTAAAATGGATTAATTAATAATAATTATTAGCCCCCCTATTAAAATTTATGGCCAGAAACCATCCCCAATATTCAGACAACTTATTCCCAAAGTTTCATGCCGATCTGCCAAGTAGTTTTGGTGTCTATAGGGAACATACATACATACATACATACATACATACATACATACATACATACATACATACATACATACATACATACATACATACATACATACATACATACATACATACATACATACATACATACACACATACATAAATGTTAGATTAGGTACTTTATTTTGATGTGATTCTGTTTTGTATACTGTATCTGTAATAATTTTCATGGGCACCTCCACCTGAAAAACGTACCGTACATTTTTAGTACTAATTTTGCATAAATTACTACAGTACCTGATATAATTTACTTCTGATGTTTCTAGTGAGATTTAAATCTTGAAGGTTTTGGATATTTTTCACTTGTAGACAAATTAAAAATAATATACCAAATAATTCAAATAATCAACTGATTTTTCACTGATGATGATTACATGATTGTGTCTGAGACTTGTGTTTGTATAATGAGGCGAATGATTACACAAAATATGCCAGATTAATAATAATTTGCTTCTCAAAATAAAAAAAGATGAAAATAACAAATACTCGTCAATTACAAACAATATTAATTTATTTTTACAATAGCTCTGTTAAAATTGTAATAAACTTATATGAATGGTCTCTGGCGACGATGCATAAACAATGGTGAGTTGAGGAAATATCTTAATGTTTATCCTTTTTTGAATTTCGACTATTCTTTTGTCTACTTGCCATATTATAATTCATTTAGCAAGATGAATGAAATCAGCTTTCAAACACAGATGTACCATACGTCTGTAATAACAGTACCTATGTGAACTAATATGCTGTAGGCTATTAAAATAAGACATGAAAAATGAGACATTGAACTACTCAAAGCAGCTTTTTCCAAAATTAATCATGCAATGTTAAGCCATCAGGGTTTATTTTTACAAGCCAGGCTAACTTTACAAACCAACATTCGCAGGCCAATATAGTAACAAAAATTACAAATTTGTTCTCCAATTTTATAGAGTATTAAAATTTGGGTACTTCACGTGAATCACTGCACAGGCGTCGACATGCATTTAACTCATATATAGTTTACTACCGAACACTCACAATGAATTTCTACTGGTTCATTTTATGAATTCATCCATTATTTGGCTCATTTTATTACAACAATATTGTCCGTCTACGCTTATAAAATTTACAACCCTCTATAAAGTTGTAGAGATCGATTTGCGCCGTACTTGATGCGTAGCTCAGCGATGCCTGATTTGTAACTTAATTGTGAATTGCTTTTTATATTTATGTTTTCCTACTCAAACCGGTGACCTCGACTTTGATGAAGATTTTTATCCTGCAACTGTTTGTAAGTGGTGGAGGAACGTGAGCTATTTTACTACAATTTGCATATTAAGCTTTGAAAATCATAGAATTATAGGTAATTACAATAAAATAGGCTACATATACTTTGTATATTTAGTGTATAAGTTTTGGTAGGCTATAATAATTATTGTTACCTGATAAGCTCATTCTGAAATCCTGCTTGCCAATTTCATCAACATAACTGTTTATTGAGTGATCCCAATTCCTGGATAATAACTTTTATGGTATTGTTGATGGCAGTTGACAATGTCTAATAACTGCAGAGTTATATCGTATAATGCTTTAACATTTATTGCATATAAATGACAGTTGTGATGATAATAAAAATTACTGCTCACTATTATTTACCAGATATTTCTGAAACGGATTTGACTACTATAACCATGAAACACACATTATCTATATTCATTGAGAAAACTTCGTACTGTCGGAGGGATGGACCAATATCGGTGAACCATGAAGCTGTGCAATTTCTGGTTGAAAAGGCCACCAATTTTCCATCCAAACATAGCAGCCCAATTTTCCTCTTTCCTTGAGAGTCCTCAGAGAGTGCCATCTTTCCTTTTCAATGCTGTGACATACTTGCTTCCTAAAAGCAAAGCCCTACTCAGTACAGGCCAATTACATGCCTTTGTTTATTGTACAAAGTTCTTACTGCATACATTTTAAATAAAATACAGCTGCAAATGAGTCAAGGAAATTTGCTTGCTGATGAGCAAAAGGGGTATATGAGAGGAGGGTTAGGTTGCATGGAAGTATATTGACTATTGATGCAGAGACAATGGGACAAGCTGTAAAAAAAATAATATTTACATGGCTTATTCATTTATTTTATTTATTTGATAGATAGATATTAAAACATCCATTGGCCTCCCATCACGGGGGCATCTGGATTTGTCCAATGTTAAATTAAAATTTATTATTTCCATTCAGGCTATATTAATTTAGGATTATTATAATACTCTTTAAATTCTTGGCTTGAATAGAAGCCACAGTCCTCTAGCTCTCTCTTGAAAACCTCTTTAATTTTTTTGAGAGGAAGTCTCTTAAGCCTGGCCGGTAAAACATTAAAAAGTTGAACTCTTGAATTTCTAACACCATTTGCATAGAGAGCAGTGCAATGAGTTTCATTTCTAAGTTCATACCTGTACCTAGTGTTATGAGAATGAACCATGGAACCCCGATTAAACATTGAATCATTTTTCTTCATTAAATTGACTGTTTCAAATATATCTAAACTAGGTACAGGCAGAATTTTTAACTGTTTGAAATACGGTCGACAGCTCGTCCAAATAGACTCACCCACCAGAACTCTTATCGCCCATTTTTGCAACTTAAAGATTTGCCCTACTTCGCTGGAATTATCCCAAGAAGCAATGCCATAGATAATCCGTGAATGGAATATCGCATAATAAACTTCTTTCAGTATAGAAAAATTTAGTAAATTTTTCATGCTTCTTAGTACATATAATGCAGAATTAAATTTTTTCTTAAGATATTCCAAATGTGGTTTCCAAGAGAGCTTGCTATCAATAGTTACACCATGAAATCATATGCCCAAAGCTGCTTCCTTAACATAATTGTAATAAAATTATCTAGTAGAAATAATAAATTGATGATAGAAAATGGTTACAATATTGATTATCAAAAGGCCTTTGACAGTGTCCCGCACTCATTGTTGATTGAGTTTCTGCATATTTACAGGATCGACCTTGCTGTCATTCAGCTGCTCAGTCATCATAATGTCATGGGGGACACTACTAAAGATTAAAATAAATGGTAGGCAAATCCAGACTAATAATTTCCCAGTCCATCAAGGGATATTTCAGGGTAATAGTTTAAGCCTATTATGGTTTCTTTTGGCTCTGAACCCACAGTCTGAATTGCTTAACTCAACAAATTATAGATTCAAGTTGAAGGGAGTAGCAAGAAATGCCTACTCATTGTCCCACATTATGTATGATTCAGACATCGCCGGGAATCGAACCACAGCCATTTAATACTGTTGTCAATAAAATTATACTGCGTACTGTTGCGAAGGTCTGTATGACTAGTAGCACCTGAAAGGAATCTGTGATGGAAAATAATGTTTTATATTATTTTTTACTGAAAAAAAAATAAAAAAATAGTTATCCTGAAATATCCCCAACTCCTTTCTTTTTAAGAACCGTTTACTCGCATTTGAATTGCGGTAAGTCCAACGACTAATTATTGGGAACTACGTCTACTGTTTCCCAGACTTTATTTCTGCCAAAAGGCTCTCTTTTGGTTTCTTTTCATTTTCTCTTTTTCTGTTCTTCCTTTAGAGATGTTGAAGGCGGCGGGACGTGATGATGACGAGGCTCATAAGAAAAAAGATTAGTGCCCGCAATATAAAAGACGGCCGAGGGGGATGCAAAATGGCCAGATTGTGGCGGTATGGTTCGTCCCATAGTTTTTCTCGTGAATTACGAGAAACTGCGAGAGCAACTAAACCTCACAGCCAGCAAGGAGCGGCGATTATCATGTTGCAAAATTAGCTCTACTTAAAGCCCCCACTATTTATTATGCTTTCTCACCCATTCGTCCACTTTGTCTCTTCTTTTTTCCTCTTCTTCGTCATCCGTATCCTCCACTTCCGTTCCCTTTTCTCCTCATTTTTCCTTTTCCTCCATCATCTTCTTATTCTTCTTCTCTCCCCTTAGTTATTTTTCTTCTTCTCCTTCATTTGATTTTCTCTTCCTCTTTTCTTTACTTCCTTTATTTACACATACTTTGGTTAGCGCCCAGATGGTGCCTCAGCCAACAAATAATGCCTTATTTCGACTCGGCTGTTGCTGCTTTTGCTGTCTCTTTTCTGAAAATTCTCTCGAATTTGTCTGGTTTATTTGGGCAATAAATGTCATCATACGCTTTCATACTTATTATTATACAAAACTGGAGCTAATTCTGGTCTCCTATAATTTACAGCTGCCTGTTTCAACAGTGAACCTGCAGCTGTTTTGTGTTCCCTTGCTTTGCTTGCTTAGGTCATAGTTCTTCCTTAAAAAGTATTTATTTATTACGAGAGTAACTAACCTACTGCCGCTCAACTCTTTTGTCATCTACTGATCTGTTTTGCTGGTTAAGCTCAACCAGCTGAAAAATCAACATCAACAGAACATCGACATCAAAAGCCAAAAACACATTCCTATAGTAAGAGTACCTCTTGAACGAATCACATTTTGCTCAATCTGATCCATTTATCTATATTTTTGTTTCCTTGTATTCCTAAATATGAATTATCAATTTATTCTAGCATAGCTTGATTAACTAACTACTAGCATAAACTTTGATAGCATCAAAAAAGATATGAGGTTTGTGGAAATAAATTATTTCCTTTATTTAAGTATGATGTTGTCGTTCCAAATTACTTTTTTTTTGAGGATGAGACCTGTGCGTGGGTAATGAGTTGGATGATGGTGATTGATAAGTTGAACCTACAGTTTTAAGTGGGTTCCGTACCACCGGGAAATGATTTTACAGCAGAGAACAGTGTCTTTTTTGCTGGCCAATCTAATCGGTCATCGTTACAAACAGGACCTACGAGAACGCAGCTTATTTCTCTGATTGAACCGATACCTGCTACGGCTCGCGGCTATCACTTCCCTTAAAATTTTTCAATTAATATTTAAACATAAATAATAAATTTTGTTGAAAATAATTTTCAAGTGAATTCAACACTTAAATATTCATATTTTAACATTGCGAAATGCTCTTTACTAGAAAACGATCAGACTAAACACTTTAAAAAGTGCATTTTCAACTATGTTGAAATGTATTGATCAGCAGCGGACCCAGAAAATTGTTCTTGGAAGTACATGCCAAGATAAATTCAGAAGGAAAGGCGGAAATCTTTGAAGGGGCCTGAAAGTGTTGCGGAGATCATTAGAAAGAGGGTTCGGGAGTCCTCCCCAGGGAAAATATGAAACAATTCCGGTTTCCTAGCATGGAATAATCCCCCCCCCCCCCCATAATCAAATCGGGGGCCTTTCAACCAGATAAATATTGACATAGAATTATTGGGTTCCTCAAGAACTTATTGAGCACTAAGTTTGGCATTGAAAATTATGAAGATATTGCTGACACATTATTGTATGTTTTAAATGCTTAAATGCTTTTAAGGTCATAAAGTGAAAATGCCTCCTCCATATAATATTTATTAATTCTTTCAAATGTTATAAATTTTCTTGAAATCCCGATTATTTATTAATAGGGCAACTGATATGGCTTGTACCGAGCTTCAATATAATGCCAATATGAATAAATCAATTTTAAAATTGGCAGAATTTTGATAAGACTTATCAAAATTCTGCCAAGACTTAGTCTTATTTGAATTTTCTTTAACTACCTGATAGTTATAATGGAACAGACTTTTGTGGAATATGTTGAACTGTTCCCCTGTGATGGGCCTATCTAGTTTATTTGCCATCGGCTTTGAGGGGGCGGGCAGGTGCCCCTGTTCCCTTCCCTTATTTTCTCTTCTGAATTATTTATTCATGAATAAAACGCAATCGTTGCTAAGTTACAACAGGCTAGTGTTCACTGCTGCTTTCATTAAAAATTTACAAATGAAGAATAAAAATCTTAGGTTACGTTCAAGTTTTACTAGAGTAATTTATTATAATATTTTACAGCTATAACATGAACGGCTAAACTCGTGGATCAAATTTAATGAAATTTTGCATGAATTTTCCTTTAAAGAATGCCCAGCGATGAATGTGTAAGGATTTGTGGAATTTGCTTGCATTTAAAGGACATTTAAAAGAAAAAAATGTAAGGATCTTAGGCCTTCTTCTATAGGAACATATGATTTTCACAATGAGCCTCCCCATCATAAACAATTGGAATAGATTCATAGATAGCCTTCGGGCCCTCTTATTCATCTGGTCGTGCCTATTCATATGAATAAAGTAATCATTCATAAGAATAACATATTTTTTGAGAGAAACAAATCATTTCTAATATTTCAAATGAAGTATAATAACAAGTGATTACTACGTAAAATGATATACAAATTTAATTAATATTGTTTTATAAACTCATTTATCAGACATCTGAAAT
Source organism: Conomelus anceps (assembly GCA_948455865.1). Classification (NCBI taxonomy): domain Eukaryota; kingdom Metazoa; phylum Arthropoda; class Insecta; order Hemiptera; family Delphacidae; genus Conomelus; species Conomelus anceps. The sequence continues at coordinate 100,684,629 of OX418216.1, forward strand.
CTAATTTGAGTAATCCGCTGTCTCGCAAATAAAAAACACGGCCTTGTTGATTTGATACAGAGTGACCTTTTGTGAAAAACAGACATGAAATAAACTACGCGTATTGAATCAAGGGTTAAGTCTGACGACTGTGCTTAATTTTGTGATGGTGATTATAATTAAGTACGTTCCTATGTGCAAGCACCCGTATTCTTGGGCGTGAGGTCTACTGTTCACAGAACTACTAGTAGATCAGTATCGTCATCTTGCAAGGATCTCTATATCGTCAAAATTCACCTCGTTACCCACGCAAAAGTTTCAGTGTCTTCGACTCACGTGGGCATCATCAGCAAAAAAATACATTTTAAATGCAAGGTTGTGTAGGAATTCTTTCTGATCTTCTTTCATCAGAATTGTGGCTTGACTCAGATTGTTGGAAAACCCTCTTTTTAAATAAAGATTTTCGCTGATATCTATTATGGTCTTCGGTCTGCTTATAAAACAAACATGAGCAGCTGATTGAAACTGTCGGTTAATTCTACACAAGAGCTCAGATTGCGGGGATTAGTTGCTACTTTAATCAAGAAACTAAGAAAATCCAATTCAGCCGGCGCACTCATGATAGTAGAAGGGTATGAAGCGGTAATCTGAAAAACTTTCAAGCCCTGAAAATCTTATTAAAATTTTTATTTGAACCCTCGCAAAGCAGCAGCCAGTCAACGGCGCACCTGGAATTCTTTTCTTAGCTCACCACTCGCCTTATGCAAAACAAAAGAAGAAGAGACAATAAGCAGATTGGAGAGCGAGGTGAAAAGAAAAAGAAGGATAAGAGAAAAAAGAGAAGTAAAAAAATCGTCTCCGAGGAAAAGTAGTTAAACGCTATTCCAACGCTAATGATGGGATTTTGTCTTCTCCATCGGGAAAAGAGCGAAATGAATGGTAATCGCTGATGAGTCATCGACCTTCTGTCTCCCTTTAAGTAATGTATCATTAATGTCTATGAAGGATAGGAGATACAGGGAGAGAGAGAGAGAGAGAGAGAGAGAGCGTGAGTAAGTGAGAGAAAAAGCGAAAAGCGAAAGAGTGAAGGAGAGCGAGAGGAGTGAGAGACAGTGGTTGTTGGGTGGAGAAGTTGGAAAGAATGCGAATTGTTATAAAAAAGGGTGTCATTACTATCTGATAGAAAATTGAGCCACACTGAATGAAAGGCAAAAAAAGATCAAACAATCTCAATTTCGTAATTGCTGCCGAATGCCCTAGAGACGGACCACAAAGTTTAATATCCACTGAGAAAATGCTTCCAATGTGACTCTTTTATTTCCAAACAAAACCTAGCCTTCAATGTTCATGGAAACTTTAATCCATTCAATGTCGTGGAAAATTAACTCTCAAACGTTAGTACATTCAATGAATGATATGTTATGCAACAGCAACAAATTTCAAGTTGCCGACTTAATAATATCCTTGAAATATTCAGCTGTAGTTTATTAAAAAGGATTTCGAAAAGTATTGAAAAGAATATTGTCTTGCGCTGACTCGCTAATACTATGAATTATTAAACATACATAAACAGTCGCATTACAGTAGCGGATACAGTTGACAACTCGCTCCGGGCGCAAATATAAATACTAAATTTTATACAAAATAATTTTAAAGTAATAAAATTTTTTATTTATTCATAAAAAAGTCTTTATTGAAACTATTGAATTATTTTTTCAAGAAATTTCTAGAAACGGAACCAGAAAATACAGTTTGTTGTACTTTACTTTGAACTAACCAGTTCATAGAAAGAGTACATTATTCTCTTTCTTTTCCTTTTCATAGATAAGCTTACTTAACCCTCTCTTTCCAACTACAAGCTACTGCCTACTCAAACCTTTTCTGCTTAGAGGGCAGCCATTGACCCGTCCTCTCTCATGTGCTAGACACAATAATATTGCGGAAGGGTGTATTATTACAGGCCAAACTTCTCTCTCGCCAAGAATAGTGCAAGAAGGATGAAAGTTCTCCCTTTACCTCCCACCATCGTCGAACCATCCTTTCTCGGGAAAACGTGGAGGGCTTCAAGTCGAAAAGAAGATCAAATTAAAAAGAAGAGGAAACGAATAACACTACTTCAGTTCTTTTCGATCTGAAAAGGTTTGGAACGACTATGTAGGGCCGTAGAACACTTTCACCTTTCCAAAGTTCATGCCCCAACACCCTAAATCATTTTCTTTCTTCCGCCTGTTTACTTTCTTACTCGATTTTCACTGTGTATCAAATACTAGCTTACACTGCTTCCTTCGTAATAACAATCTCAAAAACACTTGAAGTGTAGTTCAAGTTTTTGTTTAGTGGACCAGCAGCTCCTTGGTAGATTGTTTTCAAAGATGATACTTTTCAGATGAAAAAAAGAATTTCTTTTTCTGATAACAAGTTGGCAAGTTCTATTTTGGATTTGATTGAATTGATCTGTAAAAATTGATTATTGGATCATTTTGCTTTAAAAAATTGGTTTATACTTTTTTGTAGATCCATACTCTTCTCACATATATAATATGATTATCATTGATCATGAATACTAATTTAAATATGAATATGGTATATATAAGCGTATGGCTTTTTTAATGGTGGGGAGACCCTTACGGGTAGTTCCACCTCGCCGTTTGTGCCATGTTACGGGGAACATGGTGGACCTACTATTTAAGTATATGGTAAACTGCATTTAACAAGAACAAGATCATTGTATCAAGATCATATTGTGATAGCTAGAATGATTTTTTTTGAAGGATGAAGCTTATTAGGTCTGAGACCTGTGCGTGAGTAATGACGGTGATTGATGAGTTGGACCTACAGTTTTAGGTGAACTCCAAACAACCGGGAAGTGATGTTACAGCAGATAACCGAGTCTTTTTTGCTGGCTATTCCAATCGGCCACTCTTACACAAAGGATCTAGGAGAGCGTTGCTCATCTAATCTGATTGAACAGGTATCTGCTGCGGCTCACTGCTATCACTTTCCCAATTAAGGGCTACCAATAATATAATTATCATTACTTGCCATCTCGTTAGTTACTTTTCCCGTATATTAGACCCTACGTAGCATATGAGTTTATATGCTTAGGCGGGCCACAAAGGCCGCTTAGCGCAGTTGGTTGAAGCGTCACACCTTCAGCTTGCTGTCGTTTAAGCGGTCGTGGGTACGAATCCCGCTCCACCGTCAGGCATTTATGTGGAATCATTCACCTCATTACCAACGCACAAGTCTCTGACTCATGTGAGCATCATCAGCAATAAAGAAAAATATTCCAGGTTCTATCACTAAAATAATGATGGCGACAATTGAGATTAACACGCGGACTTTATTTACACAAATTACTAACACGCACTAATCACAAGAAACAAACAAATCAATAACGTTCAGCTAATAGTGAATTGACGATATCACTGTACAAAAACTAAACCAAACCAACTATCATTTGGCCGATCAATAATTTAATAAATAACTATCCAATAAACTGTTCAATGTTATAAAAAAAGTTTAAGAACCCGTTAAACACTCAATAGAGAAATGGAACACTTACAATGCACAGTCTGTCACTGTATTTGATATAATGTGACAACCATTTATTGAAACAGCACTAAGTACCCTGTAAAGAAAGTCCGCTACTGTCATTTTATCACATTAACGTTCAAATGACAACTGAACTCCTCGTTAGGAGGACTATTTCTTAGGCCTATATAGTGTTTGAAAGTATTTCAGGAAATTCTGGAAGCCGGTAGCACAATCTAGAACATTCTCTATTGTGCGCGAATGTGTTCGAAACGCACTTGCCAAACAAGAGTGATAGAGACATTCAAGAAGAAAAAAGAAAGCAACAAGAGTCAGTTTACAATCATCTCTTCGCAGCACATACGGCAATGAGAACAGAAGCATTGCTTTCAAAACGAATGGCGTAGACTATTGTTTATATATTGAGTATAACCTATAGTTATCAAAATAGTAGTTCTTGCAACGATTGTATAATGACTGCATATAGACCACAAGTGAGATGCAAGCTAAGACACGAGCAAAGCAAGTGCTGAAGCCTAGAATGCTTAATCGTTGACATTCGGTTGTAGGTTTGAAATCAAATTCAAACTCAGTTTGATTTTGAAACGTTCATGTCAGCTGCTGCCAGTATTGTCTATTAGTCATTTAAAATAAGATGAATTCTGAGTTCTGATTGGTCCAGAGTCAATATCAAAAAGTTATAGCTTTGCTAAAATAGCATCATTATGCTGTAATTACTTGGTTTTCATTAATCATGAATGATCACAGCTATTATTGCAATATTTTTTGAACTCTGAAGCCGCGTCTCCACCAACCGAACATGCTCGGCGAACAGTGTTGGCTGGATTCAGCTGATGTCGCCGAACATTTTTTGGAGTTGGTTTGGTGTGGACACCTTCTCGAACATCATGATCGGTGTGGTGGGGTTAGTTGCGGGAACCTGTTGTTGGTCGTCACTGTTCGCTCACAGACCGAACATTTCAATTGAACTCACGAACATGTTCGGTGACACATATGTTTAATGTTTGTTCATTTTTGTATACACCAATAATGTTTGGCAGACATGTTCGGTTGGTGAAGACGCGGCTTAATAACTAACTAATGGGAAGTGATAGCCGGGAGGCGTAGCAGGTATCGGTTCAATCAGATAGAGATAAGCTGCGTTCTCGTAGGTCCTGTTTGTAACGGTGACCGATTACATTGGCCAGCAAAAAAACACTATTCTCTGCTGTAAAATCACTTCCCGGTGGTTCGGAACCCACCTAAAACTGTAGGTCCAACTCATCAATCACCATCATCCAACTCATTACCCACGCACAGGTATCAGACCTATGTGGGCTTCATTCTCAGGAAAAAAAAACATTTTATAATGTAGTTGTAGTTATAGAAGCTTTCTGTTTTATCACATGTAATGTGGAAAGAATGTAATCTAATTCTATCATTATCCACGATTCTCGTATATTCCAAAAACTTCTATGAACAGCTAATCAACAGAACAGAATAAAATTAATAAAACCCAGAACAGTTTCTATCAAAACAATAGACCTTAGTAATAGAACTCAGTCGCTAACCATTAATGGTCAAACTAGTGTCACAAATCTAACTGCATATGGTCTTCCTCAAGGTACTGTGCTATCTCCCATCCTTTTTATACTCTATGTCAATGATCTCTTGAAATTAAGACTTATTAACTCAACTTTGATATCCTTCGCAGATGACACTGCAGCTATTTTCCACGGTAAATCTTGGAACGAAGTTCATACCATAGCTGAACAAAACATGTTAACCATCAAAAATTGGTTAGATAAAAATACTTTATATTTAAATGTCGATAAAACTAATTACATAACGTTTTCAGTAAATAGAATAGGGCAACCCATCGATAATCAGGCATTGAAAATCCACTCCAGGTGCATTTCTAACTCCAATAATTGTGATTGTCCCTCAATAAAAAAAGTCACTAATATTAAATACTTGGGAATTATAATTGATGATCACCTTAAGTGGGATGTTCATATTAAATCCGTCTGTAGAAGAATCAGATACTTATCTTTCAAGTTTTACCAATTAAATAGAATTCTTAATAAAAAACACTTAAAAATGATATATCATGCTCTGGTGAAATCAATTCTGCAGTACGGCATAATTGTTTGGGGCGGCTGTTTCAATTGTCACATTAATGAATTATTTGTAACGCAAAAACTGACAATTAAAATCATTCTAAATAAACCTAGATTGTACCCAACCGATATGGTTTTTAGCGAATTTGAGTTAATGACAATAAGACAATTGTATATAAAAGATGTAATTAAATACATAATAAAATATAAATCCGAATTTCCGCTTACTTTGAACTCCATAAGTAATAACTATAATTTAAGGGGCACTGCTAACAAATATTTAACCTACAACACTAATATTGAATGTATAAGGAGGCAGTTGATATTCATTAGTACTAAATTAATAAACCTTAACCCGGACCACTTCCTCATCAACTCAAAAATTAGTAAAAAAACAAAACTTGATATAAAAAACTGGACCTACAGTAATTTTTTCTTCTATATCGATATGTGAGACCTAGGATTTCTGCTCTTACTTTGAATGCCATGTTTTCTGTAGCTTTGTGTTTTTCAAGTTTCAGTGGACTCGCTTACCATTTTTTATTTTTTCTTCCTTTTTCGCTTATCTGCTCTTTCTCCTCCTTGCTTTCCCCGTTTTTCACACCCTTTCACTCCTTTCTTATTGCCCTCTACCTGCCTATTACATGGGAAACCATAGTTGGCTAGGTATTTCTCCTCCTTTCTTTTTTTCAGCACACCCCACCATATAGCCATTTGTTTTGTATTTGTGTTTCTGCTTTGTATATTGTACTGTTGTATTGTAAATTTGTTTTCTGTTGTATTTTGTGTGTGTTTGAATAAAATTTGAAATTTGAAAAATATACCCTCTTTTAAAATGCCCATCATCATCCTCCTCCTCCTCCTTCTCCTCCTCCTCCTCCTCCTCCTCCTCCTCCTCCTCCTCCTGACCCAAGAGCTACTTCCCTTAAACAAATTAATTGAATTTCAGTAACTCCTCCTCCTCCTCCTCCTCCTCCTCCTGATTTACTAGAGGAATGAATGGGCAGGTTGGGTGGTGAAATATGAGGGCATGCGCTCTCAAAATAGACAGGTAGCATTTTATGATGATTGCGAGCTATCCAATACAGTACACCGTCACCGGAGGAGGATTCCAACAATATTGTCTGTGACTGTATCTCCTTCTTCTCCTTCTTCTTATTCTATCAACATGCAGCAGCGTGTGTGTATATTTGAGAAGTCAGCGCCCCGAAGCTACATGGCAATCCACGGCACTGCGGTACTGTCTTCATTTGTACAATTTACAGCTCTACTACTCCAGCCCCTCTTCCTCTTCATTCACCCTTTCATCCTCCCCCTTCCATAGTATTCTACTTCTACACATGATTCTTCCTCTACTCCGAGTCATCTTCTTCGTATTTATCCTCTTCCCCTCTTCATAATCTTTTACTTCGCCGTTCTTCCACTTATTGTCTCCTTCTTCACCCTACTTCTTTCCGTCTTTATTTTCGGCTTAGTTTCCCTCTTTTCTCTGTTCTATTTTACTCCTTCTTCATCTTTCAATATCCTATCTTCGTTATTTACACCTCATCTTCTCCTACTTCATCCTGTTCATACTCTTCTTCTGCTTCTTCCACTTCCACCCTACCACTCTTTTTCTCTTCCTTCTACTTTCCCCCTCTCTTTTTTCTTTACGATCATCTTCACTGATTTCTCTAATTTATTTACTTCTTCTCTCTAATCTCCTTTTTTATCGTCTTGTTTATTCATTCCCTCGCTTCATCTTCTTTTTTCTAACTCTCATTCTTCCTTTTCTTTTCCTCCTCTTCTTCGTCTCTTTCTCCTAAGCTTTTCCGTTGTTCCTCTCACTCCCCATTCTCAATCTGTTTCATTTCCTCTTATTTTTCTGTTCTTTTTCTCCTCTTTATTTTCCAACATTCTTCCCTTCTTATTCTTCTTTCATACATTCCTCTTCTTTTTTTTAATTTTCTTCGCCATCCAATTCACATTCCAGTGCAGATTCGCGACCTGCATGCAGTCGCAGGTTTGTTTGGAACAGAATAACCCCCTTAAGCGATGATGCCCCTTTAATATTGTTCCCCTAAGGAAATGAAACAACCACTCTGCTTCCTTGCTTCCTTATCCTCCTCCTTCTCTTCCTCGTACTCATCACATTCCTCCAAACCTCCCCCCTTACGTCTTGGCACGAGGTTTCCTTTGTTGCTCCTCTTGTGCTTTTCCAGTAGTTCTCAGCTCAGCCTGTAGAACACCGTGTCTGAATCAATCTCTCCCCACTGAATTCAATCCAAACAATTTCCTACATTACCTACAACACGATGGTCGTTTTCTCACAAGCTCTCGCTCTCTCTTCCTCTTCCTCCCTCTTCCTCTTCCTCCCTCAAATAAACGAATCAGGCACCTCATTATTGTCAGCAGGGCGCTCCACTTTTGGCCTCTCTCCTACCACGAGGACCGCGGGGGCCTTTAGTAGATTCTTTAGTAGATGCTACCGAGACTATTTTATGGTCTTCTTCGGTCTCTTAATTTCCCTCATCGTCTTCTATTCCCGTTCTTCTTCTATCATTAAAGCAATGTTCAAAAATCTTCGAGAATGGTTATTTTTTATTGAATTTGAACGGCACATGATATATATTATTATGGCATTACTAATTTTCAGAAAGTAAAAATGCTGAAGTGGATAAATTTCATATAATAACATTATTTATTATAATATAAACAATATATGCTTCATATTATGCTGATATTATGAAGCTAACTTTGATGATTTCCTTACAATATTTACAATCAGACAATCAGTTTTTCAAGTAAAGTGAATATCATTTATTTGATCACATACAAAACAGGCTGATTTATCACATAAATATTCAAACATTTCTTTTTCTACGTTTTTTTTTTTTTTTTGTTTCTCATTCGCCACATCTGTATAATCTTGGAGTATTTCAGGTACATAAAACCTTACATTTTCACTTTGAGAATTATTCATATTGTTTTCTCATTCAGCGTGAAATTTATTCTTGTTGAAATGTACAGTATCATGCATTTTTGAATAATAATGTAAAGTTTAACTACCCGATACCACTGGAAGTTCATATCAAGACATTCTCGCTGAACACAGTAATAACATCAATATCTTGAGAAATGAATAAATTTTTATATATTTGTGAAATATTCAGAGAAGTTTTAGAAATAAGAGTGTTGCGTGCAATTTAATGATTAAGTATTCATCTCAACATAGATGGGAGAAATTTTCAGTTTTATAATTTTATTGAAAAAATTGGCAATTGGCAAATTGGAGTCATAATTATTGTCACCAACGCTCTTGAAAGATTCTGCAGAAAGGATCTCATCTGAGCTATAAATGTTTTTTATCATATAATAAGTATTTTCATGATAAAGGATTGGTCGGAAATCGGACAGCAGCTAACAAAAAAATACTTTTTCCCGAGTTAGTTTGGAGTAATATACAATTTAACAAACTGTCAAATATACAGAAACATAATTTTTTAATTTCTTTACTGTATTAATTTATACTGAACACTTCCGCAATGGCAGATATTGACAACAGCATTGAATAGCTGATGGAAATCGATGAATGCTACTCTACAAGAATATCAGTCACCACCGGGAAACGAACCACGGACCTCCCAATTGCCGGTCGGGCGCCATTACCACTAGACTATAGTGACCTTTCTGTACAGCAGCATTCATTTTAAAATTGGCTATATCGGCTCGGCTCGTATCTCACAAGTTAGTTTGAAGTAACTAACAATTTAGCAATATTATTTTAAGGGCTTTTAATTTATACTGAAGACTTACTTCTTTCTCCTGAAGAATGATACAGAATTACAAGTAGACTGTGAGTCTGTCATAAAAATTGATTATAATCAATCACGATTATAATCAATAATAATCATTCGTTTTCCGAGAAGCATTTTAGGGTTTGCCCCTGAATGACATTGAACTGGATGCTCATGATTTCCGTTCAAAATATCGATGAAAATGGATGTCTTCACTTGAAATTGAATCGGGACAGCCCAATGAGCAGTTAAAAAGAATATATTTGCCAATGCAATGAATTGAAATAGAAAAAACCGCATCGAAAACGTTATTAATTCAATGTACTGTAGCTCACATTCAAGGTAATTATGGTTTTGGTTTCCAGTTGGCGAATTTCATCGATGTTTCTCTCTTTTCAGCAGTTTCCAGGGCACTGAATAGAGTGTAATCAGTTGGACTGTGATTGATCGCGGACTCGCAGCTACGTTGCCAGATTAACTGTGAAGTGACGTCACTCATTCAATAAATTACTAGCCTCAAAGAAAAAGGAGAGAATATTGCAACATCCATCAGGTAGAGTACAGGTTGTGCACATTGATAGGAAAAAATTTATTCAACCAACTTTATGACAATTTTCCAATAAAAATTGTATACAGTGAAGACTCAAGGTAAACATCTGCTCAGCACCAAGTTTGACATGTAGCTACTCAATCATTAGAAGTGTATTATTGATATATTTTATTAATCATGTATTGTATTTCAAAAACTTTATTCCTGAATAACGTTATAATAACCTAATAGTATTGATGTCTCGTGAGATTGCAGTCGCCGTAATGAAGTTGGTTAGATCAGCTAACTCTGACTTACTTTCTTTCCGACATCCGCGGGTTTCATTCCTGTTCAGCCAGGCATTTTTGTATTATCAGTCACCCATCATCACACATGAACAAGTCTCAGACTCTTGTGGGCATCACCAGAAATACAAATTCACCTGTTCTTTAACGCTGAATATAACTTCCAACCAAACATCAGTTACGTCCAATATACTCAATTATCCCTACATCCATGAAGAATATATTTTGAACTTGATCTAGGAATCAATAGCAATACCATAATTATGGATTATAAGAATGACAAAACAGGCATTATAAACACTTCGGACCAGATCCTAAATTTATTGTGTTTCTTCAGAGGCTCTAAGATTTGTACGACATATATGTTTTTTAGGCTCATAATTAGGTATCAGGATTCTTTCTAGCTATCATGTCATCAGAACCCGCTTTCAGGTAACTCCGATAACATGTGGTTTAATCTTCAGTATCTTGAAACTCCCCAATATTATATAGTGGTATCTACATTATCCATTCGGGTGCATGATTTATCAACTGATTGGTTTTTTTTGCATTTCCAAATCCCAGTTATAACTCATCATCTCATTACGATTATTACTTAATATACTGTGAACAGTAGACCTAACTCGCCCAACACTTCTCACTGAAAAGAGGATGATATTTTTGAAAAAACGTTCAAGAGCACTTTAGACTCAATTTTTATTGTCTAATCTTTTTATTGATAGGGAAAACTGCAAAATCAATATTTGAATAGGTAAGAAGTTTCCACGTTTTCTAAAAATCACTCCTTATACCTAATGAAGGTTTACTATGCTCTTAATATTAACCTCAAATCATAAAAAGCAAAAATCATCCATTAACAAGAAAGTTCAAAATATTTCAAGCCCCAACACTATTTTCAGTGAAATTCAGGTTTACGCCCCTAGCTTCAAATGAGATTATTTTTACAAATTTTTCGAAAGGAAGACTCCAGAGTTTTTATGCTTTACCTGAGTTTATTGAATTTTCTCACATCCCCTCTAATATTAAATTTGAAGAGTTGTTCAGTGCCTTCTTCTTATTGAGTTATCTCCCACTCCCAATCGAAAAAAGCAGAAATTATCCACAAAATGCGTTTTTTGAAAAGGAAATTTCCCCTACCCTCACCAACCAATACACAATTTGAAAATAATGTTGTTTAACATCCCACGTAGCTCGAAAAGCCCTACCAAGATAAAAGAAGAAATTTGAAATATTCCTAATAATGAAGTTTTTAAAGATTTTGAATCCCCTCTCTAACGCCCCTCAATATAGAATAAAATTAGGCCCCCTAAAATAGATGGAGGGAATTTAAAAAAAAACCTAGTACAGTAATAAGGTACATTCATACAAAATTTCATGACAATTATTGTTTAAGGCGTTTGACCGTAATCGTCTAACCAAAAGAGCGGTCGATTCAAAGCTGAGACCTACGTTAAAATTGAGATCACTACGTTCGGTCAACTAACAGTGTCTCATACCTACTGTACAATTAGTATTGATGAATCTCCAAAAAACGGTACACGCCAATATTAATCAGTTTTTGTTCCCATTAGCACAGTGCTTGAACTTGAATAGCCAATCACATGGTTTCACATTCTACTGCCTTTTCACAACCCAAAACTCTTTATTCTCTGCTATGTTTTCCTCCTTATTTTCTTAATATCGTTTTATATCTTCTTATTTATGTTACTTCCATAGAATTTTCATTATATTTCTTAAATTTTCTTCTACTGATCTTGCCTCAGAATGTCATTTAATGAAATAATGTAATTTAATTGCATCCTAGTTTAATGTAATTTACAGTCCTAGTTTAATAGGTTTCAAAAGCTAACAATTAGAAACACTTTCTCCTCGTTCCAAGCCATTAGTCAAACGCTGCTACAACCTCGGAAGCAATAAATTTCAGCAATCAGCACCAATTTAACTGGGCGAGTCAGAGTCAATATTCATTCAATGACTGCTGTTGCTGTCCTTCAACAATTCGTTAATCTTTCAGCTCTCATTTCCGCCCCCCCCCCTTATTAGCAAACCCCTCCCATTCACCCTAACATCACCGGAACTTGTTGCGAAGTTGATGCCGCCCTTAGCTAGCTAAGATTTACCAACTTACCAGTCATTGCCACCCCGGCCACGTACCTGTAATAAAACCGATTTGTTCCTTTCTCTTCAGCTCTATCTTTATTTCCTTTTCTTACTCCTTCTCCAGACGCTTCCTTATTTTTTCAATTCTTTCTCTCCTTTTTCTCTTTCTTCTACTTTTTTCTTCTATTTACTCTTCTCTCTCAGAGTTCTCTATTGCTTTCTCCTCTTCCTCACTTCTCTCTTCCCACCTTTTCTCACCATCCTCTCTCGTTTCTCACTAATTGTTTCTCTTCCACCTTCTCATACTTTCTTTTTCTCACGTTCCTCTCTTTCCCCTTCACCCCTTCTCATTCTCTCCACTACTTTTTCTGCTCCACTTTCTTCTTTTTCTCATTTTGTTACCCTTTTTCTCGCTTTTCTCTTCTTCTCCCATTCTCTTCTTTTAGTTAGTTGTACTTTTGGTAGCTTTCTCACCCTCCTACACGCCCCTCTTCACATGTTTTCTTCCCCTTTTCTTATTCTTCTCACCATTTCTCTTTTCCTTCTACACTCTCTCAGTTTCTTTTTCTCTTTTCCTTTTTCCTTTTTATCAATCCTTCCTTTCACTTTCTCATTTTCCCTCTCAATTTCTCTTATTCTCCTTTCATATCTCCGTATCTTATCACACTATCAAGCACACGCTATTTATAATTTTGTAATTCTCTACAAAATTTATTTTTTAAATTGTTATTTTCCCTGTTTTTCCATTTAATGCGTTGAAAACTGTTTTTGTTTTTGAAATGTTTAATATTGCAAAAAAAGGTTGAACGCAATTTGGGGCCGAATGCGGTCCCTCTTCCCCCACCCTCTCACTCTTCTCTTTCTCACTCTCTCTCTTTCTCTCTCTGTGTATCTTTTCTCCCAATCTCTTCTCCCTCACACCTGGCTTTCCTTAAATTTATTTCTTGCAACCAGTAACACGAAGAGAGCATCGTTGAATAAGAATTGAATCTCCGCGCCAGCACTACTTACAATATTGTTATTCTCTTAGTAGTTAGGGCATTAAAGTTTGTTAGGGGGCAACAACGTTTGGGGCACAGAAACTCCCCACTCCCCAACCAATTTGAGATGGTTGGTAAGTGGGAAAGGGGAGATGGGTTTTGTGGAAAAGGAGTGTTGAGGGGAGGTTGGGATTAGCTTGCCCCAGTAGTTATTTCTGTTTGTCGGTCCGTCGGTCATGATAGGGGGGTGGGGAGTGACTTTCAGTAGGGGGGTTAGAGTCGTTTCGAATTGATAATGGACTCTAGATATACGTGTTCAGTGGCTCTAATGAGAATGTACAACCGCAGGTGAGCTAAAGGTCTACTACTACTACTACTACTACTACTATACTGCTGTGTAACTTTTCCAGCAGCTATTCTAGGCTAGCCTGGAGAGAAGAAGCTCTAACCTTTCTGTGTACTGGAGAGCACTGGACAAAAGCTTAATTCTGCTTTGTCTGATCGGTAAAGTAAGGTGTACTCTATAAGGGCTGTGAAAACGATACATTGAGAGGGGAGTTCTAAAAACGTGTGAAATAAGTACGCTACGATGAACTGTCACCGAAATTGTTTCAAATTACTGCATTCCGTTAAATTCTAGAGTTAACCATACCTCCTTTTTCGTTCTACCGCGCTCTATTGGATCATTAAGTCCTTCCATGGAAATATTACGCTGCCAAATGTGATGAAATGATGACAAATTAATATGATCGAAATTAGCTTCTTAACCTTAATGTTTAACAGTTTCTTAGCTGTTCTAGAACAGCCTGGTAAGTTTCTTAGCAATATTATTTAATTTTATGTTAAATCACCCATTAGCGTGGACTCAACTAAATTACAAGACAGTTGTGGACCTCAATTGAGTAATTAGATGAAAATTGAAAGTACAGTATCTTACAAAGGACATCGGATTTGACTAAGTTTACAGTACCGGTACTGCAGTATGAAAAAGGCCGCCAAATACAGATTATTCAAATCATTGAAAGCCGTCTACACAAGAGTTGATACACGCTAACATGCGTCATTAGCCGTGTTAATACCTGGCATACGTGACACGTGGATGCATTGAAGACATTTTAATGCCATCTCTAATGAGCACACTTAATCCGCGTCAGTTGATTAAAATTCTATACTAGCCGAAATAGCGTAATAATGTGAAAATGAGTATTCAGACAATGACGAAACTCCTTGGTAATAGCAAATACATGATGATGATGATGATGATGATGACTTCTATAGTCGAATATCAACAACTAGAATATTATATTATATTATTTACTTTATTCATGTAGATTATAAAATGCACAGTTTCAGATTCTAGATTATGTTTTGTTTTAAATCCAGTAACTGAGGAGGATATCATACGACATCTGTCCGCCTTGCGTGGTGGTTCTGCACCTGGCTATGATTCTATTTCTGCTTCCATTCTCAAGTTCAATATACATCTCCTTATCAAACCTCTCCTCTACCTTATCAATCTGAGTATCACTAGTGGTGTTTTTCCTGATCCTTTTGAATTGGCAAATGTTATACCCCTATTCAAATCTCGCTGTCATACTGACAAAAATAACTTCAGGCCTATTTCCCTCTTGAGTGTTTTTTCAAAAATCTTAGAAAAGATTGTGAAGGAACAGTTAATGAATTACCTCAAAATAAACCAAATACTGTGTGAGTGTCAATATGGATTTAGGCAGGACAAGACTATCACTAATGCCCTCTATGATGTTAATGCATAAATCAATGAAGCCATTTCCTCCAATAATAAGGCTATGGTGATATTTTTAGATTTAAAAAAGGCTTTCGATTCAATTGACAGGAAAATTCTATTGAAAAAACTTGAAGCAATCGGTGTACGGGACACAACCTTAGCCTGGTTCTGTAGCTTTCTTTCAGGCGACAGAGTGTATCTATAGCAGGCATCACTAGTGATGAGATTGGTGTAGACTGTAGACTATGGGGTAATCCAGGGGAGTACTTTTCCTAATCTACATCAATAATATCTCAAAATTGGCCTTCAATGGCAAGCTGTTACTCTTTGCTGATGATACACTAATCTTCCTCAGGGGCAAGTCATGGGAGAAGGTCCAGGTCAGAGCTCTGCATGACCTCATGCAGGTGAAGAAGTGGCTTGATCAAAACGTCCTCTCACTGAATATATCAAAAACTAAATTCTTGCCAATTTCGCTCCGTACTGTGTCTGACTATTATCTCAATAATCTGAAGATTCACAAATGCAGTGATCCATTGAACAGGACTTGTAACTGTGAGAGTATAGAAAAGGTGCACTCCTATAGGTACTTGGGTGTGGTTTTTGATGGCCATCTTAAGTGGTCTGAGCATATTGGTAAGTTAAAGAGCAGAATGAGGAAGTTTATCTACGCATTCCGTTTGTTGGCTGAAGTCCTTGATGATAGAGAAATGAAACTGGCATACGATGCCTACATCCAGTCACTACTATCATTTGGTATCATCGCTTGGGGGGAAGCTTATAAAACTGTTCTCAACTCCCTGGAGGTGATCCAAAGGGATATAATAAAGGTGTGCTTCAAAAAATCTAGACTCCACCCAACTGAAACCCTTTTCCAGGGAACGTCCCTTCTCACAATTAGACAGCTTTTTATAAAAACCCTCCTAACCCATTTGTTCAGACATCATCACATTATTTTCACTGCAGTCAATCCCCCATATAACACCCATTATTCACAGAACATAGCCATTACATTTTCCCACTTAAATAAAGATATTTCAACTACTAATCCTTCATATATTGCTCAAATTCTTTACAGGAATATCTGCTATGGTTTTGTTAATTTGCAATTATTTGATTCAGCTACTATTAGCATTTTCAAAAAAAAAAAGTTAACTCACTCTTACTGACTCTTGGAACTGATGCCACAGAAGGACTTATACTGTCAACGTACAGATAGATGTTATTGCTATAATAGAACAAAATAGCATTAGGCTTCTGGAACAAATATGCATGCATACAATTCAATATTATGCCCATGTTCTTCTGATGACTATTGTTCACTGAAATCCTTAAACAGTATGCCAAGTCATATGCTGTGACAAGTGGTCGGAGACACAGTTGTGTTAGTTTGAATTTAATTATTCGTTTCAATTATCATTATATATTTTTTTAATTTCCTGGAGGTGTCATACTCTCAAAATATACTGTCGACATCCAATTCATTTTATATAATTTATCTCATTTATTAATTTAATTTACTTAGTTATGCATTTTTAGTTAATATTTAGATGTGTTGCCAGACTGATCTATCAACTAGGTAGGTCTGGACCTGGATCATGAACTCGTCCTTGCTCACAGACCTTCGGTCCATGTGGGGACTAATTTCCTTTCCGCATAAGTCTGTCTATTTATTTTGTACAGCAAATATGTTCAATCTATTTGTCAAAAAAATTTCTTAGTGTAAATAATGAAGCGACAGATTGTAATATTTAATTTTTTATGTAAAGAGGAATAAAGAATATTTAATATTTGATTTGGTTCTAGATTATGATAGTTAAAAATATATAAGTACTGTAATTATTGTTCTATGAATTTTACAAATCTAAGCTAAAGAATTATTCAACGATATTAATTTAAGATGTAATTTGATAACGATAATATGATTGTGATGTATCTACATGAAACGGCGAAGTTTGAACATATAAGTGTCCATATAAATAGAATGGATATGAAACAGCGATAATGTGACTATGAAAGTACAATAATCAGTAGCTTTTTTAAAATATTGATAATTGACCACAATTTTTTCAACTCTTATTTTCTTAGCGGCCTTAGCAGCTACTAGATAATCGATATACATTGATAAAATAGTTGAAGCTCTAGATTCGCTTCAACACGCTTTCAATACGATAAGTGGACTAGATACTTTTTGGACAATATGTCGAGTCCTATTCACATTATTTGTTCAGCTGCTCAGCTTCTATCTGTTGAGCTTCTTCATTGTAGATCCAATGATTCCCATAACAACGCGACGAAGTTCCAACGGCGAGGCGTGAATACCAGTACGGTCTCTCCATACCAATCAATGAATATCTTACTATGAATAGATTATCTGTCTATTTTGTACTCGTGTAGCCTACTCTCTTGCCCTGAGCTAGGGTAATAATGTACACAATGTGCTCATGAAGATGTGACTTCATCCATAAACAATAATAATATAATTTCAATATAATATAATAAAAACTTAAAAAACACTTTTAAGTGGAAATTAAATCACGCTATGGAGTGACGGCCGTTTCACTCTGTTGTCAAGAACATCGACAGAAGACCCACAGTACACTCAGTGTACTGTGGAGTGTACTGTGGGTCGTCTGACGATGCTCTTGACGACAGAGTGAAACGGTCATCACGCCATAACGTGAGTCAATTTCCACTTAAAAATGTTTTTAAAGTTTTTATTATAATTATATTAATGGAACTAAGATGGATCTTCAACATCACAATAATATAATACCATATACTATATCATATATAGTTATCTATTATAATAATATAATACAGATCTGTACAATAATAATAATAATAATAAAGAAGTGTTAAAATGAAAATACAATGTGACAGATCGACAAAAATATAGCCTACATCTGGATATAAATTGATACCAGCTATTACTACATTATTCTTCTATATGGGCTTGAAACGTCTATAAAATATTTAAATATCGTTTGGCCATGGCCAGTCAGTCAGACTTGAGTTTGGAGTATTGTCGTCGTGACAGCAAGGAGCTTAGAGAGCACAGTGGCAGTACCAGTTTGTGATGGAACACAGGATCAATAGAGTGCGTCGATAGAGTTGAGTAACACTGAAAAGAGTTCGTCTATGTGAGTGATTGCATTCAATCTGCATCTTGTGAGTTACTGAGGACTGTGCAAATAGTGAGTGCTGATAATTTTGAGGTAAAGTGGACTGTTATTATTCAATTATTCCAGCTGTATACATCATGATATTGGACATTTATTCCGGAAGTATTTATCATTCTTTACAGTAATTGGACTTTTTCATTGATTAAATCTGTACATGTTTGCGTTATTCCTCGTGTGATAAATCTATGAAGTGTGTTATTAAAAAAAGTTATTGTTTTATTCTTAAATTTCTCAAGCATTATTTTTAGTGGTAGTGCAATATCAAGCATTCGATCAAGTAACTGGTAGAATTATCGAGAATTGGATAATTTATATTCTGAAGAGAGATGGGTTTGGCTTAATCTTGACTTTGGCTGTGTTTAGTCTTTCGCTTCTATTCCCAACATTTGTGGTCCAAATACAAGTGTTCAATGTTAGTAAGTTAGAATATCATTTTCTTCCTGGAATGCTCATTGAATTACTAGAATCTTGGTAGATAATAATTATATAGGAAATAAAAAATTATTATGATGAAGCAGCTTCTTCGCTCATATCGATAATATGCAAATTTTTTGTGCATAGTTCATCAACATCATGCAATGATCATTTTGATGCATTAATTATTATTATTCAAGCTAGTCCCAGTGGCGGATTAATGCAATTTTATGGGGAGGGGCGACATACTGAAAAAATACTGGTGGTCCGGGGGGGGGGGGGGGGGGGCGGGGGTTTGATATGGAAGTAGTATAAAATTACCGGTTCTGGCGCAAGGTCATGTTCCAGAAGTGGTAATCCCTTTCAAGGTCACCAAACCTCACCTGACCGACTCTAACCTAACCTAATTCAAGGTCATTCAACCTAACCCGACCTACTCTAACCTAACCTATCCTATCCTTACCCCCCTACCCCCTTACCCCCGCCCCAAAAAAAAATAAAAAAAAAATTAAAAAAATTAAAAAAAAAAATTAATAAATAAATAAAAAAAATGAATAGAAAAGAAAAAAAATAAAAAAAAAATAAATAAAAAAAAAATAAAAAAAATAAAAAAAAAAATAACAAAATTTAAAAATAAAAACTAAAAACAGTGCAAAAAATATTCCCGAGAGAGAAAATGGGCGTAGGAAGTCATTGGTGGGGGCATGGAGTATATACGGGAGGTCTCTAGCCTGGTGGGGGCATGAAGTATATATGGGAGGTCTCATGAGCAGTGATCACCTTTGTCCCTGCTGCAGAAGCAGTTGACATGAAATTATATGCCATCATGCTGGGAGAACCCAATTGATTAAAGAATCTCTCTCTGTATTGTGAAAATAAAAGTTTGCCCTAACCTAGTCTCAGTGTCCACTTATGCCTTAAAGTGTTCACCTAGTGTTCACCTAGTCGAAAGATGACCCCCACTTCCTTAAAGTGATCCTCCTCTCCCTAAACATTCCAATGGGACAGTTTCAATGAGAAAGAGAGGGAAGAGAGAGAGTGTGAGAGATCCTCTACTTCCATCACCAGCCTTCTCATTCCAGTTGTGTCTGCTCGTGACCATGACTCAATAGTTTGGGACCCACTTAGGTAACTCATAGCATGACTCCCCCTATGCATATTCAATACTGATTGATAGGCCAATGTCAGGGGCCTTGGGTGGGGGCCTGGCATGAGTATTTGCCCACAAAATGGCTACCCGCTCCCTAAAAGTGGTCAGAACATCCATAAAAATTCCAATGGATCAGTTTCAATGAGAGAGACCCATATGTCCATCATGTGGCCCCGGCCTTCTCATTCCAGTTGTGTCTGCTTGTGACCATGACTCAATAGTTTGGGATCCACTTAGGTAGCCCATAGCATGACTCCCCCAAGAAACTCTGTGCACAATACCCTTGTGCTCCCCTTAATGCCCTTTCTGTTTCCCTAGTGCCCACTTAATGCCTCTAGTGCCCCTCTTGATACCCCTAGTGTTTCCCTAGTGCCCCCCTTAATGTCCCTAGTGTTTCCCTAGTGCCCCTCTTAATACCCCTAGTGTTTCCCTAGTGCCCCTCTTAATACCCCTAGTGCCCCACTTAATACCCCTAGTGCGCCCCTAGTGTCCCCTAGTGCGCCCCAGTGCCCCTCTTGATACCCCTAGTGTTTCCCTAGTGCCTCCCTTAATGTCCCTAGTGTTTCCCTAGTGCCCCTCTTAATACCCCTAGTGTTTCCCTAGTGCCCTCCTTAATGCCCCTACTGTTTCCCTAGTGTCCCCCTTAATGTCCCTAGTGTTTCCCTAGTGCCCATCTTAATACCCCTAGTGTTTCCCTAGTGCCCCACTTAATGCCCCTAGTGCGCCCCTAGTGTCCCCCTAGTGCGCCCCAGTGCTCCCCTAGTGCGCCCCTTAATTGTTCCATTTTAGCTCAAACAATCGCACTAGGGGAGCACTAGGGGCGCACTAGGGGAGCACTAGGGGCAGTGTCCCTGGGTTGTTGGGTAATGTTAGGTCATGTTAGGTATGTTAGATAGGTCATGTTAGGTTTGGTTAGTTTGGTTAGTTTAGGTTAGGTTAGGTTGGAGCACGTTAGGTTAGGGTAGGTTGGGTTAGGTTAGGTTAGGTTAGGTTAGGTTAGGTTTCATACCATAGCCTGGCTGAAGCTCTGTCTCTTAGTGAGGCTTTCCAGTCAGACTTTGGGTAACACTAGGCAGTTTAGTGGGTAATACCCTCTCTTCATGGGTGCAATTGTGTTTACATGGTTGCATGGATGACTTGGGGGGGGGGGGAAGTATTCCCACATACCAGACTAGCACATGCAGGACTGATGCATGAGTGCCAATCAGAGAAATTATGCTTTGACTGACAGTGATGCAGCTTGGCCCTAGGGATGTGCTAGAACTGATGGTGCATAAATGCATTCTGCCATCCACTTTGGGGAAAAAAAAAAAAAAAGTTTCACGCCACTAACCTAACCTAACCCAACCTACCCTAACCTAACGTGATCCAACCTAACCTAAACTAACCAAACTAACCTAACCTAACCTAACCTAACCCAACCTACCCTAACCTAACGTGATCCAACCTAACCTAAACTAACCAAACTAACCTAACCTAACCTAACCTAACCTAACCTAACCCAACCTACCCTAACCTAACGTGATCCAACCTAACCTAACCAAACTAACCTAACCTAACATGACCTATCTAACATACCTAACATGACCAAACATTACCCAACAACCCAGGGACACTGCCCCTAGTGCTCCCCTAGTGCGCCCCTAGTGCTCCCCTAGTGCGATTGTTTGAGCTAAAATGGAACAATTAAGGGGCGCACTAGGGGAGCACTGGGGCGCACTAGGGGGACACTAGGGGTGCACTAGGGGCATTAAGTGGGGCACTAGGTAAACACTAGGGGTATTAAGAGGGGCACTAGGGAAACACTAGGGACATTAAGGGGGGCACTAGGGAAACAGTAGGGGCATTAAGGAGGGCACTAGGGAAACACTAGGGGTATTAAGAGGGGCACTAGGGAAACACTAGGGACATTAAGGGGGGCACTAGGGAAACACTAGGCGTATCAAGAGGGGCACTGGGGCGCACTAGGGGACACTAGGGGCGCACTAGGGGTATTAAGTGGGGCACTAGGGGCATTAAGAGGGGCACTAGGGAAACACTAGGGGTATTAAGAGGGGCACTAGGGAAACACTAGGGGTATTAAGAGGGGCACTAGGGAAACACTAGGGACATTAAGGGGGGCACTAGGGAAACACTAGGGGTATCAAGAGGGGCACTAGAGGCATTAAGTGGGCACTAGGGAAACAGAAAGGGCATTAAGGGGAGCACAAGGGTATTGTGCACAGAGTTTCTTGGGGGAGTCATGCTATGGGCTACCTAAGTGGATCCCAAACTATTGAGTCATGGTCACAAGCAGACACAACTGGAATGAGAAGGCCAGGGCCACATGATGGACGTATGGGTCTCTCTCATTGAAACTGATCTATTGGAATTTTTACGGATGTTCTGACCACTTTTAGGGAGCGGGTAGCCATTTTGTGGGCAAATACTCATGCCAGGCCCCCACCCAAGGCCCCTGACCTTGGCCTATCAATCAGTATTGAATATGCATAGGGGGAGTCATGCTATGAGTTACCTAGGTGGGTCCCAAACTATTGAGTCATGGTCATGAGCAGACACAACTGGAATGAGAAGGCTGGTGATGGAAGTAGAGGATCTCTCACACTCTCTCTCTTCCCTCTCTTTCTCATTGAAACTGTCCCATTGGAATTTTTAGGGAGAGGAGGATCACTTTAAGGAAGTGGGGGTCATCTTTCGACTAGGTGAACACTAGGTGAACACTTTAAGGCATAAGTGGACACTGAGACTAGGTTAGGGCAAACTTTTATTTTCACAATACAGAGAGAGATTCTTTAATCAATTGGGTTCTCCCAGCATGATGGCATATAATTTCATGTCAACTGTTCCTGCAGCAGGGACAAAGGTGATCACTGCTCATGAGACCTCCCATATATACTTCATGCCCCCACCAGGCTAGAGACCTCCCGTATATACTCCATGCCCCCACCAATGACTTCCTACGCCCATTTTCTCTCTCGGGAATATTTTTTGCACTGTTTTTAGTTTTTATTTTTAAATTTTGTTATTTTTTTTATTTATTTTTTTTTTATTTATTTATTTTTCTTTTCTATCCATTTTTTTTATTTATTTATTAATTTTTTTTTTATTTTTTTTCTGGGCGGGGGGGGGGTAAGGGGGTAGGGGGGTAAGGATAGGATAGGTTAGGTTAGAGTAGGTCGGGTTAGGTTGAATGACCTTGAATTAGGTTAGGTTAGAGTCGGTCAGGTGAGGTTTGGTGACCTTGAAAGGGATTACCACTTCTGGAACATGACCTTGCGCCAGAACCGGTAATTTTATACTACTTATGGAATAACAATTTTGGAAATTTAGTAGCCTTTAACCGCATTTTACACCATTCTAGCACTTAAAATGGAGAAGAAATATATTTTTTTCTGTTTAAGAACAATCAAATTTCCCCTAACTAGAGTATGGTAGTTTATTTCTGTATATTCATCTGAAATGAATAGAAATTGTTGTATATGTCTTGAACAAAAATTGCTTTGCTAGCTTAACTTTTTATCAAAATTTACAAAGAAATGAACAGAGTCTAAGCAATTTATTCATGATCGTGATGATTTTTAGACCTATATATTATATTTAAATTACTCTCAACATTCTCTCATGCTTCATAATACCAGTTCTTCAATAGATACGTACCAGGTCAAATACAAACAGAGATGTATATGCCCCTACCTATTCTATAAGAGATTAATCTTATTCAAAAGTATTTCACTTGATATAAGATTTCCTCCATTCTCTGTCATTTGTTAATTCTTCATTGAATTATAATTATATAGATAACAAAAGTTAAAGATAAAGTACAGGTAATATAGAAAATAAGACAAGTGGGATGACATGTTATATTCCGTCTGTCAAAGATGTGGCGGGACAATTAAAATTTTACCGTGTGCGTGTGTTTATTTTTTTAAATGTGCAAGCCCTCGGAGGGGGCGGTCGCCCCCTCCGCCCACCCCCTTTAATCCGCCCTTGGCTAGTCCTGGAATAGCTCTTTGTAGCAATTCCATTTCAGTTCAGTTTTCGTTCAGTCGGCGGCCAGGAAAGCGTTTATTTACCGTTCACTACAACCCTACTACTAGAGTGAGTACAGAGAACAATAGAGAAGACGCTTTCGCGACTCATTTATCAAGCAGCTGAGACACTTTACAAGCGCTGAGCAGCGACTGAACATCAGCAATAGCATCAGCAACAGCATCAGCAACGAATATCAGCACCATCAACGATCATCAGGTGTCTGTTTGCTCTCTGCACTGCTCAACTACCCGCTGCAAATTCACAGTCAAGAATGCGCGGCGACGGTCCTTAATTTAGGATCGAGAATTCCAAGCCAAAGAAAATTGAATCGGCCCGCCAAAAAGGAGACCGAGCAGTCCTGCCTGGTCCTGGATGAAAGGAAGGCAAACCTTCAACGAAAAGGATTCCTGCCCCCCTTCCCAGACTCGCAGCACCTTTCTCACCCCTTGACAGCATTGTTTTGCCGGCGTTATTGTTGTCGAGGGCCTCCCAATATTTCAGCTTGAACCCCCAATATTAAACTCTCAACATGGTGGGATCAGGCTTGAGAGTGCGGCAATAATAGTAATACAAAGAGAACAGCAATAATTAGAAGCGTCATCGAGTGAAATGAGAAGTAATAATTAGAAGAGAACAGAAAATAGAAGTATCTTGCATTGAAAGTGATAAAATTTCCAACTAAAATTTCCAACTACAGCTTTACTTCAGATTGTCACCTAATTTTGGAATCATACTGTCTAACTGAGCTATTTTAGCCGAAGAAAGCTAAACAAATACTTCAACTGGAATATGCTTTTCAAGCTTTATTCATTTCAAGTTTCAATTTCACCCAGTTTTGATGACGCAGTTTAACTCAGCTATTTATGATATTAGTTCTGTGACATACAGCTACTTAACTAATTCAGATGAAAACAATTTATTTTGAAAATTATCAAGAATTTATAGGAAAAATATACGATTAATCTACATGAAACTAAAAAGCACGATGATTCAAAATTTCTATCAGTGGGCTTGCCATACTGATACTATAATGTTAGCTCAGTGAGGGAAGCAGTCGCAACCTACCGTGTTTGCTACTTTGACTGCTGTTTGAGCGAATCTCCTTTTGGTGTGTGTGTGTGGCTTTTGATTCATTTTGATTTGGTCCCTTCCAAAATATACCTACACTGGAATAGTAGGCCTATATACGTTACAAGTGCGGAAAATGGTGTTTATTGTACAAGTATGATAAGTTAGGGCATGAGTCGAAGTCGAGTGCGGTATTATCATACGAGTACAGTAAACATCTTCCCGTATGAGTTACTTACAATATTTTACACTAGCTATTGTGCCCGTCCTTCATACGGATTTTGTTTGGAAATAAGACTAAATATGTTTTGGCTTTTTTGATAGCAACGATCATGAAGTTTTTAGCAGCTTAGATACAGTTCAGACAATACAGTTTTTTTGCGGTACGGTTTTTTTACTGTACGGCGTCAACACAGTACTGTGATGCTCACATGGTCCGGCTTTGCTGCTTATTGCTGTACTCTCCTCCTTCTTCCATTGCGCTTCCAGTTCAGTTTTATTTATTCCAGTCCAGGATTTTTTTTATTTGTGTAAGATTTTTTTAAATAAGTTACTTACTGAAGGTTTCTCTTGAATTTTGATCAAAGTACACAAATTCTAGTTTCAATATTCCACACATTTCTTGATGCGCTGATAATTTTCACTTTTGAATTTTCTCTTAATGAAGAAACATTTCAAATTTAAACCTACGACTATAAGGGTAGAAGGTAGGTTTTTGATTTTATTATTCGCCACCTCCCACTGAGGCTGCATATCAAATTTCTAGCTGCATTGGTTAACAGATGTCATCAAACTGGCATAATTACATTTCATCATACCCAGTCATATGTTTCCTACACATTGCAAGGCTCTGACTGTATGGTAGCCTACATGCAAAGTGCAAAGTCTTTTGCTGTTCAAAGACAACGTAAATAACCCTGCTAAGGGGCCTGCCATATGATTAAAAACTGTTGACTTCTATCAGCTGTTCCTCTAAGCTGTTTGGCCGGCAGGTTCAGTAGGTTAGGTCTATAAAATGGATTAATTAATAATAATTACTAGTGGACCCGAGCACACGGAATCGTGCGCTACGCTAGCAGAGCGATAAATAATTGCATTTGGCAATCTCAAAACATTAACATGCAGTGCATGGATCCACCACAAATTCACCATTTTCAGCCTATCAGAGTGCTATTACAAAATATCCCCATTTTTTATCTTAGCATGGCGTAATTTCCGTACACACACACTTTCAAATATATTATCATGCAGAAAGTGCTTGTCTGTGACATATAATATTACAATTTTTTTCATGAGGCAAAGTGCACGCTTATGTGAAACTATATTTTACAATGCAATAAGTGCGATATAGTAGTGCACGACTATTGTAGCGCACTTATTGCATAGTGGACTGCTTATAATACAGTATACATAGGTTTATGATGCATCTTAATAAATGGAACACAAATTTAAGTTTTAAATTGAAAACATTTTACTGTAAATGGTTATACTACATTCTTAAATACTATATTCTGATTGAACACTCGATCATCACCTCTCAACCGGCCTTGTTTTTCTGTGTCACGGACCATGAATTTCAACCCTTCAAACGATCGTGCACGGCTGCAGGCTACATACAGCTGTCCATGGCCAAAGACAGGCTCTTCAAACATTATTCCAACTTTGCCAATGCTCTGACCTTGTGATTTGTTCACCGTCATGGCAAACGCAGGTATGATTGGGAACTGCGTGCGTTGCATGGCAAAGGGAAGGGCTGCATCAGAAGGACGTAAATGGATTCTCGGTATGAGAAATCGATTACCCGAAGACGTTCCGGTTAGAACTTCCACGTCGATAGTGAGTGGATATAAATGCTTCACTCTCAATCGGGTACCATTGATAAATGCTTTAGCAGTGGAAAAACACAGGGAAAAATTAGAAGCATTCCGGCCGGTTTTCTCCTTCTCAAAATGCCTCGCTGTACAGGCAACACAGGTCATTGATAGAGGGCCAATGGAGAACGAAAAGTCGTTTTGGGGTAGTCTTAGGGCGCATTTGCAACCTAATAGTTGAGGCTGTCCAGGTTCATGTGTTGACTGTGATGAGTTAAGTCTATTACGCGCCAATGTTCTGTAGCTGCGGTCGTTATCACGATTACGCCTCCTTTCTATGTTTCGTTGTCGTCGCGTCGGAGGCATTTAAAAGAAAAAACAACAAATAAACAAATTATAGCTACACAAAACAACGATAAATGGACAAAATTTATGTTATTATCATGTTAACACGATCCGTCATAGCGACACAAAACAACGAAAAATACACAAATTTAAGATACAACCATACTAACACGATCCGTCTTGGGTGTTATGTTTACACCAACTCAAATAGTAAATAAACGTACTCAATGCGTTTCATTGAATTGAAAAATAAATAACAGCAATTAAATTATACAGCTGATCAAAATGTAAACAATTATATTCTTCATAAGAATAACATGGGAACTTTAAAAGCCACTGGGGCAAAGCCCAAGGGACTTATTCAAAAATGTAAGGCCAGTTTGCAAATCTACGCGACAGGCTCTTTCCAATGAGACGTCAATGGATACAATCGGTTAAGAAATGGCGGAGGAGTTCAACCGACAAAGTTTCATGTAGCGTATTAATTATAAGGATTAGCTCCCCTTTTAAAATTTGAAAAAAATATATACATCGCTGGACCTAGGAATAAGGAACATCCATATGAAAAATCATAGCAATTGGTCTAGGCGTTCGTCTGTAATCGTGAGACAGAGAGACAGAGGGACAGAGAGACAGAGGAAATGCCGATCGTCTTAAAGGGTAGACCTCACTATCGTTCGGTCAATGAGAGACCCGCCTTGTGGGAGAAGACTTAAGATTAATATAAAAATAAAGAGAGAAAATTATCAGCGCGTCGAGAAATGTGTGGAATATTGAAACTAGAATTTGCGTACTTTGATCAAAATTTAAGAGAAACCTTCAGTAAGTAACTTGTTTAAAAAAATCTTACACAAATAAAAAAAAATCCTGGACTGGAATAAATAAAACTGAACTGGAAGCACAATGGAAGAAGGAGGAGAGCACAGCAATAAGCAGCAAAGCCGGACCGTGTGAACATCACAGTACAGTGTTGACGCAGTACAGTAAAAAAACCGTACCGCAAAAAAACTGTATCGTCTGAATGGGGCCTAAGCTGCTCACAACTTCATGATCGTTGCTATCAAAAAAGCCGAAACATATTTAGTCTTATTTCCAAACATAATCCGTACGAAGGACAGGCACAATAGCTAGTGTGGTAATAAAACTTTGAGGAAATGTATCCAAAATCGCACAATACTTGGTTTTTAAACATTTATTATTCTGTTTAAAAAAAAGTTAATTTAGTTTTTTATAGCTAAAGACATTGTCAAAAAGGTTTTCAATACTTATAAATAACTTAAATCCCGATCGTTGCTCTCTTTTTTCAGGAGAAGGCCGCAAAATCGCAAAACACTTGGTTTTTAAACGTTTATTACTCTGTTAAAAAAAAAGTTAATTTAGTTTTTTATAGCTAAAGACATTGTCAATAAAGTGTTCAATACTGTTCAATAACTAAAATCCCGATCGATGCTCTCGTTTTTGAGGAGAAGGCCGCGTAAAATGCCTTTGGGGCCGTGACAGACAGACAGACAGAAAGTGAGATAAGACTATTTTCGGCTTATTTGATGTATAAAACGTAAAAATGACCAAAAAATATATAATTCTGATAAATGTTCAAACAAAACTCTAATTTTATTGATATAGATGATACTAGTCTGAAAATATAAAAAACATAAACTTTGAGCTAGTACCACAAGCATCATCAAACATAACCTCAAAATCCTTCTCAGCAGTGAAACTAAAAATACTTCTGATATCAGCTCATGAATACCAAATTCTCGGTAAAGTGGCGAGTTTGACAAGAATTAATAACTTAGAGAAGAATATTGTTCAATTATTTTTTTGAAATTAACGATTTCAAAAACATTTATCACTTCAATAATTGATTATGAATTCACTTCAATTATGAATTATTCATAATTGAGACTGAATAACCTTATTCCTACGACTCCATAACATAAACTAAATTATTTACAATTTTCATAAATATGAACATATGAACAGAAATATTATATTTTTCTTATTCTCGATTCCAAATAAGTTCACGTGATTGGTCAAAATGGGACATTACAGGCTAGTTTCACACTTGACCAACTTTGGGTAACCAATGTCGTTTACCTAGCATAATATTGCATTGCATTATAAAATGATTTCGAAAATCGTCTAGCCATGGCCGACTAGCACGTTAAGTGCTATACAGGTCGCCCAGTTCCTGTATGGATCGCCAGCCTGTGCTATGCTATATGAAAAAGTAGCCATGGTGCTAAATGCTTTCTAAGCATTATTTCATCATTAAACACGTTTTAAATTTATTATAATGCTATCTTTTCTCTCCATAAATAGTTCTTGTGAGCATAAAAATCAGTACGGGACGTTGAGGTCCCGTATACCACCAGAATGATGAACCTGATTTTTTATAGGCTTACTAGCTGGCCCAATGCGCGTTGCTGCATTCTCATAAAAATTCTCCTTGATTTTATTATTCGCCACCTCCCGCTGAGGTTACATTTAAAATTAGGAAAGAAGTTAGTCCTAGGGCTCTTCCAGCTGATCATGGAGGCTTCGTTGTTTTCTTAATCACCACCTCTGAATGAAGAAACATTTCAAATTTAAACCTCCTATGGTAGAAGCTAGGTTTTTTATTTTATTATTCGCCACCTCCCGCTGAGGCTGCATTTCAAATTTCTAGCTCCATTGGTTAACAGATGTCATCAACCTGGCATAATTACATTTCATAATTACATACCCAGTCGTATGTTTCCTACATACTGCAAGGCTCCTACACATTACAAGGCTCTGACTGTATGGTAGCCTACATGCAAAGTGAAAAGTCTTTTGCTGTTCAAAGACAGCGTAAATAACGCCACTAAGGGGCCTGCCATATGATTAAAAACTGTTGACTTATATCAGCTGTTCCTTTAAGCTGTTTGGCTGGCAAGTTCAGTAGGTTAGGTCTATAAAATGGTTTAATTAATAATAATTATTAGCTCCCCTATTGAAATTTATGGTCAGAAACCATCCCCAATATTCACACAACATATTCCCAAAGTTTCATGCCGATCTGTCAAGTAGTTTTGGAGTCTATAGGGAACACACATACATACATACATACAGACAGACATTCATTTTTATATATAGAGAAGAAGATTATTTCTCAAAAGTCATGTAATATTGATCGCAGTTGGTTGAAGACAATCGAAATGACATCATTAGCATTTTCATAACAATTCATAGCCTATTCATGTAATTTTATTATCTACTGGATCACATGGCACATGATGTTTCTATCAGTTCCAGACTACAGTATTCACTTTCCAAGTACAAACAAATTATTCAACAACAGCATTGTTACATCTTCCTTCTTCTTTCCTCATCATTTCCCCACTCTCTCATTCATGATTACTGTAGGCATATTCTATAATTATCTCAATCAGAACACTTATTCACTCATAACAAGCCTGCAGAAGCAGATCGTTCCTATTCTTATATAATAACTTTTCTAAGTAAGGTCTCCAGTGCTTCAGAAACGCTAGAAATGCGTGCTATGTAAAATTTAATTGGATACATTCATACTATAAATAGTACAAGCCTGTGTGACTGGAAATAGTTGATTGATTAGCTATCAGATGTCAGTAATGTGCAGATGGTATATGGGAACCACGCGACCTGCATAGCACAGTTGTGCGGGCGGTGTACAGGGAACTGGGGACCTGTATAGCCTCTGGGGCTGGCAAATAAATATTGCTGTCGCGCTTACTGGACTTCCGGGCAAGACCGGATGAAGTGATAGTAATTTTCTATACTAAAATATTCGAAAAATGTTAATGTATTATGAATAGAATGATTCATAATCTAGAACATTTCGTTCAAATTGCCTTCAAAACATTTCTTGGAACTGTTGAAAAACTTGTACACCATAGGGACACAATGTACTCACTTTTTTGTGAAGGCATAATACGAATGAAATACAAGTTGAATGCAATTAATAAAAACAGTGGAATAAATGAGAAAAAACGAAATTCCAGTTCATAGCTGGGCTGAGCTGTGGGAGGGATAAAGGATGGGGGTGCCCTTGGGTAAATGAAAATAATATTCCAGAGAACAAAAGAAAACCTTCTCACTATGGCTTTTCCCCACTTTTTTATTTTCGAAAAAGAATAGGCAGGGGAAAAGGAAGCTGAAGAACAATAAAATGAGAATCACTTTGAATAAAGGAGACCGTCTGGGAAAACAGTGAGAGTGATAGAGAAGGGGAATCAGAGAAAAATTTGATAAGAAGTGTTTTTCGTTCATAACATAATTGAAGTGGTGGTTATGGATAAAAGTAACAAGCTAGAAAGTACTATCAACTACAAGGGATTCTCTTTTTCTAGATTTTTCTGTCTTTTTGGTCTGTCCACAAGTGGTAGTGAAACCTCCATCCTTTGAAAAGCTAGATTGGCTAAAGGTTTTTCCTTTTCATCCTTTTTAATCGACCAGTTGTTTACACAGGACTCTTTACAGGATTCAGGATAGACTTGGTTATAGTACGGTCGGGTAATTCCTTATAACTGTGGCATTCAAGTGAGTCTATCTGTTTTCTTTCTTGTTCATGTTTTGTTCTATATATCTTGGACATGTACGATTGTATTATTTCCTTTGAGGCAATCTCCTTTCGATTGAGATAGTGAGGGAATCGGACTCTCAATACCTTCAATATTCTTCATTAGCTGGGATATTCTCTCTCGAATATACGAAGTTCAATAATAAATTATGGACAAACAATTGCTGTGAAATGTATGAACGTATATTTCTAATCATGATGGTTTAAACACAAATTATTATTTTTTGTCTCTTATATTTTTGAGAGTGTTGCACACGTTTTGATACTGTGTTTTTTGAGGTGTATTATAATCTTGCTGAGTAATAAGTGAGTAATATTCTCATATTTTTGTTCGTAAATATGTGATAAAATTGTGTACACCAAGCTTAAAAAGTTTTATGTAGTTTTGTGATTAAGTTTTCCAGATCATCATCGGATATTTACAAATTGGAATTTCTCACTATGATAGATATCTTGAGATTTGAAGATTTGTAGTAACACAGGATATCTGTCAAATTAATAAATCATGATATCTTATTATTAATAACATCATAGTCTGTTAAACTACTTTGTAGAATTTTTGAAATAAAAAAAAACAATGTCTATTCTAAAAAAAATATTCCAGCTCTTGCCAATGAAATAGACAAGCTGTTGAATACTAGAGTACATGTGTTAGGCTGAATCTCATGAATAAACGCCATGCATTGGTTCTCTTTTCAGAGCTCATCAAGCAGTAAGGGTTAATAAATATACGGAATCTTATCAAAAAACCAATAATGACGTTCATAAAAATAAAAGTCTTACAGAAAAAATAATAAAATATATTTTAAACAGTTCAATAATTTAAGAATTTGATTGAATTATTCTTGCGTATAGCTCAATTAATATTAAGCTTCAGATTTGAAAGAATTACAAAAGCAAAAAGAATGAAAGAGCACGAGGTGTTTGGCTTGAAAGAAAAACAAGACGATATTTTGCACCACTTGGCACCGCCTATGATTTGTAATTTCCTATCTTTTCGTGCGCACTATTTAATCACTCACAGCACTTTTATTTTGCGGTGGGGCCCCTTTATTGTTTAGATAATATTATTAGATACATATGATGTATGACTCACTTGAACTTGAAGACAGACTTTCCTTTGTTGTAGCGTGGGTAAACACGTTGTCCATTATTTGAATGATCGGTGCTTCTCAAATTTTGTTTCATTAAGAAATTTAGATTTGATCTAAATTTGAAAATGACTGGCTGACAACATCCTGACTCGCAGAAATATCTCTGGGTTTGAAATAATAATACCTCTGTAGATAAAAAAATAATATAATAAAAACGCCTCTCCAGTTACAAATACTACACTTAATAATTAAAATTCACATAAATTGACAGCAGAGTCCTTTACTGTTCAAGAGTCAGAGTGATATTTGTAAAAATGCCGATTGAAGGATCTGGCCAATTTTCTCCCCTCCCCCCCCCCCCCCCAATTTAAGGGAACCCTAGCCAAAACAGGCTAGGTCCAACCGAGGCTTTTGGAAATAATTGAAGGAAAATAAAATAAAAAATTATACTATTGACTTCATGGGTTGGATATGACTCAAAAAGTTATTTTAAAAAGAACCAGAACCCTTAAATTGTAATATTCAAAGAGAAAATTGACATAAAGCTTATACAACATGCAATAAATCAATCAAACATAACATCGACAATTCCACATTCACGTGGGCTTTGACTAGATTTTTTCTTTAAAATAAAATTTTTGAGCCATCCAACATCTTAAAACACTTTTCACTACATTGTAAATCGATAAAAAATAGTATTAAATAAATAGATTCCAATACACTGTCCAATAAATTAACTGGACGATGAGGTTCAAGATGTAACCTCCAAAAATGTGCTTCATCAGGTAATGATAATTACAGCATCATCTTCACATATTTTTTGGAATCCAAGTGAGTGAAAACTTTCTCTACATCGTAGATTTATAATTATACCTTATTAATAGGATTTCTTAGGTTCTATTGACTAGTTATTTTAGTGGTAGCCACCCGCGTTCAAAAGTCACTTGTGACATAAAGTACAAACATAGTTTTCAAATCAACTTTTCAGGTATCAGTTTTAGATCAATAAAGTTACCATAATTCCCATCTAATCATATGATACTATTCCATTTGATTAACTGAATTTGATTCATAATATTGCTTGATTTTCAGTTTTTTAATCCAACTATCAGCTTTACCTATGGTATCAAGTCAAACTTATATTGTTCATTCGAATTTATTTTAAAATCTTTTGTTGCTGTAGCAATTGAAGCAAGATCGATTATTTTATTTAAATTAACTCATTTATTTATAGCATTCGATTTCCATCTCTGTGAAAACTCGGGTATCATTATAGGCTGCAAAATTCTCTTAAAGTGAATTTATTTTATCTATCTGGATTTACACTATACGAGAGCTCAGATCTCACTTTTAGCTTAGCTGAATAATTCTCTCAAAATGGTAGTCCCACTTACAATAGTGAGGTAGCTATTTTTTCAAGTTATTCAATAATAATTATTAGTGTCTATGATGTACATGCATTTTTAGTCCAAATCCTATTCCCGTCCAGCTCTCCACCATGCCATGTCATCCACCCAGGGCACACAGGGCTCTGCTCAGTAACGCTGGAGTTATCCAATTAGACCAGCCTCAATGGTAATTGGGACTTGAAACTTTCCGTGTTTGCTTTCAAATTTGAACATTCCCGTTTGACATAGGACGCGAAAAACTTTTCGAATTTTATAAACAAATTTGCAGCGTTCTAGTTAGTCCCTAGCTAACTTCTGGACAAAATCCAATGGTTGTGCATTTTGATTTTCACAAAGGGAAGCTCTGTCTGGTTTACTGCGGACTTTTGCAGAGACCAGTATATAAATACCCGGCCCAGAAAAAATTAAAAATGTTCTAACATCTTTATGATAAAAAAAGCGTTATTTTATACTTTGAACTAATCAGTATAATCAGTTAATGAAGTGTAAGCAGCTTCTTCTAAAACACTTTGCATGTTCGTATAATGCAGTATACGAACCAACGATCATTGTCTAGAGAACAATAAATCTCTTCATGCAAAGTGTTTTAGAAGAAGTTGCTTGCACTTCATTAACCGATTATACTGATTAGTTCAAAGTATAAAATAACGCTTTGTTTTATCATAAAGATGTTAAAACAATTTTAATTTTTTCGGTGGTTTAATATATATTTTTAGAATAAAGTATTCTATACCAGGTCTTAAATTGGTTAGATTTGAATAACAGTTGCTGAAAAAGGGAATACTTTTTTAATTGATACACTGTATAATATAATTTAATCCAGTAGTAGTAGTATCAGTGGAAAAATATTTATAATTTTTTTTCAAGATTACATACATGAATCAATATTATATATAATCAATATTATATATTATTAAATATAAATACCAATGGTATTCATACAGCGATTACTTAACATCGTCTGCCTAATATTGTTTTACTTAAAAAGAAACCTGAGAATGGAAAGAAGAACAAATTTGGAATTAACATAAGTTTGGCTCTACAATCCATAACCTTTACACTCCAATTCATCATTAAAAATGAATTATTAATATCATTCATGCTTATTCAAAATTAATAAACTTCTAATCTTCTAATCTACACACACACACACACACACACACACACACACGCTCGATTACTTTCTCTTCAAGTAATTTTATATTTAACGTAATCTCTCTCTCTCACACATACACACAATCCTTTTCTCTCCCTCAAATTTTTTTTTAATTTCTCATACTCTCAATTATAATACTCATATCATTTTGTTACAAAAGCAAACAAAGCAGTTATTTGCGCGCTTGTTCTACATGTATTTATATCATTCCATTGTTTTCATGGACAATCCAATTCCTCTCGTTCTCTCTCATTAGATGTCTTTCTCGCTCCTATTCTATTTATTTGCGTCCCTTGCACTCAATTGATCTTCTGGTCAATTCTACATTCTTCCTGAACAATCGAGGTCGTATACTACTATGTTCCAGTGTCGAGTGCAGAGACAAGTGTTTAATGTTTGGGCAGCTATAATTTAAAGACGTTGTGTTAAGTGATATTATTTGGGACTGTCAAATAACGAGTTTGACTGTGTTTTGTTAGTGATTAGTTGCTTTTTTATCGTTTCTTTCTACATTATTGTACATTTTATTGGACTCTTGTTTCTTTTGTTAACGATCAGCCTGTAATTGATTATTCATTAATTCTTGTAAATAATTACTGAAAATAAGTATTAGCTTGTCATTTGTTGATCTGTTTTTCTTTATTAATTAAACTTACAATTAGTGTGTATAAATAGACTAATTTGTGTAAATAAAGTGCAAGTGTGAACTTTAGTGTTGCCAGCCTTATTTTAGACATTAGTACCCGTAACAATTTATTTAGTTTTGATATAAAATTGTAGCGTATTTCCATGCTGTTCTCAGATATTTCATCAGTTTATTCTAGTTTTTCCCATTCAACTGGTCTATTACTTGTTGCTCTGTTAATGCTCGTTTTCCCCAATACTCCATTTAACTTCTGATAAAGTGTAACAGCTTCCAATGAAATGGTGTAGATCTTTTTGTTGACTTCTGTTACACAAACTCATAGTGCACAGTAACTGGTCTCCACTGCCCACTCTATAATTGAGAGGCCACTAGGCTGATCTTGATTTCATTATCATCGTCACTTCAATTCTATTAAACTTGGAATTCAATACTTTTACTTTTGTATAAATGCCATGGTATGTAGCCTTATTTACTCTCTCCCTGCACTTCTCCCGAAAATCCCTAATCATACAGTCAAGAAGATGGTCCTGTTTAACAGTCTGATTGTCAATACTAGCTGCACCTATTCCACATTGATGTTTGTCGCCCAAAAGTTTCAATTTCTTGAACTAAATAATTTCGATAATAAAAACTCAAAAACACTTCCAAGTGGAAATTGTGACTCACGTTATGGCGTGACAGCCTGATTCTGATTTTAAGAGCATCATCAGACGACCCATAGGACACTCTTATTAGTGGAAACAAGATGGATCTTCAACATCATACATATATAATTTCGTTCCAACTATGACTTTCGCCAAAAATGGAGGAAAACGAGATGTAGGCAACTTTAATATTTAAATTATGTACATAGGCCTGTAGTGCATTCAAAAACTATAAAAAAACAATAGGTTGTGTTTTCTCCTGTTTCCAGGTACAAAATATAGTTTGGTGTAAAACGAAGTAGAGAAAATAATTTTTGATGAAATATCTTTGGAAAATTGCCAATATAATATAGAATATAAATGTGCATCCAATCATTTGATTTAATATTTCTCCAAATCTTCGGAGCTCATATTACACATGATTACTGCTAATAAAATCGTCCCTGTTTTCCTAGCTTGTATAATAGTCTGCGATTCCATATAAATTGAGACCAATACCAATCTACAATAAAATTTCAACAGTATAGACTATTTTATTGAATGGTTAGAGTCTAAAATCGAACCTTGTACCGTATACTAACTATGACGTAAGTTCTCCATTCACAGTTCTTTCTAATACTTGAATTGAACTATTTATTATCTTTTTGGTAACGTATATTTAATATGTGATTCAGTTATGTTTTTTATATTACAACATATTATTATTCGCTTATAAACATTTTTGACATCACCCCATTGTACATAGACAAGTCATGTTCTGGAGAGAGAAATGAAAAACAAAATACAAAGTAGAGCATGTAACCTTGATTTTCTGTTGAATACAGCCAAACAAGACAGAAAGATGAACGAAACAGATGACTATAAAAATGAAGGACAGGAACAAGATAAAAACGAAGCGAGAAAAAGATAGAAATAGATTGGAACGTGCAAAAAAGATGAATCGAGGGAAAATTGCGAGTAAGACGTGAGTGAAAGGTGAGGAGTTTTGCTGCGGTGGGGAAGGGGAGATATTTGGTCATAAGGATCATTAGAGGTTCGCGCACCGTCACGAATGTGTGCGTGCGTGTGTGTATGGTGCCTCTAATATTGGGCACGAGATAGACATTAGGGGTGGGGGAAGGGGGAATTGAACTCAGAGGAAGGGAGGATTTTCACCGGGATGAAAAATGGATGTTGTGTAGTCCAGGCCAGGCCAGAAGCTCAAGGCGATCAACACCGGGGTACACCTCATTCAGCGTGGAGGTAGAAAGAAAAAAAAGAGTAGAAAAAGACGGAGAAAAGAGATAGAAAAGAGAAAGAATGAGGAGGAGAAAGATTCTTTCCGTCCTACATATTCTATTTACAGCATTGTGTAGCAAAGAAGGATTCGGTTGAAGAGTCTGCTTGTGGGGAATACAGTATAAAATAGGCGAGTCGGCGTTGTTTGTGAAGGCTTAGCAATTCACCTCACAGCTTTTCAGATCGCTTTGAAAGTATCCATGGACCAGTAATAAACTCATCAATGTGTCTCTACTGCGTATTTCTTTTTCTGTACGCAATTCTTTGCTTGTTTCATTTTGTTTAACTCCTTATTTCTATTCCTTCTACTTGACTACTTAACTGCTCTTCCGTTTATTTTCTCTCTTCTCTTGTTAGGAATATCTCTCGGTTTATTTGTTTATTTGTAAGCTTCTGTCAATTTTCATTCCTTTTCATCCTATTCCTTCAATTTCCAATTCATATATATTTTATTTCTCCCTACTAATAAATCTCTTGTCGTTATTAATTTTTTTATTTTTACATGTTTTATACTTTCTCATCTCCATTTTGTACTTCTCTATTTTTATTATTTTTGTTGTTTATTGTGACGATGCGCAGAAACTCTCTGTTCCAGTGAAAAACCTCACGTTTTCCAACAAGTATGAGTATCAATCATTGAGCAAGAACTGAAATTTCAATGAAAAGAGATTATCAAACTATTTCGAAAGCTATAATAGCTTTAAGAAAACTGAGTTTCACATAAAAGTCGACCCTTCGTAAGATTAAAGCATCCTAATCTTTTTTAATTCTTGTAACCTCCCTTACAGCATCTTACCCAGTGTCATCGTTGTTTTTTATTTAATTTCATAGAATAAAGCCCTTGTGTGTCTCTTACTAAAAAATATCAATACTGTAGCATACTAAATTCAGTATATCAATTTTCTAGAAAAGGAGTTCTGATTAACCGTTCATTCTGAATAACTTTTATAGAAGAAAGACCCTGCAGTGTGTCTACTCACACTATAATTATATTCTGAATACTATTGCATTGTGAATGCAGATGAGAGGAATTTCAATCGATTAACTGCTTCATTCTAAACATAGTAAATAGAGTTATTGAAGTCATCCATTTACCCAAATTAGTTAATTCTAGGCCTACACGTACATATCCGAATGCAAAAGTAATGATGATA
This sequence comes from Conomelus anceps, assembly GCA_948455865.1. Lineage (NCBI taxonomy): Eukaryota > Metazoa > Arthropoda > Insecta > Hemiptera > Delphacidae > Conomelus > Conomelus anceps. Next base: position 100,723,667 of record OX418216.1, read on the forward strand.
ATTTGCTGGTTTTCTGTTCTCTAAGCGTCATAGTGATTAGAAATGCTTTCAAAGTCCTAGAGTAAATCCTATAAAATTTAAAATGAAGCATGTCTCCGTCGAGCTTTCACATCTCCTCAGTCTTCTTTTATATAAAATTGTCAAGTTGAGATGAGATTTAAAAGCCAAAGTCAGCCATAGTTTCATATTGATCTGTCAGGCAAGAAGTAAAGTTGCAGCAGCTGCCACTTGCACTGAAGAATAACATTAACTTGTAATCTAGCTAGACGATATCTTGCGTACAAACGATGTCACTACAAATTTGAGATATCTCAACAGAGAAATAGTGGGAGAAAGATGAAGGAATAGATGGTAAAGAAGTGTAAGTGAGTGAGATGGCGAGAAAAAGAAATTGAGAATGGCGTAAAAAGAAGGAGGGACTGCGGAAGAGAGGAGCTGAAGAAGAGTAAGCAGGAATAATGTCGAAAAGAAGCTGGAGGAGACGAATCAGGAGAAGTTGCGGAAAGAGAAAAAGAAAAAAGAAAAGAAGAAGAAGAAAAAAGAGAAAAACAAGGTGGAAATGGAAGAGGAGAAGAATGCTAAAAGAGAGAAGAGAAGAAGAGGTAGGAGGAAAAAGTAATAGAGAATTTTAATTTAATAACGGAGGTGTAGAAATGAAAAAAAGAGTGAAACTATGAAGAAACGAACATTATGAAGAAACAAACCAAAGAGCATTACAAGATTAGGTAAAGGAGGCAATTATTGCAATAAAATCATATGAATAGATGTAAAACAAGCAAATAGATATGAGAATATGAAGAAATTGTGGGTAGGTGAGAAAAAAGAACAGTTAGAAGATGAAATAAGAGAAGAAAAGAGGGGGAAAAGAATGGGAAGGAGATGAGGAAAAGAAAGGAAGAAAAACTATGAAAATCGAGTCAAGAAAGATGAGGCAGTGAAGAGGAGAAAAATGGAGGACGAAGAGTAGGACAAGGAACTGGAAGGTTCCTCCTTAATGAGCAGAAAGAAGGCTCTTGGAGCGAAGCGAGCAGCTAATTTTTCGAAGGGTTAAAATTTCCAATTTTTGTTTTAATATATAATTGAAATTCGATATCAAAAGCAGCTTAAACTATAATAACTGTATTAATCGAAACAATAGGGCGGCAAAATCACCAGGACCTAGACAAAGAAGATTAAAAGGAAAAGGATAAGAACAGAAAAAAGTTTAATGATTAGAAAATTCTTGAATTTCTTGGTTCATAACGAATTTGCGTTGTTAATCTTAACTTTATATGATAAATTTAATAACTTGCAGTTTTGAAAATAGAGAGAAAGGACAGTGGTTCTCGGTGTTATGTGCTATGTAAATGTTTGCTTCTAAGCAATTATTTACTCTGCTTTTGATACTTTTATGCTGTTTACTTGGTAATTTGCAGAATGTTCTAGTTGTTTTATGAGACATTAATAGAATCTTATCGAATATTGTGGAAGGTGGAAGGCCTTTCATTGTTTATTTTAGAAATCGGTAGAAGTTAATAGAAAAATCGAGAGATATCTCAATTGAAAAATTAAATAAATAGAGGGAGACTTTTGTAAATGAGTTCAGTCTTGTTTGAAATTCGTCGTGATAAACGAGTTGTGACAGCTCTATATATCGTGCCTATATAGTGATAATCCTTTTTCCTATTCAATTCATACCAGTGAGTTACTAAATAGTTTTCATTGTATTACAGACTAGTGCTACATAAGTTGATAACTGTTCTTTTTCTATGTTTCTTTTTGAATATTATTGGACAGTTTATTGTACAGTTATTATTTAATATTAGATCGGCCTTTTAACTTTTAGTGATTGATTTTTGTACAGTTTATTGAAATCTCTTTATTAGTTGAACAATATCGATTTGTCTGTTTTTAATTACTTATTTTTCTGTAAGACGTGTTGCCGTGATCAGTGAGTGTTGTGATTATCTGTGTAAATAAAGTGCGAGTGATAAATTTAAGTGTTGCCAGCGTTATTTTAGACTTAGAACCTGTAACAATATCAAATAAATATTCACTCACCTAGGCTGAAACGTTTTCGAATCGTGACGATTAATTTTCAACAGCAGCCTGGATAATCAGTGTTCTTTTCGTTGTCGGTTTTGGTTAGAAAAATTATTGTGGTTTTTTGTAGAATGAGATTGAAACTTTTGTGTGATTTTAAATTTAATTGTTCATTGAGGATGTTTTGTTTATTGGGTGTGGTGTGTTTGTATATTTAAAATTGTTCCAAATTTTTGAGTTCATGTCTTTTAGGATTTATGTTTAGAACATGTAGGTTGGTAGCGATGTCAGTAAAAGTGGGTCTAGTTTGAATGACATGGTTCGCGAATTGGTAAATGTTCTCTGTATTGTTGTTTGAATGCGCGACCTGTTTGTCCTATGTGAAATTTGTTACAATCAGAGCAGTTCAAATTGTAAATCCCTAGGAGATCGTATTTGTCTGTTTTCAGTATGGTTTTGGCTGCAAGTGCATTTTTATTTTGTTTTTTTTTTGTTCTGAATGCGATGGTGTGGCCGACTTTTTTGAAGAATTTTGCTCGTCTGTTTGATTGCGGATTATGGAATTGTGATGTATTTTCTGTCAGTGTTGATGGTGTTTTGTTTTTTGGTTGATATTTTATTATTTAGTTTGTCAATGAGGTCGTGTTTGTAGGCGTTTTCTTGTGCTAAATATTTGCTTTCTGTTAATGTTGAAAACCAACAATACAGCTTCAACATTTACAGAAAATTAACAATGATTGATACTACTCTAATACACAGCACCACCAATCGTACAACACAACACAAACACCCAGCATTCTGGCTAATGCTGAACAACACACCACTATCCATAGACAATTACAACTCAGAACTAAACACAATAAAATATCTAGCACAAGAAACCGGCTACACGTGCGATCTGATTGACAAACTTAATCATAAAACAACAACCAAAAAACAAAACATCAACATCACTGATAAAAAATACATCACAATGACATACATTAATCCACAATCACACAGATTTGCAGAAATCTTCAGGAAATCCGGCAACACCATCGCATTCAGAACAAAAATGAAAAAAAAATAAATAGAAAATTCACTTGCATCCAAAACCACACTGAACACAAACAAATACGATCCCTCAGGGATCTAAAAACTAAATTGCTCTGATTGTAACAAATTTGATATAGGACAAACAGGCCACGCACTCAAACTACGATACAAAGACCATTCACAGATATTAAATACAAAAATCGAATCGACCTTCGTGAACCACATCACTCCAATGAGACACAATTTTACTGAGATCGCTACCAACCAACACATTCTACATATAAAACCTGAAATGGTCATGAACTCAACACCTTGGAAAAAATTTGAAATATAAAAACACACTATACTAAATAAACAAACCATCCTCAATGTACAATTAAATTCTAAGTTACACAAACTTTTTGATGATATTCTACAAAACCACAATAAATCTTCTAACCATAACCGACAATGAAGAGAACCCTGATGATCCAGGTTGTTGTTGAAAATGAGTTGTTACGTTTCAAAAACGTTACAGCCTACGTGAGTAAATATTTATCTATTATCTACTAGATGGCCCGACGCGCGTTGCTGCGTTCTCATAAAAATTCTCCTTGATTTTATTATTCGCCACCTCCCGCTGAGGCTGCATTTCAAATTTCTAGCTGCATTGGTTAACAGATGTCATCAACCTGGCATAGTTACATTTCATCATACCCAGTCGTATGTTTCCTACATATTGCAAGGCTCCGACTGCACGGTAGCCTACATGCAAAGTGCAAAGTCTTTTGCTGTTCAAAGACAGCGTAAATAACGCCGCTAAGGGGCCTGCCATATAGAGATGAGGCGTATTTACTGGAACAGGTATTTTTACTGAGTATTTGAACGTACGGACTAGCACCTAGTATGCAAAGAACAAAATACTCAGATATCTGTGAGTATTTCTAGAAACGAGTAAACTACGCGACTTCAAGTCCCCACTCCAATTTCCGGGTTGGTAGTGGAGCTTTGTAATTTGCAGTTGTACAGTAGCTATTAATAGCTCATTTCTCGTTATAGAACTATTCAACTACTCACTCGTTCTTTCTCGCTCACTCTCACGATCTCTCTCTATTCACTATACTCGATTGTAGGCGCATGCGTCTAGATTGTCTTTGGTTGCGTATGGCGTATGCGCGTAATTTTCCAGTACAAATACTTCTTGAGTACTTGAGTACGGGTACTAAAAAGTAGTTTGTTACTCAAGCGTCTCAAGGTCTTGCCGTCCGCGTCTCATTTCGCTACAGCACATTTGAGAGCAACTCAATAATTAGATTCGTGCTGTATTTAACACGAGTAATAAAGATTCGTGCTGTATTTAACGTGAGAAACAGTATCAGTACCGCAGTACGATACTCTCTTGTACGTGTACTCTTGTACGTCTACTCTGGCAAACTGGCTAATATAAAATACTACCTAGTATTTTAGAACAGGTATTTGGAATAAGTATTAGAACGTACTAGTACTCGGAATACTTAGTATCAGAAAAACCTAGTACGACCCATCTCTAGTGCCATATGATTAAAAACTGTTGACTTCTATCAGCTGTTCCTTGAAGCTGTTTGGCCGGCAAGTTCAGTAGGTTAGGTCTATAAAATGGATTAATTAATAATAATTATTAGCTCCCCTATTAAAATTTATGGTCAGAAACAATCCCCAATATTCACACAACATATTCTCAAAGTTTCATGCCGATCTGTCAAGTAGTTTTGAAGTCTATAGGGAACATACATACATACATACATACATACAGACAGATGTATGCATTTTTATAGATTAAAATTTACTGCAAGTTATTGAATTTATCATAGAAATTAAGATTAGAAAATGTGGATGAAGGCAAAAAGAGGATTTGGAGGAGTGTGGACGAAGGAATGGAAGAGAAGATAAACTGGCATGTTTACACAAAATATTAATGCATCTTGTTCCATTTCATTTTGTGGGCCGAGCGCCATGCGTCTCTTAGCCTTTCTCATTTCTCTGAAAATATACTTCGGGGATTCCCTTCACCCCTCCCAACACTACCCACCAACAGTAGACAGTTCTTGCCACTTGCTCAGCGAATAGATGATGACTATGAATAATGAACTTGAAAGTGACATACACCACTTTTGGTGTTCTGGGCTCCTTTCGCTCCAGTCAGAATTGTGGCTCATTGTTTGAAAGCGAGCTCTTGAATGGAAGACTAGTTCAAGCTAACTCAATTGTTTGATTAAGCTTCATCCTTCAACTTTTTCGAAATAAGGTAAAGTCCTGTAATCCAAATCCACGCTAAAACTAAACATGATCTGTAATAAAAAGCTATGGTTTCCAACATTGGCAAAGATCAGCGAACAGGGTCGGGGTATACTACACTTCACATCCCGATGTGTTTTCGATATGAGTTATAGTTAGATTAAAGTGTTTAAATATTTTAAAATACTTTCTCAACTTCACAATATGCAAAATTATTCAGTACTAAACTGATTGTACTGCATAAAATACTTTTTCGCACAGTGACCCAAAAAAGGGCCTATTTTTGCACTAACTGTAGCACGCAAATTAGTCTATTCCTGCAACAGTGCGGGAAAGTGAATTCCAGTACGCGAAAATACATTTCCACACTCCAGATTTGCAGCCTTACAACACAAAATTCCCTATTCTGCATTCAAAAATAGGTTGGCTACCCTGCTTCAACCACGCAAAATGCGAGCTCGCAGTCAGCTGTGTAGTGGTTCTCGAAATAGGTTTGATTCGAAGATAGGTATGTGAGGAATTGTGAGGTTAAGTGCGCTCTGTTTTGTTATGTTCTAATTACTTCATACATTACTGAAGGAAAAATTTAATGTGTAATTTGAGCTCAAAGTATTGTTTCGGCACTCGAGAAACTATTCCGCACTCATCTTCAGCTCGTGCGTAATGAGTTTCTCTCTTGCAGCAAAGAGCTACTTTGCGCGCACTAGTTACACAAATAACTATTCTGACACTCGAATCTAAACTTTAAACTTATATCAAAAGCAAAAGTGTAAGATGCCTTGTTTGTTCTCTTTTTCCCCGAATCCGTGCCGCCTACTTTGAAAACATAGTTTGGGGGAAGAAACATTGATTCACAGACAAGTTAAATTAATTGGAATTCACAGTTCTTGTGAAGGATGTCTGTTGTTAGGAGTGTATTCTCAGCCCTGTGAAATCTTATTAGTAACTACGACCTTAGACTATTCCCTAGATAGGATATTAATTGTCGCAATGAACAGTCCGATATTTTATTAGTGTACCGTACATTTCGGTTAAACCAAGAATCTCGCAATCCGAAAAGGTATTGGTCAATTAGTTTAGATTAACGAGACTCGACTGTTATTTCAATTTATTTGCTCACAATTTCTGAATAATCACAAAAAACAATTCAAAGTATTGTACAATTTTAAGTATTTCTTTTACAAGCGCTTTTAAAATATTATAGCCAACAATAAATTATTATAACATATTGAACATATATAACATATAGTCAATGAGGGTTCGCATTTTATATTTTACAAAATAATAAGGTACAACTTTAGGCCATTACTGAGGCATTATATTTGTGAACAAAATGGGGGAGCTTAGAATTCAGAAGACACTTGGTTTTTATATTGGAAAAATTAATTTTTTTCCATATTCTAAAGCTAAATTATGGGAAATCGATTGATTTTACCGATATAATACCAATATATCTGTATCTCTGATCAAATTACTGAACACAAGAGTTACTCAATGTGACAAAAAAAAAAAAAAAAAAACTGCATTGTATGAAAACTAAAGACGATATTAGAAATATAATAGGAAAAGAGAACGGAGAATAAGTGACGCTGCAATTCTTGAATATTCATGAAATTTGATTGATAATCAAGAACAGAGGTCCCTGATAACGATGCACTAATCATCTTCTGGAACGGCAACCTGCTAGAAATAGGACAAGAGAAATTTAAAAATCATTATTCCGACTTTCAGATGCAAATTCTTGTCATTTGGAAATGTTTAGCTGCCTATAGAGACTTATTAAAGAAAGATGCGATGTGACTGGGAAAAAATCAATTTGAATTTTAAAAGAGGTTGAAAAAATAGTCCAGTGGAGAGCCACCCACCAAGCCAGCCAGCTTCGGATAAGGCGAAATTAATTTCTTCGTAACGAAAAGGATTCGAAGCGACTTCTCAAGAGACAAGCAAAGCATTAGGGCTGAGTTAGAAGCAGTTTTATTGCTTTTCGTGAGTGAACAGCATGGAATGCTGTACACGACTCACACTACCAGCTCTAATTCGATACTCATACTGTTCTATTTCATTCCATTCTATCAATGAATGTGAAAGAACTTTATTGGATGCTGTGGAGCAAAGTGGTTATCAATAATTACAATCAATCAATGCGGTAATTGAAAAGAAACATTCAATAGGGTAATTCATTTAGAAATTCCTTGAGAAATATTCAATACTCATCGTATTTATAACAGTGATGTGAAATATATTCATAATGAGTTCATAAGAATGAATAAATATAAATGAATGAGTTCATATAATGCATAAGAATCGATGTCGTCATTGTCGTCAAAGACCCATTTATTATGAACTAACTGGCAGGTTCGTTTCGCTCACTTCAACCTTAGCCAGAGGGCTAGAAAAAGAAAAAAAAACGCTAGGAAACGTAAAATTTAGGCATATTGTCGGGAAGTTTCCAAAAAACTCTCTTAGTACTATAGCGAACTTACTGAGCACATAATATAAAAATGTTCTTCATGAAATCCCACAATGTCAAGCTAAAACTCACTGACAGCACATATCTTATATCCAGTGACGGCTCACCGGCTCACAGGGGTTACCCAAGTTTCATTTTATTAACCCTTTGAGAGAATAATTCAAAACAATTTTGATGCTGTTCAAATTGCTTTTCACTCATATAGAATACCTACTGATTGCAACTAATATTGACCTTAACAGAATAACACAAACATGTTGATGCTTCAAAATTAGCAAATCTAAATTTTTTTAGTAGGTTCATAGTAAGATATTCAATCTATCCTGCTATTTGAAAAAAATCAATTTAGTGAAAAGATTTCAACTTGAGTACTCATGAAACCTTGGCTATCCTTGACAATTTACTTAATTTACTTAATCACTCCAATTACAAAAATTGCCAGTTTCGTTGTTTGGCCATAACGAGTTGGGCTCTTGCTCTGGGTATTTGTTGGCATACGGACGCGAACTTGATATTAGGCTTGATATTACCGTTCTATATCACATATCACCGTTCTCAAACATCTAAAATATTCGAATTCAACTCGAACTAACTTGTAATACCTCCTGCTTTATTGGATAACAATTCAGGTGCTCATCTCATAACCTTCCTTTGTGACCTTTAATAACTTTGGCCTACCCAGTCATTCAAGCAAATGACTCCAATTTCAACTAGTCTATGCATGGAGTTGGAAACTTGAGGTTTGGTGATTTCAAGATGACAACTGCAACGTTGGCTAGAATAGGCGTATTATATAAACCACGGGATCAGATACGAACTTTATCGTTAGTCGTCGGCGTTGAAGCTGTTCGGTTGTGGTGACGGAGTGTGGCGTCTAGACCTTGAAGCAGCTAGTGTGTGACCCTGTGCGTGGCTGTGCGTGGCTCAAACTATAGGCACAACGTAACTTCACCGTAGCCGCCGAATGTAGACTGTAGAACACGCGTGCAAGGTTGAAAATTATGTGAAATTATATACTGAGTTGAAAGATAACAAGAAATGCGGAATGTCAGTTTGATTGGTTCAGTTCTTAAGATAAGTCTCGTTCTTTTACACAACATAAATAAAAATCTAAAGATACCTTTGTCAACTCACCGCTAGCTTACAAGCATTATGCTAGTTTTTATTTCATGCAAGATAGGCTTAGCGTATTTGTTTACACTAATATTCATAGCCTTTGTATTCATTGTCTGTTTTAAAATGAATGAAATTTTAATGTGAAATGTAATGTAATGAATGTGAATAAATTGATTCGATTTGAATGCAGTTGGCAAGATTTTTCAAGGCTGAATTAATACAGATGAATGTGAAAATACAACAATATTTTAGATCAAAACTTCTACCTTCACAAATTTTTAACTAGAGAACAATTCTCTATAATTATTATAGTATTATGAACGTATCATATGTGAACTTTCCAATGTAGATACGATAATTGCTCATATTTTTCAAAATTGTAATGTTATAATATCTTTCATATTTATTACATATTTCTATGCTTATAATGAATATTCTCTTGCAAAGTATAAGTCAATTTCAAATTCCAATTCATTTCTCCAGATGACATTGGTTCAGAGTTTTTGATTGGAAAGAACGAGGAAGGTTCGAGGGAGAGTCAGATTAGCACCTTTGAGTTGGAATTTTTTCGTTTGATGTGTAGTTCGTTAAGTTTATTGGCCATTCGTTCACAATCTAAGAATCAATAATAGATGGTAACAAGTTGTATCAATTTCTATCTTTTCTGTTCTCATTGTTCTCTTTGTACAATTGTCGCAACTGTAGTGTTTTGGTGGGAGACTGGTAATGTTGGCAGCAATGGATCGCGTTTTTGGAGGCAATTAGTAGCGGTGATAGTTGAATAGAAGATAAAGGCAAGTTTGCGCATTTCAAAAACAGGGCATTAAAATGGTTTCTGCCTGTATTAAACACGAAGTAGGACCACTGTACAAACAAAGAAGGATGTAAGCAGCTTAGGATAGGTGTAGATGAAAGCGCTGGTAGCTTGTTACTATAATGTAACGATGGTGCTACTGCTGCTGCCAGAAATTGATTTATTCAATCTTTCATGAAGCTAGCAAAGTAGCCTAAGTTATGTGACCGGGGGTACAAATGAGTGAGATAGAAGGAGAGAGAGAATTGAATTGCTGCCTCTAACCCTTCTCCTTAAGAGAGAGAGAGAGAGAGAGAGAGAGAGAGAGAGAGAGAAAGAGAGAGAGAGAAAAGAGAGAGAGAGAGAGAGAGAGAGAGAGAGAGAGTGAGAGAGAGAGGAAGAAAACATTAAGAAGAATGTAATTAAATGTATAACAAAATTATAAAGGTAGATTATAATAAATCATCAGGCCTAATCTACTTCTGTATGAAATCACGGAGAAAATAAAGTAAAATACATCAAAATCAGGCTTTTCATCGGACTGAGATTTGAATTTATCAATAAATTTATGATTGACCTAATCACTACATCGAAACAGGATAAGTAGTTTTATAATTATTTACTATGCTTATTTGAGAAAGTAGGCTGAATAGATAAATGATTATCCATTGCTTTTTGTATGAACTGTGATAAACAAATTAGAAATCTCATCGATTGCTCCTTATTGATGTTTTCCAAGCATCATTGTATTGTCATTATATTGATATTGTCTTTTGATGCCTTTTGATGTTGGATTTCAATTGCTTGAAGTAACGATGCCTCCAGCGCTAAAGTCGGTTTTATGCATCGCGTTTCCTATCGAGCGTTGATAAACGCGTTCAAAACGCATGATAATGCTTCCACTAGTTTTAAACGCAGCAAAAAACGCGGTGACAATTCGTTTACGCGACAGAACACTTGGGTTAGAGGTGGTGTAAAGATGGTGAAATTCAAAGACCAATAGAAAGCATATTTTTGCTCATGGAAAAAAATTTCAAAATGTTATTTACTCATGTAAATAAACATGAAGAATACGATTCACAAATTTTGATTTTGGTCGAGTCGGCATTGTCACAGCCTTGATCATTTTTCTTTGATCTTGTGCCGGGCTTGACTCGAGCGACTCAGAACGCGCGTTTGCATGAAACCGGACAAACAACTTCCCATTTAGTTTCAATTCATTTGAGCCCTTCAGCGGCAGTATTTAACTCGCGCGTTTTAATTGTCTGCCGCTTAATCTTTAAAACGCTCAATGACAAAAATCGTGTCTGAAACGCATAAAATGCATGAAGCAACACATCTAACTCAATAGTAAATCAAATCTCCGCGTTTATTGTCATGCGACAGAAAACGCACTGCATAAACCCGGCCCAAGGGGAAAGTTAGCGGCGATTTGCAGGATGAACTCTCTTATACACCTTTCAACCTTACACCTGACTTGAGCATAGATAAAGAGGGAGAAAGGAAAATGGAAAAATAGGAGCAATGGTGAAAGGAGTGGTGATGATAAGGAAGGAGTGAGAGAGAGTGTGAGGGAGCGAGTTAAATTGAAGACGTAAAAGTGGAGAAGGGAATTCTTCAGTCTTCGTGTTAGCATCATGTCCATTAGGCATCTATAGCCACCTCTCAACCTTTTCCACTTCTTTCTCTCTCTTCTCTTCCATTTCTCTCCCTCGTCCTTCTCACTCTTCATCACTTACAGTCTCACTCTTTCTCCCTCTCTTGACCTTTACCTCTCGCCACCATCTGCACCATCGAGTAGAATTCAAATTCACAGCATAACTCGGAAGGAGGCGCGACCATCAAAGCAATCTTTTACGATGACTACGAAGAGTATAAACCCTGCTGTTCCTTCTCTTCATAATCTTCATCGGCGTGAAAACAACTCATAAACTATCATTACGCCTCTCACTTCCTCTTGTAATGAACCTAGCTCTTCCTCCCTGCCTCCTATTGCTGCTATTTTCACGCCTCCTTTCTCAGTGCTTTGCTTGCGATAGAGTGAGAGCAGTACAGATTCTTATGAGCTGTTTTAGTGTGACACCTCACGTAAAGTTGTCACTTTCTCTCTTTATGGCTACTACACTCACTCTTGTCATAGTTAATGAACCTGATCTACTTTCTTCATTTTTTTCTATTTTATTCACAATTAATTTATTCTGTTTTGTAATTCGATACTTAGTATTGTGTGGGTAGGTGAAGTGGAAAAAGGGCTGTGGCTACAAAAAAGGAGCAATCCCAACTGCCATAAAATGTGTGTTGTGCGACTCAGGCTTTCAATAATAATTCACTAGCAAATGAAATAACAAGGTTATACTAGTTTACAAACTGCTGAGTTTTCAAAATCCTGTATTTAATACCTCTAGACATAGAAACTAACTGACTATTATAAGACATCTCAATAGAAGCCTACAGATGAATAAAACTGATAAGATATCTAATGCAATTTGGATTCAAAATGCGAATTTACTCTTCAAAAACTATTGGAAACGTTCACTGTTGAATAGAAAGAGTCTGGCAAATCGGTAATCGAATAATTTCGACAGCGAAATAACGTTGAAAATTATTCTGAGTTTGTAGAGGAATAAGAGGCGATTGGAGGGAGGAGGTGGAAATCCAATTACGGAGGAGGAGAGAGAGCCTAGTTAGGAGGAATGGGGAACAGCGCTCGGAAACAGTTCTAATAGTTAAAAGTTCAATCCAAACGGGATTGGATGAATTGATTGATTCCAACTTTCAGTGTAATTGGAGCCTGCATTGAAGTGAACAAATCAAGTCATGACATTTTACAACAATCAGTACTCGAAGATAAGCAACTATTTAGTTTTAAAGTTTTCATCCTCCTCCTCCTTCTCAACCTCCTCCATTCTATAGTCTTCCAAAATTTCTTGAAAGAAATCATAGACTTCTTATGTCTTTCTGGCATAATTTATATTGACATCTAACTAATACATTTAAAGACGTGAGTTACTGTTTCTTTGTAATAATTGTATAGAATCTTTTTACATTCGGCATTTTCATTTTTATTTCTTATTTTTCACAAAGTATTTCAAATTTGGATATATAGAAATGTTCAGATATCTATTTTGATATTGAAATAATATAAACCTTAGTCACAACATAGATCACACGTTAAAAGGCTTCGAAACGCTTCTTATATGCTATATGCTGATTACATTAGTTGTATAAATTTACAATGTATATAAGTGATTACAGCGTAACCATTATTAGAAAATCTCACATCCAAGATTGTCTGTACCGTACAATGCTTTTTTTATGTTAACTGTCAGTAATACATTCCAGTAAAAGAGTAGACAAGTTAATATAAATACAATTATATTATAATTCAAAGAACTACGTGAAAATATTACTGTTGCCTGAATGATTAACTTGGAATGGGAACTTTGTCTTATGCGATTATTTGCGCAAAAAGGCAAAGTTTGGCTTGAAGGATACTATTCCTACCAAAGAGCATGTAATAATCATAGAACCAGTTCTATGCTCTATGATTGTGGCATTTGAACTGCGTGATGGATGAAATATGTTGGAAGATTTTTGACCACTAGAAACTTCTATAGTAGGCAAATGTTAAATTTGAGAGAATGAAATATTTTCTTGCTATTATAATTTATTTCATTTTCTCCGTTGCTATTTATTTATTATGGTATTGTTATTATTATACTTCGTGGAATATGAACTACATATTATTCATCACATCATGTTCCAGAATTGTACCTACAGTCATTTTGCATGTAAAAGTAAAATTGAACTGAAAAAAACTTGTTTACCATGTTCAATGTGCGTTAAAAATAATACTTACGGCATATTATGTAATGAACAATATGAACCAATCAATCAATCACAAATACATCACAAACCATCACATCTTCCTCACAGATTAGAAACACATCAATGATTATACTATTATGTCGCTTTTGACTGATTAATTCTGTGTTTTGAAAAAGCAAATCGTAATAGAACTCTAGTCATAATATTGACTCAAATTACATATTCATGTAAATGGATTGAAGCAAAATGAAAGGACATATCTATTCATGCACTTTCAGAAGAACAAAAATTCAATTTTTTCTTAATAATTATTGATCTGTGATTCGTACTTATAATGTGTATCTTGTTCGCAATTGATAAATATTATGCCTGCATTGTTTAAAATTGTACAGATAAATGGACTGTAACTCGATGATGAATTAAAATATAACCCGAAGTAGTTAGAGCCGAAATCGGAAGTATACGTAAAGATCGGAACAATAGTTTCCCAAAATGATGTAATAATTCTTGATTCAATTTTGTTATGAGAAAGTACATTATTTGTTGACATTCTATAGGAGAAAAATTAGTAAATTGTTTTCCGTTCATGAACTTATCAAACTTCAAGTCTGCTCTGAAAACCAATAACTTCAAATCGATACAGATCTCTTGATTTCACCTTTGTGGGATTTATTCCATTTAAAACTTTCCAAAACTGAAAATGTCTTCCAATTTTCCCCTTTCCTATTTGCATCTAACCTCAACGGAGAAATTGAATTGCTGCAGCGGCCTACTTGTATTTCACGACTGAAGGTAATCTGAGCAAACTTGGCTTTTAGAGTCATAAATTCACTTTTAATGATGGCTACGGCTGACTTCATGTATGTGAAAAAGGAGAAAATGGGCTTTCCCAAAAAGGGTAGTCATAACACACAATTGAAATCAGATACACCTTCTCTTTAAATATAATAAGCAACTTCTCTGCTGAAAATCTGAAGTGAATGGATTATTCTCTCAAGTTATGGATATTCTCTCTTCATATGGTTTCAAACGAGACCAGAACAGTATTTTTCCAATTCTGTTTGCTCCTTGTCAATAATCATTATGCAATTTAATCATAAGCGTCTGCCACCAAACATAAGTGATAATATAGAAAGAAGCTTTTAATTGGCTTTGTGGTTCTCATAAAGGAATAAAGATGAGTAGAAATAATTTTGTTTTGCCATATGCATTTCTTGTCTTATTTAGTTTATCACCAGTAATAATCTATATTGAGATGTGAATATTAACCGTAAAAAGAATCGATACTTCTTTACATTGTCATTGCTTATACTAAATACTACAGTAAAACGTCTGTTGCAGATGTCGCAGTGTAGTAGATAACCTAAAAATTATTTCTGTTCCACTTAGCTGAGGCCTGTTGAAACCTCAAGTTTACAATTAAATAACGAGGGAATCTTGACAAGTTAAAGGGAATTTGTTCACAAGTGTTTCACAAAACTAAACTTGGAGACTCGTAGTTACAACTGAATTTTGTCAAGTCTACAAGTAATTATTAGTCTGTAAACGTAAAGTCTGAGTGAGTAACGGATAAGATTGTAGCTGAAAAAGTTCATTTACTAGTACAATCATGCTAGCAAATGATTATTAATCATCTGATGGAAGATATAGGTGAGCTGTTAAGGGTTTTGCTAGAAACTGTGATGGATT
The DNA here is from genome assembly GCA_948455865.1 of Conomelus anceps. Taxonomy (NCBI): domain Eukaryota; kingdom Metazoa; phylum Arthropoda; class Insecta; order Hemiptera; family Delphacidae; genus Conomelus; species Conomelus anceps. The sequence continues at coordinate 100,738,873 of OX418216.1, forward strand.
ATTTTTTTGAAATTGTTTCCATATTGTTATATTTTAATTATCATTGTGGTTCTTATAAACGGATGTATTAAATTGATTTAATTGAAATCTCGAATAACCCAGTAATGGTTTTCATTGTTCCTGGCAACTCAACCATTCTAATACTTGGTACAAAGAAGAATTACACTATTGCACTTTTTGCTCACAAGTATTTCACTTTCTCTCAACAATGCTTGCATACTCCTTGTGAAACGCTTGTTATTGACAACTCTTACTTGTTCTTAGGATTGCTATTAATAACATCTTGTAGGTTTGTCAGCCGGGCCCCATGTTTTCTTTCTTACACTGATTCTGTTTGTCACCCTCGCTTTCCTTATACCTGCTGTATTAATTTTTTTCAGATGATACCCATATATTTTATAAGTCTTCTGAGACTTGATGATCTGAAAATGCCCAGCTGGAATTAGAATGAAACCCTAGACTGTCAAAGAGATAGACAGCAACTCCAACCGGTCTATAATTACTGCACTCCAACTCAATTCGCATGAGTCTATAAATAAATCATTGATTGAATAAACAGTAGGAGTCAATATAAAGTTGAACGGCTTCAAGAAAGTAAACAAGCCATACGAGGATTCCTGTACCCAATGAGAAGCTATTTATTCAAGGGCGGTTGCTTAGCGGCGGAGGGAAGGGGTATGAAGGAAAGAGTGATAAGAGAATGCTTTTGAATTACTATTGGATAAAGTGGTAGGAGAGGGGAAGAGAAAATAAGAAATGGAGAAACACACATTTGCACTTGGGGCTTCGGTTGCTATGCTCTCTCGAATTGATGATACGGTATTCGATTTTCGCAAATTCATGACAGAAAACACTGCAACACTGAAAGGTAGAAATAGAAATAAAGAGAGAGAGATAGAGAGTGAGTGTGTGAAAGAGAGAGATAGAGTGAGTGAGTCAGAAAGAAGATGAGAGGACGTGAGAAGGAGAGAAAGAGAGAGAGAGAGAGTGAGAGAGCAAATGAGAGAAAGTGAGTGTGATAGGGAGGAGTTTTGTCAGGTTGGCAATGCTAACCTAATTGCCAGGGTAGCAGCTTTGCAGCTGATTCATTGTGCATTGATGATAAATAAATCATAGAAAAAGCAGAAAAAGAAGAAACCAGGGTGAGAAAGGAAGTGCGAAGGAAGAAAGGAAGGTGAGAAAGGAAGTAACGGATGGAGAGAGGAAAGTAGGAATGGTGAAAAAGATGTATGTTTTACTAACAATTACTGTTTGGAGGGTTATTGTCCAAAGTGACATGCGAATATATAATAGCATAATGGATAAAAATTATAAAATATAAATATTTATTCAAATAGCTTATAATATTTGATATAATTGAATATATTTGAAAAGATTGAAAATGTGGAAAAATATTAGTTTGTCACCAGTTACAGCTGATTAATCAAATTTAGAAATAGAATGATAACGATACAAAATAAATTGAGTCATGAACGAACATAATGCATTATTTTTGAAACAGAAATTTACTGGGCTGACCTAACAAAATGTTCTTACTCGTTAATGGGGAACATTTCGTATTAACCTTTATAACATCTTTCAAACATCTTCACAGTGAGCATCCTTTATTATGAATATGACTATAGTTGTAGCATTGTCACAATTTCGATAATCGGAAACTCAATTACAACGAATGAACTTCATACATTATGTTGGAAATGAAATTATATTTACATATTGCAACTTGATAGATATTTCGGAGTTTAGGAGCCGTATTTATGAAAGTAACTTACAGCGTTCTTATCTAAGAACGACTTGGAATGCTCTATTACATTGAACGTGGTCACAATCTGAACTAACCTCGAAACTTAATTTTAAACACTAACAAAATTATTTGACATAGATGAAAAGATAAAGCTGCACAGCTGAGTTGTAAGTGTAAGTGCTACACTTGTAAGTGTAAGTAAGACTTATTGCCGCTAAGTATGACTTATCAAAGTCTTTCTTCGATTATAACCGTTCATAAATACGGCCCATTCATATTTGGAAGCTAATGTGAAAAAAGATTACAGTACTTGGAAATTAAATTCATTAACTCGTGATCCTGTATTGGAAATGAATGTTCACTGGTAAAAGTGTTCGTGAGTCCATTTAATCAATAAATCAAAGAGCCTTAATTCGAATTCTAATGAGGGTTTTAATTGTTTAACTTTTAGCTTGAATGAAATAATGGAAAAATAACACCTCAGTCTAACAAAAAATGTTGAAACATATCATTGAAATCTGAATAACCAATTTTATAAACATTTTGCAGCAGGAAGTCGCAGTAGTTATCCTGTTTAACTGTCATTGACTCTTCTAATTGATTTCAATTCTAGTTGATTTTGAATGATGAGAACTGTAAGAGTTAAAGGCAGGTAACGTAATAGAGAAAAATTAGGGTGAATAAGTAAGTAGAGACAGAGGGGAGAAAGAGAAAGAGAAAAAGAAAGAGAAATGAGTACGATAGATGAATATTATGTGAGAGAAGGTAGAATCGAAGTGAAGAGGTTTCCAAAGCCTTTAAAAGAGCTGTACACAAAAGGTCTAGCTCATACACACAAAGTTTGACGCGGAGACATGTCGAAAGGTAGGCCCAAGCCTGGTACAGTATCGCTTTGTGGGACTAAGCGAGTAATTGCTCGCGCCTATCAGGCGATTGCTGATGCTTTTTCCCGCCAAATTAACGTTTTCCATTATAACGACTCCTGAAGTGTGTTCTATATACCCTTCTATACCCTTCACAAAAGGACCAACTTCATTTCAAATGCGTTGAGAGGCCCTGCAGCCCTTGGCGTCCATACCAGTGCCAACGTTCGTCATGCGTACACGCACATATGCATGCACATAACTTAGTGAAAACGATTTTGATAGCTCCTATCAACTTCTTTCCACATAAAAAAGTCTCTATAGAGAGTACTGCCAGTTGCTTATAATAATAATAATACATAAGTAATGCATTGTTATTATCAATAATAATATTCTAATAATAATAATTTTTTTTTTATCTAGGCGTTTTGCCATTCTGACATGTACATGAGCATGAACTATTGGCTAAAACCACCTCCAAATTTAGAGTCCGCCTGGAACTGTTTATCACATTACTTCAGAACGGCCTCTCATTCCTTTAGCTTATTCAAGCTACCCTGCTGCATCAAGATCTCTCTTCTTGGTCTTTAGTATGGTGATGATATAGTTAGCCATCTTCACCCATTGCTGCTTGCCTTGGAGCATAACAGAAACAACGTTTTCTGGGGACAACCAACCCAGTTCTGCCTGCACTCCTTCTCTTAGTTCTTCCCACCTGCTACACAGAAAGAAGGTGTGTTCAACATCATCTCTACTTTTAGGACAGTAGAGACATTCAGGTGTGTCTGCTTTGCCCAACTGATGGAGAAAAGATCGGAAATATCCATGACCAGTCACGAACTGTGTCACAAAGTACCCCACTTCTCCATGAGGTCGGTTTACCCACTGCTTGACTCTGGGTATCAGCTTTGATGTCCAGTGTCCATGTGCTTCAAGAGTCCAGTCGTTCTGCCATGCTTGGAAAGTTCTGTTCCTTTCAACTCTTGCAATATCTTCTTTCCTTTCTCCAGCTTTACATTTCTGATATATCTTATATCGCTCCTGTGCTAGAAGGGTGATTGGGATGACCCCTGCAACCAGCATAACAGCAGGCTCTGACACGGTGCAATATGCTGATGCAACTCTCAGTGCTGCTCTTCTCTGGACTTGCAGAAGTCCTTTCCTATTGTACTCCCATCTGAGAGCAGGTGCCCACACCTCTGCTCCATAAAGCAAAACAGAGTTCACTGTTGACATCAACAATCGTTTTCTGCTGGCTCTTGGGCCTCCAACATTAGCCATTAGACCACTGAGAGCTGTGACAGCCTTTGCAGCTTTAGTGATTGCCCCTGTTATGTGCTCTGAGAAGCTCATTTTAGTGTCAATCATAATTCCCAAGTACTTAGCCCTTTGCTTTGACTCAACAGTCACACTGTTCATCTGAAGAGAGAGATGAGTGTTTACTCTTTTCTTTGTTAGGACCACAATCTCAGTCTTACTGAGGGCAAGAGACAACCCATGACCTTCAAGCCAGGTTGATATTCTCCTCATTGCTTGATAATAATAATAGTAATAATAATAATAATAATAATAATAATAATAATAATAATAATAATAATAATAATAATAATAATAATAATAATAATAATAATAATAATAATAATAATAATAATATAATAATAATAATAATAATAATAATAATAATAATAATAATAATAATAATAATAATAATAATAATAATAATAATAATAATAATAATAATAATAATAATAATAATAATAATAATAATAATAATAATAATGATAATGATAATAATAATGATAATAATAATAATAATAATAGTAATAATAATAATAATAATAATAATAAATGAAGCTGTCGAAGTAGCTTAGAAGTAGCATCTTCTAAAGCTTGTCTTAGGCCTAAAGATGATGTCTTCATTTTAAAGGCAAATAAGAGGATAGTACAGCTTGAGAGGAAAATATTAAAAGCTAGGCGGCATGCATCTCGAGTTCAATGTGTGATTGACTTTTTAAAGGCAGGTAGAGCCTTTACTCCAAGAATAAGAAGAATTGCATGCCAGCTCAGGCAGCAACATCACACACTGGGTGAGAGAATTTTGCTGACAATCAAGCAGCACTGCATTGATAGAATACAGGCATTGAAAGTGGCTCAGCAGTCATTAAAAAAAAGGATAAGGTGGGTTAAGGACAATGCCTTGTTCAACCTGAACCCTTCAGAACTGTTGAAAGAACAGCCTGTGGAAGCAGTTCATGTTTCGCCTACAGTAGAGGAAGTTGAGGAATTCTGGGGGTCAATTTATGAAGTTGAGCCTGAGTTCAAAAAAGAGACTCCAGCCTTGGAGGCATTTGCAGAAATGTGCAGGGCAGTGCCGAATGAGAGAGGTGAATGTCCTCCAGTCAGTGAGGAAGAGGTGAGTAAGGTGATAAAAGGCTTGAGAAACTTTGCCTCGCCTGGTCCAGATGGCATCAATGGGTACTGGTGGAAGCATCTGCCTTGTACTCATAAGCATCTGGCTAGAATATTCACAAGTTACTTGTGTGATCACCATCCAATTCCAAACTGGCTGGTTGAAGGCAAAACAATTATTTTGCCTAAAAAGGGGGACTTGTCCAACCCAGGAAATTATAGACCAATAACCTGTCTGAATGTGTGCTACAAGATCCTTACATGGATCATCAGTGATCGAATATTGCAGCACATTCAACTGGTGTGGTAGCAGACATATGAGCAGAGGGGCAGTGAAAGAGGTATGGCAGGGTGCAAGGAGAACCTTATTGCAGACAGATGAATTATGCAGGATGCTGTGCAATGCAAGCGCAACCTGTCCATGGCCTGGATTGATTACAGCAAGGATTTTGATAGCACTTCCCACCAGCTGATAGTGCACCTGTTGGAAAGCCTTGCTGTGTCACCAGACATAGTGAGATGCCTGCAAGACCTGTTCTCTCTCTGGAAAACCCGCTTCCTAATAACATCACAGCAGAGAACTGTGTCAACCAGGGTGGTAACATATAGGAGAGGTGTTTTCCAAGGTGATTCTTTGAGTCCTCTCCTGTTCTGCATCTCACTATTACCTTTATCTGCTGCTCTGAAGAAAACAAAGGGATACTGCTGTGGCAAGCCGGGAAATAGAGTCCATAAAATCACCCATCTCTTCTATATGGATGACTTGAAGATTTATGCAGCCAGCAAGTCAGATCTCAAGTTGGCTGTAGGGGTGGTGCAACGGTACTCTATGGATGTTGGCATGTCTTTTGGGTTGGACAAGTGTGCAGTGATTCACCTCCTAAAAGGAAGAGCACAAGGTCTGAGTGAGGAAATGGAGCTCATTGATGGCAGCATTATAAGAGCCTTGAATGCTGGAGAGACCTATTGGTATCTTGGATTTGATCAGAACCAAGTTCAAGATTCTGCAAATATAAAACAGGCTCTCCGCAGTGAGTACAAAAGGATACTCAGACAACTCTGGTCAACTGAGTTATCTGGAAAAAACAAAGTTCTTGTCACCAACATGCTTGCTGTGCCAGTTCTAACCTACTCCTTTGGAGTAATAAAGTGGAATAGAAATGAGCTCCAAGAACTTGATAGAGAGACCCGAAAGAGAATGCATATGGAAAGATGCTTACATCCTCGCTCTTCTGTTGCCCGCATATACCTGCCAAGATACTTGGGTGGCAGAGGTCTACTTGGTTTGGAGAACCTCTATAACAGAGTAGCATTACAGTTTGCTTGCAGCATTAAGAAATGCTCTGACCCCTTAATGCAATTGGTACATAACCATGAAATTGCTGGTGTTGGGGCTTTCCTGTATAAGGCAGCGCAACATGCAGCTGATACCTTTGGTCTAGATTTTGACAGAGAGAGGGAAGAGGTGGTTCAATCTTCCCACCTTAGGGCTCAAATAAAGTCTGCTAAGAGTAAGGTTCTTCTCCAGCAGCATAAGGACAAATCCTTGCATGGTGTGTTCTATAAGCATGTTGAGGAGCAGGGATTGTCTAAGGAGCTGACTTTTGCAATCTTGAAGTCAGCAGCCCTAAAATCTGAGACTGAGGGGTTCATATTGGATGGTGTTATCAACACCTTGTCTTACTGTAGTAGGGTGATGCATATGAATGTGCCTAATGTTAACTGCAGGGTATGTCATAAGACACCAGAGACACTCATGCACATATTGTCAGCCTGTTCTGTGCATGCGACCACAGGCTACATTCATAGACACAATGCTGCCCTTAGAGTGCTCTACTACCATCTAAGACACTCATATGGTATAGACAGAACACCAGTGCTGCCTTATGTCCCAGGAGAGATTGAGTCTGTTGTGGAGAATGAGAAGTGCCGTATTTACTGGAATTATTCATTCTCCACCACCAGGCTTCTAACAGCTACCAAGCCTGATGTTGTCCTTCTCGATTTCAATGCAAAGGCAATCTATGTTATTGAGTTTTCAGCACCTGCTGAATGCAACATAGCTGCAAAAGAGGAGGACAAACGGACCAAGTATCAAGAGCTATTGATGGAGCTGCGCAAGCTGAACCCAGGCTTCTCTGTTAAGCTGGTGGTGCTGATAATTGGTGTCCTAGGTGGGGTACGCACAACGCTGCTTTCAAGCTTAAAATCAATTCTGGCTTGTGAAAAAATTGCCTCTTCACTGATAGGCCAAATGCAGAAGGCAGTTATCTTGGGCTCTCTCCAGCTGCTCAGAGCAAATGATTTGTGGATGACAGACCTGGCATGATTGCTTACCACATGGATGTGTGGAGCAGTCTTGCCTTTAACCGCTTGTCAGGACTCCTTGGGTATCAGAGCCCAAGGTTGGACTGGTCAAGCACCCCTTTAAAAGGAAAATAATAATAATAATAATAATAATAATAATAATAATAATAATACTAATAATAGTAATAATAATAATAATAATAATAATAATAATAATAATAATAATAATAATAATAATAATAATAATAATAATAATAATAATAATAATAATAATAATAATTTCAATTTTCAATTTATTTCTCTCAAGATACAAACAGTTTCATATACACACAGTGCAATTATTTCTCTTCTAGCTATAAGCTATTTGAAGAGAATTACAATGTAATTTGCAATAGAAATAAACAAATACAACAATAGTAATTAAGGTACACTCATTTCCTAAATAAATATAATTATAATCCCTTTTCTTCCAATAATGATGGGAATATTCATGAACGTAATATCCATAACAATTTTCTACGTAACTCTATTTATACTTATGTTTCTACGCTATCCAACACTTCCTCATCGTACCGACAATGCTACTTTCTTGCAATCTCTAGATGGCATTGTTCGTTGATAGCTAGTGCCCAGTGACCAGTTCTACACAATTAGAACAACCTTAACCTAAAAGTTTACATTTTAAAGCAAATATGTTTTTACTTTCATTAAGAAATCTCAGCCCACCAGAACATTAAATTATCAGTACATCATTTTTTTATTTTTTTTCCCCTTTTTATTCTACCCAGTTATAACTCATATTATGATTCTAGTAGAAAGTTTAACCATGTTAATTTATCATTACCATTTTATACCTCTTTAATCTAACAACTAACTTTAAAATTACTTGATAGTGTATTTTCTAAATTCATATTCCTGTTTGAAAACTAATATATCAATAACTATCAGGTGAGTGGTAATCTATGTGTCCTATTTTATTTGCATTTCTTTGGTGTTACGTGTCTCAGTCATTTATCCTCATAAAGTACGCTTTCAGCCTAGTTTTAATCTCACCCTTTCTTTGTAACATTCTTAGTTCCAATGGCAAAGAGTTTAACAACAAAGGTATTCTAAATTCTGGCGCTTGTTTGCCATAATTATTATAGTGAATTATTTGTGTCCTAAATTGTCTCTGTCTCAAGTTATAACGGATTTCATTTATTTCTCTGTATTCGTTGTTAAAGTAATGTCTTGACAAATCTGTATATTTTGCTAAAGCTTCTAATGACATAATTCCGAGTATGCTACGTTCAATGCCATTAAAAAGAGTTCGGATTAATCGTCTTACAAGAATTTTTAGAGGTTGTTTTATGTATTCAGGTGCAAGGCTGTACAAAGTAATACCATAAAAAATTATGCTCTGGATCATTGAAAAATAAATTACTCCCTTGGTACTAACTGGAAAATAATCACTTATTCTAGAGCATTTATATAGAGCAGCTCTCATTATGTTTGATATATCAGCAATATGCGATCCAAATTTCATATCTGCATCAAATTTCATTCCTAGATGCTTCATACTTTCACTGAATATAAGAGGTTGACAGGTACATTCATTTCTGCAGCTATTTCTCAGGCACTCGGTTGTATGGCATATCAATTTGACCATTGTATCACTATGGACATTAATTCTAGGGTTCTTGAATACAATGACCTTGGTCTTTTGTGAATTTACTTTGATCGAATTATTAAAAAAAAATTTGATCGCCATATCAAGGTCTTGTTGCATACATCCCAAGCCTGCTCTTAGATCAGTATGTATCATATAAAATATATTATCATCAGCATACTGCAATATTTTACTCTTAAACCTAAGGCTGGCCAAATCATTGGCATATATATTGAATAACGCCGGAGACAATATACTACCCTGAATTAAACCACATATCTGGTTATAGCTGCTACTAACATATTTACCTATACTAACATGTAATTTCCGATCCAAGAAATAATTTTCAAATAACCTTAGAAGTTTTCCACCTATCCCTATGTCCTTTAACTTACGTAGCATCAATTTGAAATCTACTAGTTCAAATGCCTTTGTTAGATCAGTTGCCACAGCTATAACAAATTTATTTTCGTTTAACGCCCTATTAATATCATTTGTCAGATTTTCTAATAGATCAATAGTTGACTTTTTGGGAGTGAAACCATACTGAGCCTCATTTATTATATTATGATACGATAAATAATTTTGTATCTGCATGCCAATATAATGTTCTATAATTTTCATAATAACTGAGATTGATCCAACTGGCCTATAGCATCCCAGACTCTTTTTTGATCCATTTTTAAAAATAGGTCTAAGAAATGTGATTTTCATTAAATTTGGTATATTACCAGTGTCAACAATCCTTCTAATCAAATGCATTAAGACCAACTTTAAATAATATATATTATTTTTTATGTCCTGTGGCCTAATATTATCTGGTCCAGATGATGATCTACTGTTCAGTTTATTTACAGCCAAATATAAGAGTTCTTCATTTATGTTTATTAAATTCATACTTGTCCTATTGCCTATTGAAAAATTGCCTTCTCTGAAGCACCCGGATAAATCAAAATGATTCCCGGTCATCTCAGAATTAACCTCTTCAACCTTTTCTTTAAAATTAGCTTTGAATTCTTCTGTTAAATTTATCATCTGATACTCTTCCTTGACATTAAAATTACTTTTAACTGTTTCTAATATGGTTGGCCTTTCTTTTTTATTAATGAACTGATTAACAGTCTCCCAAGTTTTCTTACTATTATTCGAATTGTCTGTGAAAATCTTATGATAATAATTTCTCTTTTCTGTACGAATTCTGTAAGTTAGTTCATTCCTAGCTCTTTTAAACCGATCTCTTAATTCTAAATTATATTTATCTCTCTTTAATCTCTGCCAAATGTGGTTTTTCTCATCTATTAGCTGCTTAATAATATTACTACACCAAGGATTTTGCTTTTCTTTCTTATTCAATTTTACTTTTATTGTACTCTTATCATATATATCTTTGAATTTATTTACTATTTCGTTATATATTTCTGACGTATCTCTTAAATCTAATATTGGCCACCAGTTTTCTCTTTGTATCATTTCATTGACTTTTTTTGTTGCAATAATAGTTTTATATTCAATCCTATCCTCCTCCCCCATATCGACGTCTTTATCCAGTTTAAGTTTTATTCCTGTCCAATAATGATCTGCAATCTTATTCTCAACTATAAAAGATGTATATGAATCATGCTCATTCATCCTAACATTTATGTGATCTAAACATGTTGATACCAATCTATCATTATACAATTCTACTCGTGTAGGCTTTTGAATAGTATTATACAATCCACATGACAGCAATGCATTTACATAGTTATCAGCTCCATACATTCCGGTTAAATAGCAGATATTTATGTCGCCCATTATAATCACATTCTTTTCATCTTTTATTTTTTATTAATTTTTATTATTATTTTTTATTCATTTTTAATAATAATAATAATAATAATAATAATAATAATAATAATAATAATAATAATAATAATAATAATAATAATAATAATTTGTGATAATACTTTGTTGAATGTGAAGTGTAATAATAGAAAGTGCATTTGCCAGAAAAGGACAAATAATTTTTGGGAGATAACTTATACAAATGATTGAATATCATTTGATAAATTCAATACCAAATTCCGAGATGAAAGCTTGTCAAGACTAGAAGAGGGAAGGAAAGAAAAGAAGAAGACGAAAAGGAAGAAGTAAAACAGAGAGAATGTGATTAAAAAGAATTTGGGAGGATTCCTCTCCTGGCAAAATTGAGGTCATTTGGTTTCTTCTGCCACCTATCCAGGCTCACGCAATACCATGAATTCATTCAGTAGTTTGCTTTTATGCAGAATAAGATCGCAGCAAAAATGATATATATGTGAAAATAGCGGAATAAAGACATAAATATAATTGAATATGAATAATAATAATAATAATAATAATAATAATAATAATAATAATAATAATAATAATAATAATAATAATAATAATAATAATAATAATAATAATAATAATAATAATAATAATAATAACAATAACAATAATAATAATAATAATAATAATAATAATAATAATAATAATAATAATAATAATAATAATAAGCAAGTAGGAAGTCAACAAGTGGGAAGTAGAGAGAAACCATAAGAAGACGGGAGCCAAGTGGACAGAAGAACGAGAAGCCACGGTGAGAGAAAAATTGAAGGCTGCCTGGCAAAGAAGGAATTGCAGAACTTCTGAGTGAGCTTTGTGTGATTAGTTCTCAGGTATTTTTCGCATATAGTAATAATAATAATAATAATACGATAATGATATTGATAAATAATAATATTAAAGAGAAAGACGAAGAACTATTACATTATTAATGAATTTGTTGTTCTGAAACAATAGTATTATCAGATTTATTTCTGCCTGTTCTTTTTTCCATTTGTTCATTTATATTGTGGGGGCATGACCAGGAAGGTACAGTTTCTTGCCAGATATGTTTATTGTCAATGATCCGATATTTGAAAAAGATATTCGAGAATAATTGTCAGTGCTCACAAAGTAAGTAAAACTCATTCAAATATATTTAGATATTTGAATGAAGTTGGCCGAATATTGCAGCATCCCCTAAAAATTGACTAATTCAGAAACTTGTTTTGTCTCCATTTGAGTTGTAAATGTAATAAGTTAATAATGGCCGACTCTAGTGAAGGCCGACAGTTTGATCATACGGTTGAAAACAAAAATTTCAAATGTATGCATCTATGCTGACCAAAAAGTGGTTTATGGATGTTAGCAAGAGATTGTTGGTTTTTTCAAAATGCCTTTGAAGTGCTGTGTTCCTTTATGCATAAGTAATTATCATAAAACTGAAGATGAAACGCGCCGGTACCTACATAACGGTTTTCAAGTTTCACACTAACAAACAATTACGTGAAAAGTGAGTGAAAAATATTTCGCGTGATAACTGGGTGCCTACCAAATACTCTGCAGTTTGTAGCCTATAAAACATTTTTCTGAAAGTTTGATTTCACGAACTGAAAAGTTCCGAGATTCCAAAGGTGATTGGAAGGAGTTTCTAAGAAAAAGTCCTGTTTTGAAACCAGACGCTGTCCCTCAAATCTTTTCCCATTCACCATTGTACCGCAGTGTTGCAGAGTTTAAGAAAATAAGAGAACCAGAAGAACGCAGAAAGCAGTCTGAAGAGGCTTATGATAGAAAAATGGATGAATGGCTAGGCAGTGACAGTGTTAAAGATTTCAGAGAATTAGCGGATAAAAGCGATAATAAATTGCAACATCTTGGTTGGATATTTCACAATGGTGAAAACTATATAATTTTTATAAATGCAATTTCCGTAATATTCCCAAGATCTACGCCACAGTAAAAGTGTCCTCAGATATGACATGCCAGATTTGTGATTAAACTTTCCATTGGTTAAACCTCCTATGTTAAGATAATTATGAAATAATAGTATCTTCTGATACTCTTCTGATTATTTTCCTGAGGTGCTCAACTAACTAGTAAAATTCCATTCTACAGCTTGAGTAAGCATTATTGAATACCACAGAATTCAATATCTTTTGACTGAAGATTAAATAATGTATTTTCATGTCCTTTTCATTATAATTAATTCCTATTTCATTATCATCATAATTATTATTAGAAAGAAATTTCTACAGATTATTAGAGAATTTTATGTAATTTCAGACTATGTATGAATGTTAAATAAATAGTTTTATTGCTTATTAATAAATCACTAACTGTCTATCTGTCTTGACTATGTACATTTTGACAATAATCTATTGTCTCATGGTAATTGTTCTTAGACAAATAAAATATTTTATTCTATTGAAAACATTGTTTTTTCTTCTACAATTTTTATAAAAATGATATGAAATACAATTGTGCAGTACTTGACATTTGTTGGTAGGATAGTTATTCAGTGCGTACCTATTGTAATAAATATGCATTACATTTATTTATATAGTTAAAGGATTCGGATTACATAAGTATATAGGCCTGTTATTAAAAAAAGGTGTCAAGTATTAATTATTTCTATACGCTAATAAAATGAATGCGAAGACTGAAGAGATCGTTTCAAATCAAAACGATGACAAAATATCGGCCTTCGGTCAGCAGCTGATGCGGCGTTGCCATATTGTATATTCCGGCCTTTAACTAGAGTCGGCCATGGTTAATATAACAATTCCTTAAATGTGAGCAAAAAAGCGATTTGAACCTGTAACATGTCTGTAAATACATTAGTTATTGAGATACTCGATAATATTGGCAGGAAAGGCCTTGAAACACATTTTTCAAGTTCAAAAATAATCAGTTCAAGTGATATTGTTTAATAAAATAAAATTGTTGGAAGACATGATTGTGCTGTATAGAATTAAATTCTTCTCAAGTTAAAATGTGCAGTTTGCTCGAGTCAAACCCTAAAATGTATTGAACAGACAAGTAAGTTGAAATAAACTGTGAAAAAACAGTTTCAATCAATAAAATTATCAATAAATTTAGAGTCAAGTGATCCAATCACTTGAGAGTTTCCATTACTTGCACAACTCAAGCTTAGGTACAGGCCAGTCTATTTTGCAAAAGACTCTATCAATTTAATCTGCTGTGTTTAAATTTTTCAATATAATATTTTTCTTGCTTTACACTTATGTAATGCTTGTTTTCATTCAGATCGTATATTGCTATCACAATAATATGTAGGCAAGAAATGAGCGCTAGTGAACAAAGAACGATTCAGAAGAAAAAACTAATAATTTTAGTAAACTGTATTCCGATGCTATTTGCCATGTGTTATTGTTATGAAATGGTTATGATATAGTTCATCTATATTTATTCAATTATTCAGTTCATAGATACTTAATCAATTTTTTGAAATAATTTTTGATATCGAATAGACTACAATAAGAACAATAAGCTCTAATCGTTTTCGTAACACTTGGCGAAACATCGTATATCCTTTCCTTACCCCGTTAAAACTAACTGTAAACATTGAAAAAGGCCCAACTTGTGATAATAACGTAGCAATAAAAGTAGAGGACGTGAAAAAGACAAGACCGCACAGCGCAATTCAGTGAGTGAGTTGGAAAGTAGGGCGCTGATTCGCACAGGACGGGCCTCACTTATTTCTGGCGCTCATTTCCTTGCTAATGTTTTTAGAGACAGGCCATTAGGCGAGCAGAGCGACGGCACTTTGTTAGCGGGCAGACAAAGCCAGACCAGTCTCCAAAACTTGATTATTTATACGGCCAGTCCACACAAACACTAAATCGTCGGCAAAGATTTTTATTAAGAGACAAACGAATAGTCCGACAACCACAACAAGGCAATTTCCTGCTACAACTCCGGCCTCCTACAAACCCAGTCTTCTTTCTTTCTTCTATTCTCCTTATTTTTTCCTTCTCCCTCTGCTCACGATTTTGCCGGAAAAACTTGCAATGAAAATGACATCGCACCATTGTTTCTGCTTTCCGCCTCCTCCAAGTACTTCCTTTTGCCTTCTGTGCTGTTCTGAGGGTAATGATTGTGGAATAATCTTCTGAGAGGGTAATTCTCTCTGCTCCAAGAGCTATCGTACCTTTGCTCTCTGCTCAGAAAGTTATAATACCGACATAGCCCCGCTTATAATAACATCAAAATCCACTCCTAGCTGCAACACTGGAAACAATAATATTGTCTTATTGACTCATAGTTGATCAGTGCATGCTTATGCAATGTAATCAAGGACGTACAGAGACGTTCAGTATAATAATAAAACATGAAAACATACAGATCCTGCATTGGAATTAGTTCACTTATTCTGGTCAACTATAACTCTTCCAGTTGCCTTGTCATGAAGTGTAATATATATGCCTGCTTTATAGATTATCAAAAAGCATTTGCCAAAGTACAGCATGACAAAATGATAGAAGTACTGCAGAATACCGGAATAGACAGCAAAGACTTGCGCATAATAAAAAACTTGTACTGGAATCTTTGTTAAAGTGAATCAAGAAAAAACAGAAGAAATGAAAATTCTCCATGGAGTTTGGCAGGGCTGAATATTGTCTCCTCTTATAGTCAAACTCTACTCAGAGGCAATTTTCCAAGAAGCTCTGGAGCATGTCAATGCTAGTGTTTCATTGAATGGTGAAAGAATAAACAACTTTAGGTATGCAAATATGGCCTTGAAGTTGACACAAGCAGAAGCATGGCCTTGAATTTGACATAAGCAAGGTTATGATCATCAGCAAAGAGAGAATTGTAGGGGTACAGTTTAAAATTGATGATAGAAATGATAGAATAGTTGAAAGAGTATCAACATACAGTATAATATACTGTACCTCAGCAGTGGTGGGACCAGTCTCAAGAAAAAAGAGTCCAACAAGAAAAAGCAAGGTCAGCTTTCAATCAAATGTTGAAAATCTTCTAAACACACAATTTGAGGTTGAACTTGAAGATCAGACTCCTTCGATGCTACATATTTTCCATCCTATTGTATGGAGTGGATTCTTGGACCTTGACTGAAGCAACAGCAAAGAAACTGGAAGCGTTTGAGGATTCTTAAAATATCGTGGATGGACTAAATAACAAACATCAATGTTCTCCAAAAACTTAATAGGAAAACCGAAATAATATTTACCATAAAAAGGAGAAAATTAGAATATTTATTTAGGACATATCTTCAGGAATGAAACAAATTACAGTTTGCTAAAATGCATTTTGCAAAGGAAAGTCCAGTGTAAAAGAGGAATAAGAAGAAGACGCATATCCTGGTTAAAAAACCTGAGGACCTGGTTTGAAGCATCCACCACCAGACTTTTTAGAGCAGCAGCTAACAAAATTATGATTGCCAACATTCGGATAGGCACCAGAAGAAGAAGATAACTGTTAAAAACTGTGCTTTATCAAACCTATTTTTCAATGTTCTAAAACTCTCACATTATAAATTTTCATGTATTTGTTTGAGCATATTACAAGTTCTATATAGAATTATTTGGCTGACTGTGTAATCAACTTTGTAGTCACTTGTTCTTTCAGCTCTTTGTATTTGAGAAAGCGTTAACCACCAAGAATTCAAATTCAAATTCTCCATCCTCACAATTTGTTCATTATTTGTCTAGAAAACATAAAAATGCTCAACAAGCAAACATAGTGTCCCATCACAACAAAAGAAGAAACATTATAACTGAACAATGAAAACAAAGTCCTTGTCGACAGATCATTGGAAATATTGGAGAACCAACAACCAGCAAGGAAAAATAAAAGAGAAGTGTTTTATAATAAAGGGAACTACCAAAGAGCTAATGAATCTCAAAAGTACCATTCACGAAATTAGACAAAGTAATCAAAGGATGATGTGTAACCGTGTATGGTGACACGTCATTCCACTCCCAATGGTTCATAAATTAATGGAAATTAACCCTCTAGTGGTCTAAAGTATCGAAGTGTTGCAGCTGACTACTCAAAATGTTCCAAATTCACATCAAGAAAACTCACTCAAGAAAAAAACACAGAGCTGTTAAGTCAGTTACCTAGTAAACAACACTGCTATTCTAGCCTGGCTACATATTGTGGATGGCTCCCAAGGATATTTGCACTATTGGGCATCAATACTGTAAATCATAAAAATAAAAAAATAAAATAAAATAAAAAAAAATTAAAAAATTGAAATAAATTAAGCACAAGATGTAGAACGAAGAACCATTTAATAAGTGTGTTACAGAAACAAGATATACAAAACAGTTGCTGATAACAACCAGGTGATGATAACAACAGCTGATACTACACCCTTCTTTCTCCCGAATGATAAAGCATTGAAGCTGGAATCAGTAGTCTTCTATTCCTGTTAAACACTCCACCCTGGGATGACACTCTGTATCTTCTTTCATTGAGCTTTTCGAGAACTTCTCCAAACCTTTTCATGTCAGGTATCCACACCCTCTCTCCCAATGATAAACTTTTCAACAGTCTTGCTCTGTGTCGTTTATCAAAATTTTGTTTTATTCTATTTTTGATTTTTTGTTCCTTGATTTTAAATTCATTTTCATGGTCAAAGGTGACTCTTTCATAATTATGTACTAGTTGATGGAAGTGCGGTTCTCAGTTTCCTTCCATAAAGTAGTTCTGCTGGAGATAAGCCATTCTCCATTGGAGTAGTGCGGTATGCCAATAAACCTAAGTTTGGATCATCACACTTTTCCAAAATTCTTTCAGCAATGTCAATGCCTTCTCCACTTCACCATTGGATTGTGGATTTTTAGGACTTGAAACTTCATGTATGAAGCCATATTTTTCTGCAAACTCTTTGAATTCATATGAAGTGAACTGAGTGTCCCCATCAGAGCTTACTACACAAGGAATACTGTGTCTTCCAAAAATATTCTCCATCCTTTGAATAATTGTTCCTGATGTTAAGTGAGGGTTATAAACTACCAAATACCATTTTCCCAAACACTTGGCTAGGTCCACTCCAACTTCTTGCCAAGGTTTCTCTGGAAGGCTTGATTGCTTTAGTGGCTCACTAGAATTGGTTCTGTGCTGAATACAAACTGATTAATTTGTAATCAGAACAGAAATATCTTTTGAAACTCCTGGCCACCACACTGATTCTTGGGCTCTTCTTCTGCATTATACTATTCACATATGTCCATCATGAATTCTTTCCAATATTTCCTTTCTTAGTGCAGTTGGTATAAATAAACAGTCAAGATCCTTCCATAACCAAGCCCTCAACTTCAGTCATCTCTGCTCTGTATCTGAAAAATTTTGAATGACTGTCCCAATTTCCAGATTTTATCCATTCTTGCAACATTTTAGATTCTTCATCTTCTTTCTGAGCTTTTCTTATTTATTTTAAGCATTTGTCAGTAAAGGAAAGTGCTTGTATTAAACTTTCACAAAACAATTCTTCATTCAAAACATATTTGTCCTTACTTCTACTTGAAGGGTTTCTACTCAAGGTGTCTGGTACAAAAAACATTTTCCCTTGCATATAGCTCACATCAAAGTCAAAACACTACACAACCTCATTTTAAACCTCTGTAATCTAGCTGAGAGCTCAGACATGAGTTTTTTTGTTAACAACTCCACCAGTGTCTTGTGATCAGTCATCAATGTAAACTGTTTTCCTATAAGGAAATAAGAAAAACGTTCACAGGCCCAAGTTAGTCCAAGAGCTTCCTTCTCTATTTGTGCATATCTAGTCTCTCTTGGTGTAAGACAATGAGATGCATACATTAAAGGTTTCCACTCAATTCCATGAAGTTGTTCAATAAACGATCCAAGACCAAAATTTGATGCATCTGTCGATACTCTTGTCTGTCTGTTCCTATCAAAATTGGCCAACACTGGTGAACAAGTTACCTTTTCTTTCAATTTTGTCCAAGCTTCTTCTTGAGGTTTGTACCTGGTCCATATTGTGTCTTTCTTCAGTAAAATTCTCAATGGTGCTGTCAAATCATTTAATCCTGGAATGAATTTCATTAGATAATTCACCATTCCTAACATTTGCCTGACTTTTGAAACATTTTTGGGTTGTGGAAGCTTCCTAATAGCTTCTGTTTTGTCTGGATCTGGTAGAACTGTGCCCTTAGTTATGAAATGCCCCAAAAATTTAACACTATCAGTTCTAATTTTATATTTCAGTTTATTCAATCTAATTCCATTTTCTTTTAGACATTCCATTACTGCTCTCAGACGAATATCATGCTCTTGGATATCTCTTCCCCCTACAAATATATCATCTGCTTGATTTACAACCCCCTCCAATCCTTCCAACACTTGTGATATTCTCTTCTTGTATACCTCTCGTCCTGATGAAATTCGAAATGGCAATCTTTTGAAAACATACCTCCCAAAAGGCGTGATGAAACTGGTTAAATGATAACTGTCCTTATGCAGTGATACTTGCCAAAATCCATTAGAAGCATCCAGTAGGGACATGAATTCACACCCTTCTTCAGTAAAATTCTTGCTAAACTCTCATCTACAGAAGGCAATATTAATTTTCCTCTTTTTACAAACTTATTCAATTCTGTGTAATCTACACAAATCCTGACACTTGTTCCCTGTTTTCTTGGTACTACCACTATAGGAGAACACCACTCTGTTGGTTCAGTGATTGGCTCTATAGCACCCTCTGAGCACATTCTAGATAGTTCTTCCTTGACTTTGTCTAAAAGAGGCAATGCCACCCTGTGAGGAGCAGTGAGTGCATGAGGCACAGCATTGTCAGTCGAAGTAATTTTATACTCACAATTCATCCTTCCTAATTCTTTTAAGAAAACCTCTCGGAATTCTATCTTAATGTCATAATCTTCAATAGAATTAACTGTTGGCTGAAGCAATCCAAACTTTAAGATAGCCCCTCTACTAAGCAAGGGTGTTTTTTGGTGTGGTAAAACAAACAACTCCTCTGTAATTTTTGTTCCTCTGCAGGTGAGAGACACTGTTACCACACCTTCAATGCTAAGCTTTATATCATTTGCTCCAAACAGTGTTCCATCTGTAGGTCACAAAGACAAACCTGACCTGTCTGACAATTTGGTCCCAATCACTGATACATCAGCACCTGTGTCCATCTTAAAGGCAACTTCTTGATCTTTTATTTTTACCAATACTATCCAAGTGTCAGATTTTAGTTCCTCTAACTCAAGCTCTCCTAGGTAGGAAGGTTTCTCACTCAATCCACTATCTTCAGACTTGTGAGTCAACTGCCTCTGTACAATCCTATTCACTTTACCAAACTGTGACTTCTGTGTAGTTGGTCCAGTTCTTAGTCTACAACATCTACTAAAGTGACCAGTTCTGTTGCAATTATAACATTTCACATTGGCTGCACTACAGCTGTTTGGTGGATGATTCAAATCACAATATGAACATTTCGCTCCTTTACTATTATTAAATTTATTATTTTGAAAAAGAGCATCTACTGATGACAAATTGTTTGGATCTTGAACAACTTTTTGTTGACTCTCAATGATTTCAGCCTGTCTAGCTTTTTGAATAGCTTTGTCTAAAGTACTGTAGTATTCATATAACTTGGCAGCATGTAGCAGATAGGACATGCTACATCTGAACCCAGCATACTGCTGCCAAGTTATATGAAAACTACAGTAAGCTGATTGTCCATTTGTAACCTCTCTGACAAATTATTGTTTGGCATTCCAATAACTATCATATCTTGTATTAGTTCATCTGGCAAATTCCCAAAACTGCATTTTTGTGCTAACGGTATTTATATAGAAACGTTACTTGTGAAATTTCCTAGCAAAACTATCCCTATTTCAACCTAACACCTTACTGGAGTGTAATTTTTTGGGAGCATTGACTATTTAACATTGAAATTCAAGTTTTCCAGTGGTACTATTTTTCTTTGGCGAAAACTATCCCAATGTAATCGACCCTTAACTAACCAAAGTCAACCTAACCAACCAAAGCCTAACCCAACCTACAACAAAGAGAACACTACCGATCCAGCTGTTGAAAACGAATAAATCACGTTTCAGCCTTTGTGTGTAAATATTTATTTGTTCTCTACTAAAATTTTGTTATAATCAGACCACAGACAAAAGAACCTTTGCGCATTGTATCACTGTAGCTACCACTCCCCCACAGCTTCAACTCTTGTGCGAGTGAGAGTGACAGCTTTATTGCCCTCTCACTCACTTGCTCGACCAATGACATCATACTGGAGCGTTCTTTTCAATGCATACATTATTAGTACCAATGTTCACTGTAGGACAGCCAAGCATTGACCGACCCCCTCCACTACTGTAGTGAGTGAGTGAGATAAACTGCATAACGTGCTCTCTCTCTGCGCAGTAGAGTTCATATTTTGAAGGTTCTTTTGTCTGTGGTTGGATTATAGATGCTTTATTTTTCTGTTTAAAATATTGTGAAGTTACCAATAATAAACTACATTTGGTTCACGATACGATTCCAGACATCAACTAATACTGTTTCATACAGACACTTTGATACGCAAAACATTTGATACACAATTCCAATCGATAGTATGAAGTATCGATATTATCAAGTGCCAAAACTCGAGCGATTATATTACTGGATGGGAAATTGAACTGCAGCTGAGATGTATTTGACACTCTTATATCGGACATATCCGCTTTTATGCCTTTGTTGTGATTAAAAGTTTTGTTTGTTGATAGTATTTGGAGTATCGATACTTTTGAAGTTCAATATCAATTATCGATATCTCCAAATGAGTGGACGTGATGTCTAACAGGAAAGTAATTTCAACAGATTTTTGCTTCGATGTCACACGATGTGGTAGATGTTGCAAAAAAACACCACAAAATTCAACAAGTGACGTTTCTATATAATTACCGTGCTAACTTATGTAAATCATTAATTAATTTGTCCACTGGTTCACCGTCAAGCTAGCGCCGTTTGAAAAATCTTGCCCTTTCAAATACAATATTTACTTTAAACCCTAAGTATGTCTCAAAATTGACTTCGACCAATTCATAATTTGAAGATTCTTTTTCATCAAGATTAAAAGATAATAGAAAATCCTCACCTTCGTCTCCAAGACTGTAAATCAACATATTCACCTGACTTTCTTCAGACTTCAGACCTGAGGCAATTCTGAATCTTTCAAATCGTCTAATCCATTTTGGCCAGTCTGTAGGACTCCTAAAATCAATTGGTTCTGAGCTGTAATTTGGTATTGAGATTCTGACGCACCCACTTGGAAATTCACGCCATCTGCTCTCTCTTCTTTTTCTTACCATTCTTCTGTTTCCTTACCATTCTTCTGTTTTCTTACCATTCTTCTGTTTTCTTTCCACCATCTTTTCTCTTTTTAATCACATCTGACACCATGTAAAGTAAGCACAAGATGTAGAACGAAGAGCCATTTAATAAGTGTGTTACACAAACAAGATATACAAAACAGTTGCTAAGTGATGATAACAACAGCTGATTCTACAAATACTATAATTATGATAATCATAGATCCAAAATGAAACACATAGGCCAATTTGGGGTCCAGGACAACTCGCCGCGGCCATCTATTACAAGAAAGACTGATTTTTCCCATAAAAGGATACTCTAGACAATGACTGTTCAACCTGTTCCTGATCCAGACCCGGCAAGTGAACTTGAAATTAAGCGATATACATTTATAGAACTTCAATGGATGTTGACTTAGTTGGCTCAATTAATTAAATAACTTCATGATCAAGGTTTTTTCAAAATCAAATTCCTTCATAATTCTTTATTGTCAAGGAAATATGAGGCAAAATTTTGCATTTTGTTCATGATAATATATCAAGTTATTCGATAGTACTGTTACGTCATTAGGCTAGTCGATATTAAGCTAAACGCCACTCCAAACGACAAGTACCAGCAAAGCCATACAGGGTAAGCTGTACTACTCACTATAATATAAAATGATAGAGCCTTGAAACTGATAATGACCACTACTATCGATGGATGCTATCCAGTGCTATTGTACGAATATGTAGGAGTACTTACTGTAGGTGCCATTGAGGCAAAAGCAGACTGATTAAGATGATGACATCCGTCGTGATTGAAGCGAGAGGCTCGATGAAGCACAGGGACAATGATAACTGAGTTTAGACGATTATTGTTCACCATAGCCGGTGTTCATCGCTATCAACGGAAGTCGCCGCCGACACGGAACCGGAACAGAACCGGATCGGACACGTTGCATAACCATTATGCCACCCACATAATAATAATAATAATAATAATTACATACACCAACGAGCTTAATGGCCATTACCACTCAATGCCGTTGTGACGTCATAATGTAGCTCAATCGATGGTCGGTCGTCATCCATGTCACATTAATTCAATGTCGAGAATGATCGCAGCCACAGACTGTGCTAATTAGGTTTGTTGCGATGAGTGTTGGTCGCTATTGAAGTTATTTCTGTTGATATAGACAGTATATTTGCTTTCAGGGATTCGATTATAGGTATTTTCATGATATTTCTATTGCTAGTGGATTTGATAATTGTTGTGGGAGAGGATGATGCTACTGCGCTGAACTATTTTTCATACAAGTAGTATCAGCAAAACCATGCAGGCTACACTATAATGAATAATGAATCTATAATAATAATAATTTATTTATAATACATCATTATCAATATATAATTATTAATTATACATAAATTAATTATTAAAATGATATAAATAATATATAATGATTATATATTATGCGTATTATTAATATAATAAATAATAAGCGAATTTGGAACTGAGAATGACCACTGTTATCGATGAAGCCAGAACGAAAAAAAAAATTTTATTGACTAGAGGACCAATACTGCAAGTATTGAATTGATGAGTGAATGAATGCATTGAAATGTAGGCCTGCTCTATATATATAATACAAGAAAACTTAACACCAATGACTAATTCACTGACTGACTGTCTCCATCATCAACGTCTCTCGAAAGCCACGATGCAAATTAAGTTGAAATCTGGTACACATGTCAAGTTAAGGGCCAAGATTCATTTTTTCACTCATTAATTTTTTCTTGAATTCTAATGTTATTGTCAACTGGAAGTCACATTGACCTCGCCGACATACAACACTGTCATAAATGACAAAAACTGATGTTACGAAATTTAATAGTCACGGCTATAAAACATAAAAAGACGTTTGAATCGAGAAGTCACACTCTTTCTCCCTCAACTTGTACGAAGGAGAAAGAGCCTTGAATCCAACAATCTGATCGAATAGTCAGCATTTGAAAAGATTTGATTTTCAATTTCCTAATTGCTGGACCAAGGAGATTTTTCACTTCTCATCCAGACCTAGTGCCTGACGGAGCGAGCGGTCAACGATGGTCTGAAATTTCCCGATTTCTCCATTGATAATCAGGTATTGTAACATATTTTATATATTTGTACTGTAAACCAAACATTTTTTTAATCCTCATGAAAAATAAATAAAAATGTTAGCCGGAAGAATAATTTAAAACTACATAATGTCACTTTTCTCACTTTTTGTTTTTATTTTAAATTAGAATTTCTGTCTTTCATCACCATTAATAGTATAAAATAGTATGAAAATAAATAAATTAAAAATTAATTGATAAATTATGTCCATTCAAAAAAGAGGGAGATTAAATCAAAAATTATTTTGTGCACAAATAGAAAATAAATTCAAATTCTGTACTTTATATTAACCAAATAAAAGAAAAGTTAATTTAATTACTGTATTTTATTTGATTTACAAAAATCTTTTATAAGTTAGAATAATAATTAAATATTATCTATTAATATAATTTCTACCATCAAAAGCTAAGCTGAGCCCTTAAAATATGAATTAGTGAAATATTATTGTCGCGCCCTGTATTTCACAATTCCCACATTCATAGGGTTAGGTTGGATGTGGTGATTGAGGATGAATAGGTGCAATAATAATATTACACCATAACCATTCATTGCAAAATCCTTACCTAGTGGATGCTACAAATGGTAAAGACGTCGTCCTTTAACTATATTCAATCATTACAAATAGTGGAGGATCACTTCAAAAGATAGTGATGCTATCATTACAAATGGTTGATGTAGTCGTTACAACACGTCAAAATGCGGGATGAGAATGGAATTGAAAAATTTCTGTAAAATAAGCACAAATCGATGGTCTTCAAGGCTACAGAAACAGTTAATCAATCCACATATCCATATTACAGAATCCATTCTGTGATATAGATATGTGGGATGATTTACTGTATCTGTAACCATGACAAGAGCAGATTATAAGGAACAAGAGTGCTGGCTCAACTAAGGATTTTGTCTGAATTTTTCCCCGGGGTTCAGGGGGCGAAGCCTCGTTGCTAAACGATTATGGCGAGCGAAGCAAATCTTCAAACTAGTATATTTATCAGGGTTCTCATCAAAATAATCGATGATAATTCTGAGAAAAATTGTAATGGGAACGCAGTCCTGCAATAAAAAGAAAGGAAATATAGGTGCATACAGAACTATACAGAAGAAAACCGAAACCATGTTTTTTAAATGCCTCTTGATATGATTAATAGGGTCTTCAGGAACTTGAAAATTCACCAGACTGTTCCCACCAATCAGAGAAAAACGCTTCTGTATTTAATTTGTTCCACAAAAATGAAAAGTTCAACACAATCAGTTGCAAGTAGCTGTATTTTTTTCGCAGATTCTTGGAATTTTTTACGCCAAAGAAGAGGTTAGTTCCTGTTTTACCCAAAAGGTGCAAAGTAAATGAATCGTATGCTGTTTTTCTTTCACTGCTAAAAGAAAAGCGTTCCGCGCCGTCAATTTCCATAGGAAACAGACACAGAACAGAGAGTACAAAAACTTTTCCGCTCCAAACAGATCCATGAAGGGAATGGTAACAAATGTAACGAGATAATCTGTTTTCTCGCCTTCTTATTTTCCGTTTTTTTTACCCCCTCTCTCTATTTCTACGTACTGATTTTGTTTCGAAACTCAAACGAGAAGGAATCCAACAAGCCAGTTCGAGTGAAAAGTTTGTTGAGAGAAAATTAAGTTTGTTACGAAACCATATAAATGCAAATTAAATCTGGAGCAATGGAATCCCTCTTTGCCGTGCTAATTTATTCTATTCTACTTCTCACGCCTTTCGTGCCCGCCGGCTCAAATTAACTAATTTGATTGGACCAAATTCAATAAATTTGGCCTTCTTTTTCTTCTGCAGGTGGACAAAATAGTCGTGAGTGTTGATAGGATTTAGCCAAGTGAGTCCCGTTCACACTTTTTTCGTCCAGCGCAAAGCTTGCAAATTGGATTGCTTGAATAAGACTCATGGGAAGCTACAGGCTCGTTTTTATAAACCACTTTTGAGTCGTTCTTATGATGTTGAGAAGTTCAAGATAAGTTTATAGATACGTGCATAGTCTCCAAGCTGATTACCCATTTAGAACAACCACATTACTGTTTGCAACAGATTATTGTCAGCTGAATAATTGAAGATTAATGACAGTGGTAGAGGACAAAATTCCATGTTATTTATCCAAGGAGAGGCTATTTGAATTTCTAATCGATAATAATGAAACTTCTAAAACCTTTTTTCTAAGATGAAGATGATCTCAAAAATGAATTCAATATAAATGTATTAATATCGAATGAATCGTTAAATACCTAAAAAAATGTCCAACATAGTGCTTTACGTGGAATATTCAATAATTGTTGGGTGCAGTATCTTAGACACATTTATGTAAACTAACGATTCCTTAGTGGTAAGATAGAGTAACTTCAATATTCTTCATACTAGTAACAGTGACGCTGTAGATTACAAAAATGGATTTTAAATAACTTGGATTATGTGGTAGAAAAAGTGCGCAAGAGCGCGTTCTTATGATTCCCATGTTACTGTATTAGCCTATACCCTATAAAGACCAAAATTTGACGCCGACAGACGCAAAGTAAAGCAGAGAGACAGAACTCACACCTACCGATGCTATCCAAGTGGCTACACTAAGAATTAGTCATTCATATGACATAGTATGTAAAAACATCACAGCTGTAGAAATTCGGCAGAGAACCTACGCCGAAAAATTCTACTCGCATAGCATAAACATAATTGGCTGAGAAGAACAGTACTACTATTATAGCCTCCATAGATAGTAATATCAATTTTTGAATTACGGTACTATTGTATAGTTTTTTATTTTATTTTTGTATATATTTGTTTAGAACATGTTTCTTTTCTCATGGCGAGTTTGTGATACTAAATCATCCTTCCAGGAATTATACACAATGTAATTTTCAAGAACATAACTATATTGATCAGCCTGTCACTTTCCCTGATTAAATCCGAGTTGATGGCATCGCGATGAACATTTCTTAAGCCCCATAATCACGTGATATGAACTTTGAAACTCGTTCAAGAGATTACTGGCACTCAACTCGCTTGCTTGCTTGTAACTGTGATTGTACACTCGAGCGAGGAGGCTCAGCTTAGCCAAGAGCGCGTCTCTATTCAAGCAAAATCAGGCATGAAAGCTTGTTGCATCAACTATTTCAACTATCTGCTCAAAATCTAATCAGAGCATGAAGCTGGCAGTGTGAGTAAGGAGTATGTTCCTGTTACAGGCTGCTGACTACTCACTATTGACAGTATCAATCAATTCTATTCCATTTATATTCATCAATTTCTATTTCGAGTTCTATTCCCGATCTACATTTGGCAATTTGATATCATCCTTCATGACATTATGCACGCATAAGTCCCAAGCCCATTACAGAGATCAATCACATTGAAATTTTTCAGAATTTCAGAACAAGATGAGAATTTTAGACTAGAATAGCTCAAACCAATAACCATCATGAGTCATTTAGAACAAAAAACTAGCTTAAGTTGGTTTGAGTAAGTTAACCAAGTAATAAGTAAGTACGTAATGAAAGTAGGTAAATGGTATAGTAGTCGTAGATGAATGATAATAAATGATGTAACGATTTTATTGAGTCTTGCACACACTGGTGATATCTTTTGGACTAATTTAGTCGAAACCATGGCCGGATCAAAAGAACAGTATAGAACATGGCACAGATCAAAGATGAAAGTAGACCATACCTTATGAAAAACACATTTTTGTTCTCTTAGGTTACAGAATGTCTTATGTAGCACTAACGTGAATCCTACTTGTAGCTTCAAGGCGATCACAACACAATCCTTGCATAAACTATTATTATTACAAGGTGAACTCGTAGAATTCCATCTCATTACTTATAACATTCGCGAAGGAGGCATATAGGCACACTGCAAAGCATGTTTTTTGTTCACAAAGCACAAGACTCGCGAGCGAGAGTGGTTGCCTACACTACGCCTAAATTACAGTTGGACCGTACAGTAGTCCGGTGGTGGTAACAAAGCGTAGCAGCACAGTGTCATTGAACCCGGCCATCAAAACCTTATGACGACACTGGTGGTAAGGAAGGAGAGCACCAGCTGACCTACTGTAAGTTATTTTCCCGTGTTAACCCTTTTAAACTGAGACATTTATTGTAATAGAGCCCTTTCGAAGAGCAATCTAAATGCTTGCTAGGTGAGTGTAGACGCTTGACCGTACCCTGCAAAGAAAACATTAATTTGTTTTCATAGGTTACGGTTTGTCTTATCTAACTCTTTGTCTCATAAATGAGTTTGAACTGAGTTAATCGAAAATGAATCGAAGATGAAGTGTATATATACTTTCAGCTGATAAAAATAATATTACTCCTTTTACGGTATAGAGTTGATAATAAAAGTATTGGATTCATTTCATATCAGATGTACACAAAATAGAAGTTTCAGTTATATAAATGCTCTAGTGGTTGAGAATAATATTGTTAGCATGAATTATTATATTAAAAACAGCAGTGACAAATATCATGTGATTGGCTGCTTGCTGGAATCCAGCAATGAGAGGGGTCAAAAAATCATTAATATTTTACGGAGCATAACAGTCAAACAAGATACAATATTCAACAATTTGATGCATTATTCATGGAATTATATGAGGTTTATGATCAGTGCTGACGATTTGTTTTGTTCCATTTTTGTGGAGTCAGTTGTATTATTGGCAACATTGCAATTCAATGCAATTCCATGAAAGTCCGCTATTCAAGTGAGCTGTGTAGAAGATTGATAAGTTATGAGAAATCAGTTATAAGAAACTGAATATTCTTATATTAGGATAGCTCAGGTATTACTCACTCGCTTAGAAATTGAACTATTTTGTACATTGTACAACGAATATAGGAGCCATTTTGGGAACATCATTGATGTGCATTGATTTAATAAGGTTTCAAATGCAATTTCCTCGCACGTGATTACGGCTTTAGTAGTAGGCATGCGGGCTTATAATAGGATTGATCAACTGGTTGATCCCTGAGCGAACTTTATTCGCTGCACGATTCACTAAATAAGGGCATCTATTAGCTGAATTATTATTGCTCATACATACTACTAGCACGGTCTCACGCGAATCGCTCGAGCTAATTAGAAGCCTCAATTTATTGGGCTGATTT
Source organism: Conomelus anceps (assembly GCA_948455865.1). Lineage (NCBI taxonomy): Eukaryota > Metazoa > Arthropoda > Insecta > Hemiptera > Delphacidae > Conomelus > Conomelus anceps. The sequence continues at coordinate 100,768,256 of OX418216.1, forward strand.
CATTATACTATAATTATTTGCTAAGTGAGTTCCAATGATGACATTATTTCACGGCATGACGAAGATTCATAAGTAAAGACAATTTGTAGTAGTTGATGACTATTGATGACTATTCATGTCAGATGAACCATTATGAATGATTCTGATCAATAAGTAACTAATCATAATAATAATAATTATTATTATTGTAATAACAGTAACAATAATAATAACTATAATATTAATAACTTATAATATATATTATAACTCATAATAAATATTAATAATAACTATTAATAATAACTACTATTAATTAATATAACTAATAATTGCTATTAATATTATTATGATTATTCTTTTTTTTGCACAAGGTTGTATGTTTGTTTGGGGAGGCTGTGTGAGTGTTGTGGGAGGGAAGTTGGATGTGGGGAATTAAGTGCGGGTTATTGGTATAATAATCAGTTATCAATAATGTTTTTGGTAAGACTCATTCTCGCGGACAGGTTATTTGCCAATGCGAGAATTTCTTTCTTCATCATTGCTTAATTGTGTATCATTCTTAGAGTATGAATATGAACTACTTATATAATGTAAAGAGTATGCAAAAGAATATAAAAGTTTATTTTGTTCAAGTTAAAGTTTATTTATAACCTTAAGTTCATTTTGTACTATTTATATTTGAATGATGGATGAATAATTAAAATTAAAATTAAAAATATAATATTAAATACCGTAATTGAAAATTTAAAAATTAATTAATGTCTATTAATGTCTCCAACTATTAATGTCTCATAAATGGATTGGTAATAATTGCTATTAGTCATTAGTATAATAATATTGACTAGTAACTGACAAATTTTACGCGCGTTGACTACCATGTCTTCAATTGAATCATGAAGGTGAATGTACCCCACTCAGTGATAATCATAAATACGAAACGATAAACATACTCCTACTATGGAATGGTGTATGGAGAATTGAAGGAATTTGGACACCACCATTCCGCAGCATGTGTTTGATTTGATGAAATCATAGTTGAGAAATTAAACACATGCTATGGAAGGAAGGGTTAGGTTATACCATTCTAATTGGCCGGAATGTGACAACTCACCGCGGCCAACTCGCCACCGTACAAACTCGCCATTTCTTCGCGAAAACAAAAATTAACACTCCTGTAGAGGCACACGTCTCCGTGTCATGAGTGATCAAATATGCACACCATTCTTGTTTTGTGCGTTTTAAGGCGTTTATACACGATCAATTCATCCTATTTTCATCCAATTCAATGAAATAAAAAAGCTTCAAACTGCTTAGAGTCCCTTCAAAGTTCATCAAATTGCTTCAAATCTTGTCCAAGACTTTTGACTTTTAAAGTCTTGTCAGAAATTGGACAAGTTTATTGGATGTGATTACTTGAAGAAAAAATGTATTGTGTACAAATGCCTTAATTCATAAGTTTTGTCCAATTAAAGTATTGTTTCGGCTTTTAAAAATAATTGTTACAAACATGTTACAATGTACAATGTAACATGTATTATGCTATGTGAAGTAAAATCCAATTTATAATCTACAAATTTGTAGTAGTTGTAATCTACAAATTTGAAGATTCAAATGAGAGCCTCTACTGTTTGCATTTATCTGTTTTTTACATTCTGAATATTTTTTCATTTCAGTCCTTTTTGTTTTTTAATTGAGTTTTCTAGTTTTTCAGTTATGTCCTTTCAAAATCACTTCCCAGTGCGGAGTCGGAACCCACTTGAAACTGCAGGGTCTTTCATATCTCATCATCATCATCATCATCATCATCATCATCATCGTCATCATCCCCCATTACCGATGCACATGTTTCTGTTGTGTTTTTTGTGTAGTAGTATTCTATGTTCGATTGATTGAATAAAAATTCATTTTATCATCATGTCGAAACATTAGCTGCATCTAAATATCACTGAAAAGCAGTAGCAATGCTTTAATTCTATTAAATGGATTTTCAAACTTGTTTGCACAAAAACGCAGCAAATTTTAATCCGCCTTGCAAGTCATTATAAAATCTATATCATCGTGAAATCTACATCGTTCTTCTCTTATCGGTACAATTCCAGGAAAAACAATTATTTAGCTGACTCGTTTCAAAACATAACCAGGACACCTAATGAAACAATGAAAGGAAATTGATGAAGTTCAGAATTGTTATGTTAGGTTAAATACTAGATTATTGTTGTGGATATCCATTTTTCATGAACTGCAGTAGAACTATTCATATGCATAAACTTGCTGTGCAGAACTGACCTTTATTGAGTCGAAGAAGAACGACATAGTTCGAAACGCGTCCGCCACGACTCAAAAAAGGTCAGTTCTGCACAGCAAGTTTATACATATGAATAAATACTAGAGTAATTTTTGGATGATTTGAAACTATCGCTTTCATCATTATCAATGTTGAAAAACACCTTGATAGTTTCTCTTTGGGCTTTCTACTTCACCTTTAGTAATTCAACGAAATGGTGATTAGCGAGCGTGTTGTAAACAATGCATGTTAACAAGCAGATAGGCCAGTAGCAGCACTGGCGTCCAACGCTGCCATGTAATCCCTCTTCCTGCTGCGATCTCGAAAGGAAAGCAGCCTATATTTACAATGGCGATAGCAGTATATTTCAGCCTGACCACTCATTAGCAATGCTAATCGACCTCCTACTCGCCAATGTACTCATGTATCCTGTATCTTGTAAGAACACTGCTGCAGTCCTAGTAGTAGTAGTATCGGAAGCTTGTTTTATTAGAGACAGGGTTTGTTCAGTTCAGTATGTTTGTTTGCCTGATAAATATTAGCATTTCTTAGTGTTCAGCACTTAACTACATCCAACACTTTACGTGACTCCGAGTGGTTGTAGTCTGCTAAGTTGATTGAAAAAAATTTGCTAGGTTCCTTCTTTCTTATTTATTTACTCATCAATATCAAAAACCCCTCATTCTATTAGTGATATTGATATCCTCTTTATATTATACAGTTTGCATTTGGTATACTCCATCATTATCAAGAGCTTTTTTATCATTACATAAAGTCTTGTGAATGCAGTGGTAGTCAGAACCACACGATGAGAGCGACCAATTTAGCAATCCTTAGCGGTCAGTCAAATCAATATTTAACCAATATTAAATGAGACACGCTGCCATATGATAAATAAATAACCTATCCATTCTATTAATCATTTCAACCATGACTTGCTCCCTTCATCCATCACTAGGTATGCACTAAAGGCTCTTTACTGAAGGTCTGTTGGCATAATCAGCGTTTTGAAACTAAGTTTAATCTATTCCAGTTAGAACTAAACAATAGTTCATCATCATATTTATCTGAACGTTTACACCAAAGGTTGACACGAAATTCTGAGTTAAATCTCAATCAATCATTCAATCAATTTTTTTTTATTCAATAAAATACATTACGGGTCCCACTAAACCGGCAGGTTTTTCAGTAGGTGCCCATACAAAATAATGTTATTGGTACAACAAAAACATAAATTTTTCAATAATTACTTTAAAAAAAGAATTAACTTATAAAAATAAGAAATTGTACAGTATAGAAAGTGATGAAGTATTACAGTAAAAAACAGAGTTACAAGAAAACTAGAAAGTTATAAGCAAGAAAAAAATAGAATAAAAAATAATAGCAAAATAAAAAAAAAACAAGAAAATAAAGAAAAAGGGATCTTACACAATTTAGTATTATAATGGTCGCTCTGGCTGGCAGCAGTGATAAATCTTGTAATGATTTTGAACCTTTCAGCCTAAATTCGGACTCTTATATTCGGGTAACTTTGTAGATAGACTCAGATTGTGTGGATTTTTGTCATTCTGAAATGAATGCTGAATTTGAATTTAGTGGCAACAGCTTCGCCATTGTAGTATGTCAGTTGTCTCAGTATATTCTTTTTTCTCTTGCTGTTAGAAAGATATATTTGTCTATTCAACAGTGAGATGTACTTGAACCAGTCTGTTCTTGTCGATTTGAAAATATTGTAAGATATGATGACGTAGGGATCACCTCATCGGTGATTGCCAATAATATGCAAGCTTGATTGAGGTCAGTGATATGACGCTTGGTTAGAAGTGCTATTCACACGTAACTTTCAAAATGACAACAGCTTTGCATATGCCAATCCTGTTTTCTTATTAATTTTAAAGATTCTAAAATGTGAAATGTAAACCCTTTTTTAATATGCTCTAGTTATTGTTATCGTCTCTTGGCAAAGCTCTATTTTTTAACTATGTGATTATTTTGGAAAAAAGGAAATATTATAAGTAATTGATATCCGCCTTAAGGGTGAGTTGAGTGTTGATATTTGTATCATTCTAGATGTTCTAAAACTTGTTTCAAAATTAATTAATCATACCTTTGTAAGATTACCTTTAAAACTGTTTTGCGGAACTATTTAGAATTGGAAAAAATAAGGAAATTAAATTGGAATTAACTTACAGGTTATACTAACTATGAACTAGGCTACGTGAATATGTCTGTAGTTTATAATAGTTTTATTTTTCCTGGCTTTGTAAGTTCTTTTTGTGGAGAAGGTTTAAGTTTTCATGAGAAATTATTGATCAATTTATAGGGCCAAAATACTGACTAATTTTTTACTTATTCACTGTAGTCGATACACCTAACCTAACCTCACTTCAGATTATGAATACTCTGTAAATTTATTTGTGGGCTGAGTATAATATTTATAAATATATTAATCAACATTTGGTTGATGAGAAAGTGTTATAAAATATTAAGTAGGTATGGAATCGTTAGATATTTGATGAATGATTTACATTTGTTACCTTGGATACTGCAGAAAAAGTATTCAATTTTTGAATTGGCTAGGTTAGCAAATTTAGATGAAGTTCAGATATGAAACTGATGTAGTTTAGTTTTTCTTGGTTATGCAAATAATTGAACGAAATGTAAATATCGTTTTTCTCATTTACAACAGACAGGTTTTGTGAAAATTAGTATGATTCAGTAATTATTGTAGAACACTTGACCGCTACTTAGAATATTCTTTTATCTTCATATTCTTTCATTTGTTCTTAACTTCATTGGGGAACTAACCTCCATTTGATAATGTTTTACTTGAAAATTTTTGAATTTAACTCAGAGATGTTTTTCTAAGATTATTGATATTTTTAAAAAGTCTGCCTTAAATGAACGCCAAAAATCATTTAGTACTTAAAAGACATTTAGTACCCAAGAGACATAAAAAGACCTTTTACTGAGTTCACTATCGTTCCACATTAGTTATATAAGACAAGTTGCATAAGCCAATCAAGACTAATGAATCTTGATTTTTTAGTGCTGATTGGTACTCAAAATTATTTTTTCCAGGTAAATCTTCAACAAAATTTTGGGAATAGCCCAGTTACAATCAATTAGGAGGAAAGTTGGAAACTGCGCCACTCTGCTAAATGCTATTATATTCTGCTATTATAGACTGTATGTCTACAGCTCAAAGAGCTTCTATGCCGAACACAGTTCAAAAACTCATTGAGCATAGCAGCCTAGTCCTCTGACATATCGACCAACTGACCTGTGGTACCGCGCTTGATACATTTCAGACATCCTAAATATTATAAAATCCAATACTGCATTGAAATAATCATCCATGCGAACAGTTTAAAACCTTATTTTCAATTAATGAAAAATTTCTGAGTGTTCAATTATTTACTATAAAAATATCTTATGAAATTAAGCTGATATAATAATGAATTGACAGTGAAAATTTACTCACATTATGATTTGGCGGCCGTTTTCCTCTGTTATCCATGCATCTTCAGACACCGCTCACAATAAATACCACTTGAAATTAAAAAAATGCATTCATATTATTTTCACTAAAGTACAGTATTCGATATTTGAATATACCAAAAATAAATCATCTCAGTAGGAACAAGATGAAACTTTTTCATCGATAATGCTATAAGATTTCCCAAATAGTTTATTTCTTTGCTCGGCTGTCAGTTTATTTTGTAGTTGAGAAATCTTTGACGTAAAGAATCAATAGTGTTATTAAAGAATTATTATTATGGTATTGACATTATTACTATTTAATGTATCAGTATTAATGGTTCAGTAATTTTAAGAAAGCTTGTAGTTTTAAAAATAATCAATTAGTTGACTATGAAGCATAATCAACTATTAGTTGATTTTAAAAAGATTGCGGTGCCTGTACTATAAAAGCAGAGAAGCAAATTCTTTCTCTGAGATTACTAGTAACTTTTAATTTTTGTAGAGGTTACGTCATTAAAAGTTATTACATTTGCAGTAAATGTTTTGGCAAGGATATCTTGAAATGAAATCTCCATTACTAAACATAGACTATAATGTATCCTTACTACAAAGTATCCTTACTGTTTTAGCTCAAATAGATGAATAGCTCAATAGTTTTGAGCTATTTCACTATTTACAAGGAGCTTATTATGTAACAAACATGAAATTCTTGACTAGCTCTATAACCAAATAGTCATGTTTGCCAAACTCCAACAAAAAACGATGAAATAAGATAAGCAGAGAATACGTTGTTTTATTTGTTCGCTTCTACTTCATGCAAGAGTTTCTGAGCTAGTCAATATTTCTCTATTCCAAAGTTGATGACTTTGCTGGAAGGAATAGAGAGAGAATAGAGAGAAAGCCAGAGAGAGTGGAAAGGGGAAAAATCAGGTTTTATGGGTCCTTCCATTTCCAAATCTTTCGAATGTTGTCGAGTCGAATTCAAAACCACCTTCTAACCTTTTCGGAGGGTTTTTTCTGCTCTGGCTCCACAAGCATATCAGTAGAACACCCTTTTCAGAAATCTCCTCTAAAAAAAGAAAGTTTTTCCTTGCTGAATAAACGCAAATATTTTGCACCCTCATCCCTCAAGCAGACTCTACAACTTCTGTCCTATCAACGTCGACATCTGCAACCACTTTTTCACTGACTCTCAACTTCAATATATCGGTTTCTTTATCGTGAACAACTTTCTTTCATAAAAAATTGGGGTTTTGTGTTCAGTTTTTCATTATTTAAAAGAATATTGAATGTAAAAATTCGAGGCCTTGACCAAGGTGGCCTCTCAAAGCATAGTGACAGCATTGAATACGTTCATCAACTTTTTCAGAGATACCTTTCCTTCTTGTTTTCTCTTAGCTCTTATTGATTAATTAAGTTGAGTACCTACTTTTTTCAGGGAAATTAAATTTTTTTTGTCCAAATGTATGTTTCTCAGCAACGAGTTTTCAAACGAATATTACTCACGATACAAGAGCAATAATTATTGTTAACATTTCAAGTGAATTCAACGACTTGCAGTCAAATTTTCATTAAGAATAAGTAAATTCGTAAATAAGTAACTGAGTAAGTAAATTCTACTTATTATTAATAAAAGTTTGACTGCAAGTCGTTGAATTCACTTAAAAAGTTAATATTAACAACGCAGTTCGTCATGAAACAATAAATCCAGAAGCAATTATTGCTCTTGTTTCACTTGACAGTCATTTATTAATTTAGTGCACCAATAAAGCAAAATGCATGAGTACCAATTATTATAATTGGTAATAATAATAATAATTATTATTATTATTTCTCATCATTTCTACATGAAATACTCTTGAGAATTTATCAACTTTTGTGGCCACTTTTATGCTCGACAAGTAAATTTTAATTTTCAGGTAGCTGAACTTAAATTGAATGTTGCAAATTATCGATAAGGTCACAGGAAATTCCCCTCTCTATCTCAGGATTGCATCTTTCCGATACACCCGTTAGTTCTCTCCTCCTCCCAGCCAAACATTAAACTCTTTACAACTAAGAGCCAATATTGCTCTCTTAATATTACTTCAATCACCTATTGAGGGGCTGGAATATAAAACGACTCTATAGTACCAACTGAACTGCATCATGAGGCTAGCTTAATCATTATACTAGCTAAATTTTTTGTATGAAATGAAAAAACAAAATCTGGAATCGATCCATTAAAATTCTGAAAGGGCAGATACTTGAGGTTGATTAACAGTAGAGCAGCCACAACAATTAATTCTCCAAAGCTGTGACAAAACACTGTTGATTATTCAGCCTCATACTGGTAGCTCACTCTCTTTCCATCTCTCCCTTTAGTCATTCTCACTTATTTATCACTTTCCTTTTTTCCTCATTCTCGATTGATCAATACATTTTCTCTTTTCATCCAATACATTCCCTGTATGTCACAGTTGATTACTCTTTCCAATTATCACACTGTCAAACCATCGCTTTCTTCCTTCTTTCAGTCGTCCTCCCTAATTCATCTTTCTGTTCTCACTCTCACTTCCCCATTTTTCTACTTCTCTTTTCACTTATTATATCAATAAATGTTCTTTCTCCATTCAATACATTTCCTGAATATCGTTTATCACTCTTTCTCATTCGATTTTCATCTTTTGTTCACTTTGTTCTCTTTCCTCGGTCATTATTTTTCCTTCTTATCTATTCACTATTTTTCCTCTTTTTTTTCTTTCTCTGACATTACACATTTCCACTCACAAGCATAAGCGCGTACACTCATGGAATCCAACAGCAGTTTCTGAACGGCAAATGAGGTTGAGATGAAGCGACGTTGCGATCTCATTAAATTTCAAATTACTGTATGGATGTGGACGATGATGAATGATCCAACTATTTATGGAGAACTTAAAACAATAATCATTGTTTTGATTTCCCTCTATGAGGATGGACGAGTTTATGATCAAGTTCATGATTAATTATACATATTCTACAGGAGATTCAAATGATCAATAAACAGGAGAGGAAGGTAGATAGGCCGGGAGAGAACGAGAAGGAGGGGAAATGAGTGAAAAGTGAATAAACTGAATGAACAAAGAGAAAAGTAAGAGAGAGTGTGTGTGGGAGAAAAAGAGAGTGGAGGAAAGAGTATGAGAGTGAGGAAGGAATGTTGATTGATAGGACGATCACAAATCAACTGTTGCAGCTTGCAGATGATGTTTAATTGCATTTGCCTTTCCATAGCTCTAAATCTTTTTCACTCAGCTATCAGCGAACTGAAATTATTTATCAATCAATTTATTTAACTGATGCGAACAATGCATGTGATATTTTCACAATTACTACTGACGATTTTATAAGAAAGAACTCATTTTATAAGAATGACCATTTAAGAAGAACAGACCGTACGGAATAGTTTCAACGCTTCAGACATTGAAAGGTCATTCGGTTGTCATAGCTCCTCTCTCAACTTGTTTAACTAGAATCTAGGTTGGCTCTAAAGCTCTCATTCTACAGGGCTGCTTTTCAAGGTTGAGTGGGAGAGAGGACATTGAGTACAGTCATAGAGGCAGTCTATCAATCATTCTATCAATCGATCTATAGCATCGAGTATTTCTCGTTTGGACAGATCTTTATTCAATCGCTTGCCACCTAGCTTAATAGATAGAGGAACTAATTCATTCATCAGTCATTAGCCCTAATAGAAGGGTATGTTTCGGAACGTATATAAATTACCCCAGGAAAATTAGACAAATCGATATAGTACACCAAACGTCCCTCAGGGCAGGGTGTGATCTCGATAAGTGGGGAAGTAGGTGGGAGTTTTTCCTTATGAATCAGTTACGATAGCTCAAATTGATTTCTTTCCTATTAAAGTTAGAGCCGACAACGTTTTCCTCAAAAATAATATTCTGAATTTTTTGTAGAGCCAACTGTGGGCGCGTTACAGGTAATTCACATGTTAAAAGGGGTTGCACAGTATATCACATTATTGCATAGGAAAAATGTTATTTCAGAGCTATCCCACCATGAATATGTTTTATTGACCGAACGAAGAAGGTTCTCTGTTTCAAGTCGACCGTTTTGCATTTGTCTATCTGTCTGTTTGTAACGCATTCACGACTAAACACGTGGACCAAATTCTACGAAATTTTGCATGGATCTTCCTTTAAGGAATGCCCAGCACTGTATGTGTAAGGATTTTTGAAATTTGCTTGCATTTGAAGGATATTAAAAAAGCAAGAAAAGTCACTTAGAACTTCTTCTATAGGAACATATAATTTTTAAAATGAGCTTCTCCATCATATGCAATTGGAATCAGATTCAGAGACAGCCTTCGGGCCCCCTCATACATCTTGTTGAGCATTATTCATATAAATAGAGTTATCATTCATAGGAATAATATATTTGTTAAAGAAAAACAAATCATCACTAATATTTCAATCAAGTATAATATCAAGTGATTACCAAGTAAATGATAAACAAATTAAATTAATATTGATTTATAAACTCATTCATCAGACATCTGAAATCAAATTTGAATAATAATCTGTCTCGCAAATAGATAATGCAGCCTTGTTGATGTGATACAGAGTGACCTTTTGTGAAAAACAGACATGAAATAGACTAAGCGAATGGGATCAAGGGTTAGGTCTGATGACTGTGTTTAATTTTGCGGTGGTGATTGTCATTGAGTACATCGAGTTACCTCTGTGCAAACACCCTTATTCTTGGGCGTTAGGCCCTTATTAGACGAGGCAGCCAAGTTGCGCGATCTGGCTGTTGAACAGAGCGACCATTGTAGAGCAGCCAGAAAGTTTGAAATTAATTTAAGTTCTACACTGAAAATTTAACAAACTGACAAATATACAGAAACAAAATTTTATAATTTCGAATTCCTTTCAAGTTCTATTAATTTATATTGAAGACTTCCGCAGTGACGGACATTGACAACAGTATTAAATAGGTTATGGAAATCAATGAATGCTTCTGTACAAAACGAGTTATGAGATACGAGCCGATATGGCCAAGTTTAAAAATGAATGCTGCTGTGCAAAAAGGTCACTATTTTCTAGTGTTTTAGGCGCCTGACCGGCAATTTGGAGGTCCGTGGTTCGATTCCCGGTGGTTACTGATATTTTTGTACAGTGTAGCATTCATCAATTTCCATCAGCTATTCAATACTGTTGTCAATGTCCGTCATTGCGGAAGTCTTCAGTATAAATTAATAGAGCTTAAAAGGAATACTAAATTAATAAATTCTTTCTCCCTAATAATAGTTTTCATCGCAAGGTAGGAATGTATATAATATACGAGTATGATAGTACCGTATAGTATGTATTTAAACAACAGTACATACTTAAACAATATGTATAATTAAAAATTAACCCATAATCACTCACTTCACTCGTATTACAATCCTGAGACATATTTAGGGCTAGAACACTTGTATACGTAATGCCAAACACTAGAAACAACGATAAACAGATACATTCTTCCTGAGTGATGGCCTGTGACTGACGGAATTCCTGTGTGGCGATGGGCGACTGGCTGCCTTCGTGTAATAAGCTCCATATGCTACACGGGAGGGCGACCAGACTGAGCAGCCAGTGGTCGCCCATGCGGTCGCCGGGCTCGGCAGCCAGCCGGCAGCCAGAACGTGGCTGCCCGACTGGCTACTCTCGTCTAATAAGCTCCATATGAACCAACGCCCGGTGACGGGGTGAGCGACTAGCTGCCCGACTGGTCGCGCAACTTGGCTGCCTCGTCTAATAAGGCCCTTAGGTCTACTGTTCACAGAACTACAACTAGTTATAGCATTACTCGGAGTTGAGAAAAGTGAACAATCATATTATAATATAATTTTTTAGGGTAGAATCTCAATGATGATGTAATATAGAAGATGTAAATAGATGATTTATTTGAATAAATGGTCTCAAATTATATTCAAACACTTCCTCTTCCATACAGAACTTCTTGCCGACACACATATTTGTCAATATTATTAGGAGAAGGTAGAAAAGGGTTGATTCTGACCCCAACCCTATTAAGTATTGAATATTTTTTTGAAAAGTGACAGCCGAGTGCCGTAGCAGGTATCTGTTCAATAAGAGATAAGCTACGAAACTCCTGGGCGCTCTTCGTAAGGGTGACCGATTGGATTGGCCAGCAAAAAATACTCTGTTCTCTGCTGTCAAATCACTTCGTGGTGGCTTGGAACCCACCTAAAACTGTAGGTTCAACTCATCAATCACCATCATCCAATTCATTACCCAAGCACAGCTCTCAGATCCATGTGGGCTTCATCCTCAAAAAAAAAAAAAAAATCAATCATGTATTGCATCTCGTCTAGTGATGACTAATTCTACTCTGCTCATCAAGGTGAACCAAATGCATGAATCGCATGTGAAATTCGACTTAATAGTTTGAATTTCACCTGGAAGGACATTTGTCATATTCACCCCATACTTGACCATATTTAAGCTACTGAAGTTAAATTTGCAAATTTGGTCTTGAGCTTTAGTGAATTACTTCTTCGTTGGATCTTGAAGACAATTTAAATTATTGCATATACAGAAAAAACACACAATTGATTATTAGTTAAAGGATGGACCAAACTGCCACAAATATCATGCACGTCACCAAACAACGTAATGCAACCGAACTATTGCAGCGATAGCAATTATTGAATTATTGCCTAGGAAGCTTCTCAATGCATTTACAGTACGCAATTTTTTATGTAGGAATAAACTAACTTTAGAACTCATTTAATACATTCTCTGCAGAATTCAATCGACTCACGTGGATCTAATTGATTTATATAAACCTTATTGGATTAAACAGAGATTTTTCTCAGCCTTCCACAGAATTCCCCCCCCCCCCTTTAGTTTCCAGTCTCAACCTCGAATAACCCCTCGAAACGTTTGAAGACAGAAGTGTTATTTTCTGTCGTCTCTTCATACTCAGGGCATAGCAGACTCTGAACCAACTCAGTGGAGTCAACTGTTGAGTAAGAATGAGTCAAATGAAGAATCTAACCAAGCAAAACACATTGTTGCACTCTGGACTCTTGACTTGATTAACTTAATTGACCCGATGGACTCTAAGTCTTTGGGCGAGTCAGACTCTTTTTATTTTGTGGGGTTTCTTCGTCGGTAAGGCGGATCACCATCGCACCAAGAATCGGATTACACGACTCCGACGTCGGAATTCTAATGCTTCGACGTCTTTTGTTGTCGGAAGAAAGAGAGAGATTGTGTGTGAGAGGGACAGTATGAGAGGGTGAAGGAGTGAAGGAGAGATAGTGAGTGAAAAAAAAGAGTGGCCCATAATGGACGGTCGTCTTGGGTTTTTACTGCTGGTGAATCGTCGTCTGAATTTCAATCAGTCGAAGCCTTCAGTTTTCTGCCTTACGGCTACACTGTGATGGGCCACATGGCTGCCTCACCTTGAACGCAAACAGATCTTCTTAATAATCGTACAGAGAAAGTCAGTTTTCAGTGTATTCTGCTTATCGAAAAACTGCAATGCATCAATGAAGCATTCCATAGATTGGTTTAACTATATTTCTTATCCCTCCAAATTCTAGATATAACAGATGTAATACATGTATTATGTACATTTCACAACCTACGCAATCTGTTTATTTTGTGGCTCAATACATTCTTTTTTTCTATTATCCCAAAATTATAGGAAAAGGATACTTGGAAAACTTGGGCTGTTAGCATGTGGAGCGTTCACAAAGCGTCTTAGGCGTCTTAGGCGTCAAGCGTCAAGGACAAATGACGCTCCGTGTGCGAATGGTATTATGAAATATAGTCACTTATGTGACTGAGTTGAAATATGAAACGTGTATTTAAAATATAGCTTCCATGACCCTCACAAAATTCAGCACAGTTGTTCCGGGCGGCAGTCAATGAGGTAATCATAGCTAGAATGGTTGCCAACATCCGGAACGGATAGGTACTAGAGAAAGGAAAAGAGTAAGAAGAAGGAAGAAAGTAAAAGAAGAAAAAGATTGTGATGATGATGATGATGATGAAGAAGAAGAAAAAGAGAACCCTTACGAGTAGTTTCACCTCGTTGTTTGGCCTTAGTTGTGGGTTATGTGTTGGACCTATAATTTTAGGTGGATTCCGGGCCATCGAGTTAGTGATCAGGTTATATCACCTTCTACATGCAAAAATCGAGTATAATACAATGTTGATGTGCCAGGAGAAAGTAATCATTCAAGTAATCTTGAATGCCGCCTAAACAGTAACGTGGATTACTGGGTACTGAAGCTGACTTGATGGCTCAAGCGCTTTCTTATTCACCCAATTACACAAATTACACAATCACTTTCAAACAGCTATATTTGTCCCGTTCACTCTCTCGCATCTCACTCTTTTTCTCTTCCCCCTTCAACACTTCTTCTCTTTTAAACGGTAATCATCGGGCTCTTTCTCTAGCCAATTACAATTTAATTCAATTTAAACGTTACATTTGATTTCTGTGTGTGTGAGTGAGGGAGGTAGCAGCGGATCATTGGGTGGGGGGTGGTAGGGGGGGTAGGTCGTAAGCTTGACCGTATATTCAAATGTAATTAAGGCGGGTAAACTGTGCACTGCTTAGTTCCTTTCTCGACTCCTCCCCCCGTCACCTTAACCCTAGTCTCCACCCTGCCCAACACAAAGTACAACTCTCGGCTACATTGTTAATTTTCACTTCTCTGACTATCTCTTTCTCTCTCTGTCCACATGGTTGGAGGAGGCCCCACGCTGTGAATGGGCTGTGTAAACAGGCAGTTAGTCTCCATGCAAGCAAGCACCAAAGCACAACGACCCCTGATCCCACAGTTGACTCTACAGGTATTCTTCTTCTTCTTCTTTTCCTCTTTTTCATCACCTGCTTCTTCCTTCTACTAATTCTTTCTCTCTTTCCCTTCATGTTATATTTTTTCTATGTATTCTTTCTGTTATTGCCTTCTTCACTACCTTGTGTATTCTCTTTCTCATTGTCTCTTTCTTCTTTTTCTTATTGTGCATTTCTTCCTTTTGCCTTCTTCTTCTTTTTTGTTAATCCACTTCTTTTCATAGTTTTATCTTCCACAATCAACTCTTCTTTTACTGCCTTTCCTTTCTCTTCTTCTTCTTCTTCTTCTCATCCTCTCTCTTACCCTTCCACTTCATCACCACTATTTTTACATGTACAAGGCACTTAAACTCAGAGCTCCATCTATGTTCCACATTGCGCCCTCCGTGACCTCTCATCCCAACTTATCTGATACCACTTCTAGACAAATACAATTATAGCATTGACCAAGAAGCTGTTTGGCATGCTTATATTGAAGGAGAGAGCTAAACCGTCTTATGATGCTGTTCTTGTGGGGGGGGGGGGGAGGGTAAACGATACCATAAGATGATACGAATACTTGATCTATCACATAATTTAATTCCATACAACATTGATGGCAAAATTACATTCCTTTGGATTCCATTGTTCCAAATGACGCAGAAAACACCAAGTTAAGTCATTCAATTCGCTTTCCATGTTGAAGTAGCTGACAATTCAAAGTAGACTACTCACTGATCAGTCCCACAACATCATCACAATCCCATCCAACAGGTGGCCTGGAAAGTATCATTTGCCCAGATCAAAAGGTCAGGCAAGGTTTTCATCATCAGCATCAGCCTGTCACAGCAACTTTCTTCCTTTCATCGGCGACCCTACAAAGCTCTAATTCAATTTGAAACGCGTCGTTTGTTCTGCTTGCCCCCCTCTCCGTACCCTCACGACACCGCATATTCAAATGTGATTAGGGGGTTTCAGGGGAGGTGGTGGAAACCCTCAAAACCCCCTTTTCTGCTGTCCATCTCAACAGCGCACAATAGCCGGGTCGTCATCGAAACAGGGCCTGGAACTGAGAACAAGTCTGCAATGATAATTTCAATCCAAGTCCCGTGCCCAGTAACCCTTCTATTGCGACTACAACATGCAACACAAAACCATTGACCGTCGCCTGCTTTGTTCTTCTCTTTTCTACTTTCACTCGCTTTCTTTCTTCCTCCCTCATTCTTATTCATTCTCTCTCTTTATTGTTTTCCTCCGACTTCACATTACTGAAGTTGTCTCTTACTAATCTATTGACTAGAACCTTCGCATATTAATCAATGACTTGGACTGCTCAGGTAATGTGTCATAAATTGATCTCATCAATGTGGAATAAACGTCACAAAATAATTGTAAAATGAATAAGAAATCAGTCTACATCATGAGAATCATCATAAAAACATGAACATGGAATATTCACAGTAATGAAGGTATAAGCTGAGATTCGCGTCTCACATCAGGAATGAAATATGTGGGAAAATCATATGAGGAAGGGTGGAAGGTACATCTGAAGGAGAACACTTATTGTCAAAGAACGCTTCAGTAGAGGAATTTAGATTATTGTCATACTTCTTGTATCCAATAATACACACCTGCTCACTTCTTCTTTTTCTCTTTCTTCTTTTCCTTTTTTCTTCTACTCTCTCCCTTCTTTTCCCTTTTTTATTTTTCCACGTCCTGTCTGAGTATTGGGTATTTAGCAGGAAATACCAATTCTCTCCCTTAAAAACCGGTTAACTGAAACTCTCACACACCAGCAGCCTTGTCTTGTAGCCAGTTAAATTATTCATCATCCAATTTTTCTCTATGAAAGATTGTAATTGCTTAGGAGAGCTTATCAATAAAAATTTCAAGTGAGAAACTTCCAGGTACAGGGCGCGCATTACTTAAGAGGGAACTGTATCAACATATGTTCAGCATAAGAGTAAGTGCATGTATCGGGGTGGATGTAGGAAACCAGTCTCTCACGAGACCAAAATTGTTCTTCTAGGACCTGGTCATCTTTTTTCAGGCATTTCCATTGCGAAATAGATCGAGGAAAAGTCGAATAAAAAATCAAAAATAACTACTAACCCTCATTTCTCATTATGACACCCAAATATTGGCGTCAATTTACATTGGGGTCGAACATAACGGATTGTTCGGAAACATGAGCGGACTTATCCAACAAAATAGAAGTGTCCAGTAAGTATCGGACTACACGATGCACATCACTTCACTATTCTGGGCTCTCGTACAAAACTGAGTGATGGAACAGCAGCGTTAATTTGTCAATAGAGTCTGCGTGAACGTTCGTGTAGTCCAACACTCACCGGACGCTACCCAAGTTGATGAAACATGGACAGATAATAGTTTTCCGAACATGTTTGTGCGACATCAGATCAGCTTTCAATGAACAAAGCTCGTCTCCGGTAGTAGCGATGTGGGATTGGTTGGTGGTGATCAGTGGTGATTTGTGGTGGTGATTTGGTGGTGATCGTTGTGTGTATGCTGGTTGCTGAGGGACAGTGCACAGAGGAGGTCGCCAGAATTAATGACGGAAGACATTAGCATTCAGCTGCTGGCTGGTGGCTGCGTGTTATGCGTTGTTGCGTTATGACATGCCACACGTCCAAAGTAATGTAATAACCAGAACACAGTCAGAGAGAGAGAGAGTAGAGTACAGAATAGTACGCCGCTCTTCGCCCTACTCATCAGATGGACGAGTTCTGACGCGGTGGTTTGAAAACTCGCCGCTACAGTGAGCTGCTACACAACTTTTTCCATTAACCACAGCATGGTTGTAAGCGTATCTTTCATCCACACGCTTTCTCTATTCTCCACAATTTCAACGTCCTCTTTGATTTCTTTCTTCTTTTTGAACTTCATCTTCTTCCCTCTCTTCTCGCTCTAGCATAACTTAGTCCTTCCTTTATTTCTTCCTCTTATATCCCCTCATGTCTCTCTTCCTCTTAAGCTTCTCCTTCATACATTCTTGTGTATCTTCATTTCTGTTATTTTACCTATTGTTATACTTACATTCTACTTTTCTCTATCCTTCTTCTCTTCCTTCCCCTTCCTGACATTTTTTCCTTTTCCTGAACTCTCCTACTTCGTCCTTCATAATCTCCTTCATTACAGCTTTTTTTTCTTCTCACATCTTCTGCTATTTCTCTACTATTTCATCCTTCTTCATCTACTCCTTCTCCATTTACATCTCCATCATTTCCACCCTTTCTCAATTCTCTGCACCTCTTCTTTTACTGTTTTTTATTTTCTTTCCATTAATTTTTCTCATTCTCAACTTTATCATTTCACCTCCTTCTTTTGAGCCTTCTTCGCCTTATTATGATTCTACCCTTTTTCTTGAACATATTTTTTCCATTTTTCTGTGCTCTCATTTTCTGTAACTTTTTCTTCTCTATTTTTCTTTTGCTACGTCTCTTTCTACGCCGACTCTCTTTCTTCACCCACTTCTTCCCCCATCACTCTTTCTCCTTCTCTTTCTCTTCTATTACTCCTTTTCCCACTCTTCCTTTGTCGTCTTTCATCGTTTCCTCCTCGCCCTGCTCCCCATCCTTCCCTTTTATTTCCTGAATCTGAATTTATTTCAAACATTTTCCTCTTGTCTTCCAATATTCCCTTGTTCAGCGCTCTTCCAGTGCCTCTCGTTTCTATTTACATTGTAGAACTGTATAAAAAGTTGTGAGGTCATCCTCACATGACTGAATATTTATTATGAGAAATAAGAACAATGCTCACGTATGTGTTCTATTTATTCATAAAAGTTTCTGTTCAAGCCACACTTGGGCAACCTTGCCCAACTTTCTTCTAACTTGCCTTTTGCCACTTTTCGGTCGTTTTCTCTCACAATTCTTGAAATACAATCTTAAAATCGTTTAGTTTTTTATCAACCAGTATGATAAGGTCAGATATTTTATTATGAAAACGTTGATAATGATCCTTGGCCCGGTCGCTAGAAATATAAAAAATATGAATTCTCACAATAAAAAAGTTCAGATTTCGCAGTATTGGTCGTCGCCCCACTCACAATTATAAAAGAATAGTGTTTCCTTATAGAAGTACTTCACAAAATGAAGAGATGATCACATCACCAGAAATCTACAAAGCATTGGTACTCAAATTAACAACAGCTCCGGTTGTCATGGTGCTCTGGTTGTCATACGCCCCTTGAAATCCCTTTGGTTGTTACAAACGGGCTCTTCTATTGTCAATGACTCAACGTGGTCTGATTCACCTCCATACTTTGACCGCACTGTAAGGGTGCAAATTTAATTAAAATAGGTCAACATTATTTGTCATACCAGTACAACTAAAAGTGTGACCGATAATTTCATCACAACATACAGTTAGATAAAGTAAGTTCTATAGATACTGTGAGGGAACATTTTGAATCAACCTCTATGCCTTAAGATTTGAAAACGCCGCGCTCCAGTCGGCCATTCATCTATTGATGATGGCGTCTGTTGGAGCGAAAATTCAAACCCGACATGACAGATATGACACAGATCTAAATAGTGAAAAAGCTCCACTCTGAATAAGAAACTCATACATATTGCTATCCTACAATTTCTTATATAATTTAAGGTTCTACATAAACTAACAAATATCCCAAATTTATGTCAAATGTTAAATCATCATTTCAAGCCGTGATAAATGTAGGCTAAACTTGGTATCACAAGCCAAGTACTGCATGAATGTTTGGATATTTATTTCGTAATTTATTTATACTAAAATTATTTAAAATGTTAAAAGGAAAGCTCATGTATTCCCTGAGACCCATTTTGAGTCTCCCTTTGCAAATATTAATTTTAGTGCTACATTTAAGTTTTATATTAATTCATGCTTTGGCTGACCGATTTATAGGCCACATTGCCGAAAATTTGTCAGCTGTTCTGGGACTTTTTCCGGTTCCCGAAAAAAGTTCTAGAGGACTTACTACTAAAAGACTGGAGGAGAAGGACGCAGGATTCGCGTATCCCTTTACTTGCTTTAATTTAATAAATGTAGCACAAGTGTTTAAAGTTCCTAGTAAATGTTAAATGTCCTCTTATGTTGAATGTTTTTGATCATACATTCTTTTATTGTAAAAAACATCAAACTGTGATAAACCTGGCGATTAAAACCACCACCACCAAAGAATACTGATGTCCACGAGGCTGAAAAAACCAAGTGCATCGAAAAGGGGGCTGAATACAAGGAAAGTGCGTGAGTTAAATCCTGATCAGGAATAATTACCATTATAAAAGCTTTTTGAGTGCGAATTTCGTAGCCAATATTTCAAATCTCGCCGCATATATCAGTGTAACATACAAAGTTGAATTCATGTAATATCTGGTAAAGACGTTCAACATATAATAGTGACCCTTAGGTCTAATTCCTCACACAGGAAAATTATTCCTAATTGAGTTAAAGACTCAAATTTCATTCAAGAATTTAAAGAACGTTTTAGAAATTAAATATCTCAAGTGGAGATTATTTTATTCTTGTAATACAATTACTGAGACACATGATTTATTTGATTGGCATTAATAAATTATACTGTTGTTAATTGACTTTTGTGTATTTTTCTCTTGGAGTTTCTTGCTTGGTATTAGACTAAGTACACGTTCTCGCACACATAGCCTAGGGTCCATTTGCCTGTGGTACTTCATGAGAAAGTCCACTTGTGGTTTCAAGGATACCTTGACTGACCTTAGCATAAAAGGTTCAGTTGCTTCAGTGAGATCGTCTACAGTCTACCAGAGAAATCCTCCTTACACCAGTCATACGACAGAACACCTAGTGGTAATATTATTGCTTTCAGATATTTGATTGTACTCAGCTCGAAAACGCCCTCTATCTCTTTGATTAGTGGTAATTTATAATTATCATTTGTTTGAGAGGTAGTGGACGTTTATTCGTTATGGAGTATTTTCAGGAGGCGAAATTTCAATACAGCCAAGCCTTGCTTGAGTTTGTATGTTAGAGCCTATTATCCGGACACAGCTGATGGAACATTACATTTTATTTCCATTCCAGCTTTCAAATAGAGGAATTGGGGCCCAACCTGAGAATATTGCCTAACAATACATTCTAAAGATAAGTTCTATAGTTCTAAAATTAAAGTGGTCCCGCCCAAATATATCCTGTGAAGCTCATTTGTTTGAACCACAAAAATATTCAAGAGGAATCTTATTTTCAGTCACAAAATTCTTATTTACAATCAATTTGTCAATTGAGTAACTATCTATCTTCCTCTAAAACTGACTAGTTTCAATTATCATTTCTTCTCATTAATTTTTGAATACACAACAACAAAATTATTATCAAATTCTTTTCCTATCCAGGAAATAGTCAACATCTCTTTCATTATGTCTTCTGCTTGAAATTTGCTATAACTAGAAATCACATTTATTTATATCTTATACTCAACATACAGAATATCCATTTTTTTAAATAAAATATTGAAGGCCATACCTACAGTTGTACTGAATTAACATGAACAATCATTCTAACCATCAATATGAACACGTAATTGATTGCTATACACGTAACTTGATGCGGCTTTTGAAAGACACTACCGTATATCATAATAAATTAACATCTCAAAATTATTTAGATTTTTTTAAATAATTGAAAAACAAATAATAATATTTTGTCCGACATAATTCGTGCCTTCTGCACGAATCTTCAATCTTATATTCCTTACTCAGTCAATCTTACTATGTCCCATTGTCAACACGCTAAACCCACTTCTACAAGCTTTTTTGTTGAAAAATCAGGAACAATCTAAACGATTTGAAACCTAATGATTGGTCAAATAAATCACGTGATATAACGTCATTTCTAACCCACTTCTGTTTGCAAAGAAAAGTAAAACATTTTTATTCTTTCTTTCAATAAATTAACGTAGAAAACGGCTGCTTACGCGCGAAATTCAGACTAAACCTGACAAACAAACTGATTTAAACCAGAAAAATGGGACAGATTTAAAAGTTTGGCACAATTACTCCCCATTCTTACAAAAAAAGTCACTTAACAAAGTACAACCATAAGAGAGAGATATAAGAAATTACTAATAATAAATCAGAAAGTAACTACAATATGAAGTGATGAAATAAATAAGTAAGAGTTAATCATCTCATCTCTGAGCAGTGGCCATATTTTCAGGATATAGAATCAAAACCCGTAAGGAAGCAAGGATAAAAGGTGTGAGCTAAAGAGAGCGCCAGCCACGCGTCCGCGCCTGTCTCTCCCAATACAACTGTGATGACTGTGAGGAAGTGAGAATTTCTGTGATGGGTGCTTCTTGCATTAAATGCTAACTGAATTTTGCCTAGTGAAATAAAGGATGTACTATATTATGATTCGATCGCCACAGAAACATAATAGAGATCCGCAATTTACAACAAACAGGACAAACTATTTAAGAAGCTTATTATGGGTAACGGCTTCACCAAGTAAATCATAATCTATTCACAGTAATGAGCTGTTGAGTAGAATTTAAACTCAGATATGCTCAACTGGCTTCAAAAATATTTTATCTTTGTATTATTCGATATTATATATAATTCACTCTATCATACCTCTAGTTGTCTTCCTCTAAAACTGACTAGTTTCAGTTATCATTACTTCTCATTAATTTGTTACATTAATAAAAGGCAATTTATTATGAGGACAAGTTTATTATTATGGGGAGTAAGCTCAAGATACTAAATCTTGCACTAAGCTTAAGCACTCAAGCTTAAGATCAAGGCTTTTGTACGCCCTACCAACTAAATAAGGTCTTTCCATAATCACAACTCTCTCTAATTTTATTAGATAGCTCTAAATATTTTCACGGGTTCTATCTCTAAAAATGCTGGCAGCACTTTTAATTAACACTCGCACTTCATTAACACAAATTACTTACAACACGCACTAATGAGATATGTCACAAAATAAATCAATCAGAAACGAATAAATCAATAATTTTCAGCTAATAATAAATTTGCTATATTACTGTTCAAAAATTAGCCACTAACTGCTAATATAATAGGCCGATAAAATATTTAACAAATAGCTGTTCAATAATTCAAAAATAAACGTCTAATCATAACAGATAAAACACTTACGAAGCACAGTCTCTTATTGTATGAACGGTTAAAAAAGCCTGAATGATAACTTATCACAATATACTGCGTCTATCACTAAGACATCAAACGTTCGTATAACACAGTCTATGGTAACGCTCATTGGTAATACGGTTTGTATGAACGGAACCGAGAACTGCCACTGAGGATAACTGCCTTTTGTTCTGTCAACAAATTTTGAGCAATGTCTGTTCACATGAGCATTCGCTTTAAATAAGTTTTTGACATTCCAAAAACCATAATTAGTTGCCATTTCGAGGTTATTCTTTAAAAATCTTTGTATACAGATGAGAGCTCAATTAGAACATTCTGGATTGGATTGATTGCAAGGCGAGGGGAAAGCAGGGGAAGTAAACAAAACATGCTTGTTATCGCTCAACGGTAGCTACTATTGACACAGTGCAGAAAATATTTCTCTCTTCTCCTGGCGTTTCATAATTATAACAATCTACAGTACGCGCCATATAGCTGTGCCCGCGTGTCCTTGAAGTACCTTGTAGATGAAGTAAGGTTCGCGGGGTGATATCAATGCCTTTCTACATACATACGCTGACTGCTGTCTGCTGCTAACATTGAACGCTACTGTACTGCAGTCAGTGCACTTTTAACACTGCGTTCAGATTGCTTGCATTTGGGCTGTGATTCGGGTTTACTTTTTGGTCAAGTGTTTCTCCTCTTCGTTGTTATTCAAGTTAAATAAAGTGGAATTCGTAAAAAAATGTATATTGCAACCTTGGAGCCCAACTTCATTCACTGAATTGAACAAACTAGATCAGTCAGTCTGCTGCACAGGCGAAGAGAAGTTGCTGGAAGTATTGTTGGAAGTGCCTACAGGAAGCATAAATATGCGTATTTAGAATCTTTGCAAAATCTCACTAAATAGGTCTAGTCAAATGATTCTTTCACAGAAAATAAATTCAATTTATTCTCTAAATTTCATATGCTAAATGTATGTGAAAATTATTGAAGACAAAAAAGTTTCTTGATACATAACTTTTCAATGTTATGAAAATTTCGATTTGTGAATTTTCTGTATTAATTGTCTTGTGCTTGGAAAATCTTTGATTGAAATGGGATTTAATCGATGATTATGGCATTTACTGCTTTTAGTATATTACCAAAGTTTCATCGATTTCTAATGAATGGTTCATTAGTAGCTTTGTTGGGAATGAAATGTGAACTCATTTTTTTGAATAAAGTCTGGTTTTTATTAAATTCCAAATATCTTTGCAATGAGTAGATCCTCGTTGAAAGTGCAAAGGACAAAACTGATGCACATTGGTTAGTTTTATAGAAAGAACTTTGTTCTAAAACAATATTAGAACTTTTTGGAAAATGGTCAAATGTTTTCAGCGCGGGTAGTGTCGTACTCTCCTGGCCCTTTGCTGGCAGGCACAGCTAGGTGGCGGCTACTGTACTTTTATATCTACAAATAGTAGCTTGATCCCCAAGGTCGAATCTAGTACCCCAGAGTGGAAGCTTGTCCCTTAAGATGAGCTCCCAAAATTGAAATTAAGAGTAGCGCTCCCCAATTTGAACTAGTGTTTTTCAGTGGTGACAAAATAATATATCCAACATGTTACAAACTTCGCAGGTTATCACATAGAAAAAAATAATATAAGCCCTTCTGAATACAAAAACTTGATTACTAGATCACACTACATTACTTTAAAAAAAATATTGTACTCTGATGAGACATATAGATTGTAGTCCACATAACCTCACTAGTTCACATACAACATTGGGTATGTGAACCTCACAAGGTTCAGATTCTAACAACAGAGAAGAGGTTATTCATTGATCAAGTAAAAAGTAATCACTCATAAATTCAATTGACGAATGCGCAAATAGATGGGAAAATAAAGTAAATGACGCTTGTCAGAGAAAAAGTGAAACGTACAGGTTATAACAGGAAAAGACAAAGCGAGATAGTGATATCAAAGCTCAACTGGTGTTCTCCCTCTCTATGTTTATATCGCAGAAACCAATCCCGACAAGACAATAACATGCGTACAACTTAAATATCCGTATAACAATCAATGCTAAATAGCTTGAAGAAAGCTAAACTTTCCAAAATAACAAATCTTCTTTGAAAGTAAAACCAGGTCCAATGTTAAGTTTTAATCCAACATCATAATTAAATAGCACAACTTATTAAACCATGATAATAGAGAATCGCAGAGCAGTTAGGATAAAAGCGATCTTAATCGAAAATAATGCCCAAAAATTGTAAAGATTTGAAAAAAATCTGTGAACTGCATTCGAATTTGCTTCAGTTTTCTTTGAAATACATTCACATGATAATTATGCAGGGTCATCGAAAAAGAATACCCGTTTATAAAGTTTATCACTACTCCAACTAGAATTTGGGATGAATCTGGGAGTTTTGTTGGATAGACGATTGATCTGAGCTCCATACATTGAGAAAATATGTTGTAAAATTTCATCTGGGGTATTTGTTCTGCGACAGCTCGCTAGATTGAATGACAAAAAGTTAACAGCTTACCATGGGCTCGTACTGTCACGTATTAGGTATGCTATCTTAGTATGGGGTAATTTATCAAAATAAAACCTTGATAGAGTGCTTTAGATCCAAAAGAAAGCTGATAGGTGTATGGAAAGAGTAAATAGATTAGATTCATGTAAGCCGTCCTTCAAAAGACTCTTGGTCTTCTAACTGTACCCTGCTTATACATGTACCCTGCTTGTATGACTATGTATGACGCTTCTTTATAAATGTAGAAGAGAGTGATATTAAACAAAATCTTGACGTACACGATTATAATACAAGAAGCCGAGGAGATTATCACTTGGTGAGCCACAATAGTAGCTTATTCAAACAAAAACTCAGTTATATTGGTAGGAAACTCTACAACAAGCTACCGCAGTTTTTCATATTAGCATGATAATTATACAAAGTCATCGGAAAATAATACCCGTATTTAAAAAAATCCCTAATCCGACTAGAATGAACATAATTGCTTATGATCTTGAAAAGAAGGTAAAGGTTGAGAGCCGTTTTATATAATTATCTTAATAAGTTTCGTTTTCTATGTGCTCCATTAGTTGCACGGCAAACATTGAGTCGATAGTTTATTGACTTGCCTTAGTCTACCGACTTTCAAGTCTATCGACGAGGTGAATTTTGTTCAGTTCCGTTCCTGTCTCTCTGAATGCATCAAACCATCGTTCAATTGCTTCGTGGTCTGGTGCAACACAACAACCATAGTTTGTCTAAAGTTACGTTGAACAAGTACGATTGACTTGAACTCCGCGAACCGCAGTACACATTGAACCTTCTATGGCATGGTCCACATTGTACTGCCAGCGATGAGCATGTCAAGGTCACGCGAACGCTTCTATCAACTACTGCACCAAAATTCTAGTCAGAGAAGTGATTTTTCAAAATACGGGTATTCTATTTCAATAATCCTGTATTTACAGTATAATAAGTAATAAACGTTATACAGATACAGTATTTATTTGTTGAGTTAGCCGAAAGCAGGTAATAAAAGTGATCTAGATTTTATACCACTTTAGTAAATTTATCAAGTAACAAATTATTTCATTCTTAGAGATTTGTAATTGGGAGGGATTGAAGTTTGACTGACGAACCTGCCCCTTCAGAAACTTCTGGCTTCGCCTTTATCAAGCTGCTCATTTTAAGTATTATTTTATTGATTTACTCATTAAATCTGATCCATACAAAAGCTTTGCGATGCGCAAAAGTTGTACGACTTGTGGATCAATACCTACATTCAAATGTTACATATGTTACACAGGATTCTATAAACTATTCGAAACATTTGAAATATTTCACGAGATATATTTTGAATGTGTCGAACTGTCACGATAGATAACATTATCCTTAATGCGTTCATAATGCAATGGTAATGCTTAATTTGCACTGTATGGGCTAAAAGCTTCATATTGAATATTTTCTTTTTCACTCCGAATTCTTTATGTGAATGAGATGGAGTTGAAATTGGGAAGTAATGTAGTTGACAGTTGATATTTGCAATTATGGATGCATGCGCTTTTAATCCTTTGAATGAGAATTCATTATTTCATCGGAATCGATTGGAGCGATAGCGAAACACTCATGACACTGAATAGACTGCTAATTTTTGTATGAAATAGATTGGAAGGGTTTTGAAATTATTATTCTCATTCCTAGCAAATGGAATACTTGAGACCATGATTACTATGATTACATATTATTCTATTAATGAGCAAATAATTAACTCCTAATTCATATTTCATGTAAGATTGAATTACAATGCAGCCATTGATGAGTGAATCGTTCCTAAAATACAGTAAAGAGTGAATCCGCCATCTTCAATTTTTTTAGTTGTATACTTTAACTGGTTTCACTTGGTGTCAAAAACCATGTTATTCGAAAAATCATGTCACAGTGTAATATTGTTACAAATCTCTAGAAAAAAAATAAGATTGTATAAGTGGCCTCGGAGCTTTGATGGAGCGGATGTTTACACAACTCTAAATTTGTTTGCATATAGCTTCACTTAAACAATATTTCCTCTTTTTTGCGCTCTCACATGCTCCAATAATTATATTGAATGTGATTACCACCCTATTCTAGTAAACTCTAGATGAAATTTGTAAACAATGGAATTAAAAGTCTCGAATTGGAAATCTACCTAGACTCCACACCAGTTTGAATATAGAGACAATCGTCAGGTAGCAGTCTGAATTCAGCTTTTGACGTTATCACTCCGTGTCGATTGCAAGCTCTTCGCTACGATTAAACTAAGTACAGTGCAGTCCTGTACATTTGCATTACAAGAGCAGTACAAGTGCATTTCGGCGAGTTAGTGTGAAAGTAACTGTCACAGTGGCTGTGATACGTTTATTAGTGATAGCATAACTTCTTTTGAACTGGTATTAGTAAGTACATATGTTATTATTGTTTTTATTGTACGTTTGTTAATTGCCATTGATCGGTCTAATTGAAAGTGATTGATTAGTTTTTTACAGTGATTAATCTTGTTATTGGAATATTCTCTGCTGGTTTAAAGAGATCTAATTAATGTTTCTGTTATGCTCACTTATAAGTCCCTTCTATTAATTGAATTGTGTTAATAAAGTTTGTTTTTACTTTCAAGTTTTGCCAGCAAGAGTTTAGTGATCAAACCCGTAAAAAAATATAGACAGAGCTGCCCATCCTTCCAGCAAAGACCTGGCCGTTCGTGACTTGACGAAATCAACAGAAGTATTGCGGGGAGACAAAACTCACCAAGTCACTGACCTCTCGTACTGCACTAGAACTCCAATATCCCTTTTCCAATATAATAAAAATATGATTTATGACAAACCTTAAAGGACTTTTGTCAATTTCATTTCAAATTCGAAATTATATTCCACTCCAATAACATTTCAAACAGCTGTCTATAGACTCTCACAAGCTACACTGTATAAAAAGTTATTATCATGGACAATTTCTGGTTGAAGAGATTTTTTCAACTTTTCTGTCAGTTTAAATTTAGTGAGTTCACAATTGAAAATCCTGAAATTGTAGTAAAAATGACTCCTGATACCCAACGACTTCATACACTGTCTCAAAGATTTCAATCTACAGTATTTTCACCATCATAGAACACATTTGAACAACTGTTTATTGTTTTTTTATTTTTACCGGAATATTCAATCCTTTATTCTTATCAGGGAACGAAATAGCTAACGATTCTCAGAATGATAGCATTTGATATTTTCAACAGTCATTCTACAGAGCAATCCTTTCCTGTCAGGAGATTGACCGCAATATCTAGAGAGCGATCAGCTCATTTAACCGTGATTAAGTTACCATTGATGAATTCGGTCGCTCACAGAGAAGCCGCTGCTTCAAAATACGCTTAACGCACAGGACTTCTATCCTCTTTGTAAGTCCAATTAGACGAGAAATTAACCTGTTAATTTCAGGCTATGAGAGTGGTCGAGTAGACCTTGAAGAGAGCATTGACAGTTGAAAGAGAGAGATTCAGATTCAGATGACTTTATTCGTGCAAATTTACAATGTATATGAATGATAAAAGTATTATTAATATTAGCAACTCTCAGATCCCCTAGTTGAAGTGAAGTACAGTTGTTCTTAAAAAGTAAACATAATGGTTGAATAAAGAGAGAGAGAGAGAGAGAGAGAGAGAGAGAGAGAGAGAGAGAGAGAGAGAGAGAGAGAGAGAGAGAGAGAGAGAGAGGAGAGAGAGAGAGAGATTGAGAGAGAGTGAGGAAGTGAGAGATATAGACAAAGAGAGTTAGAGAGAGAACGAAAGAGAATGGAGAAATTTCCAGTGGCAGTGACATCACTAGGTTCTCGTGTGCGTTTTATGACTCATGGAAGCATAAAACATTTTGTTCGAGAGAGAGGAACCATAAAACGATCATACTTGATTAACTCATGTAATGTTCAATTGAATAAAAATTAATTTTCAGATCTGAAAATTTCAACTGCCTAATTCTAAATTGTCAGATGATATTCACTTGAATAATATTAAAAATCACTACTACTTGCTCTAATTATAATTTTATTATTATTACATATTTTGCAAATCATTGGGCCACCGGTTGCCTCGCTCGCCTTCATCGTCGGGACTTTGCCCCTTGTACCTCTGTTTCTTCCAATCTCTAAAATGTTGAATTATTCTACATTTGGAACCTCACCCGGTTCAACCTTTATAATATGACAAGAATCACAATCAAGTTTCTCCAGTTATAAGGATAATAGATTTGATGTCCGAAACAAAAGTGAGGAATATGTGTGGATGAGTGAATTGCATTGCTTGTTATGGAGGCCAAACCGGATGAAGCTCCAAATGAAGAATTAATGAACTTCTTGGTGATTGGAAAAATCAAAAAGGGGATTAAATCTTTGCCGAGTATCTGATTATTGATAACCATAAAGTCAAGGTCGGGATAGATTTTGAATTTCTACATTTGAGAGAGGCAAGATATTGAACATCTTAGAAGCTTTGGAAATAAATAGGGTGATAAAGAATGATGGTCCTGATAATTTAAACGATCGTATCCTTATCAACCAATTTAACACTATAGTCTGAGGGAAAGAGTTACAGAATAGGGCTTCCGTGGGCCCTCTAAGCATACAAGTAGGGGAGTGGTGTAAATCTCTTCGTAATGAATACCCGAATAATAATGTCGATGGTGATTAGTTCGGTTCGTGCCCATTCGTCTAAAAAACAAGATGGCGACCAGAAATTGTAGTTTTACTATATCGACTGCAATATTGTTCTAAATATCAAATTGAATTTTCCATTGAAATGTTCCTTATAACATTCTCTTAAACCTTTGACATAACCTTCTCTTCCAAAATGCATATTTAATGAGTTATACAACTTAAAAACGACAAATTAATTTTTTTCGCTTAAAAGTTTTTTTTTCTGTATAACATTTTTATCTGAGAGATACACGAGAATGATAAATGTTAATGTTCTAGAACTATTCTTGAACTTTGAATTGGTGTGATTTGTAGGACTGTAGGTCCATTAATGTTGGCTGGAGCGTCACCGAAAGAAGGACTTGCGCAGGGCGCGGCACCCCTTTTACACGCCTCAGGCCTTAAACGGAAAATGAGTTTTCTTGTGGCTCCTTCGTGGTACAATGAGAGTGGCGTCAATCTTTTTGTTATCACCAATAGAATTAAAATATTATGTATGGTGATAAGCCTAAAAAACTTTGTTATAAAACAAGATGGCGGCCATAATTTGTTGAATTTCACGGTATCAATTGCAATATGATCATTTATTGTTGGAGATATTGATTTTCTCACACTACTTGAAGTTTTCTTATAGAATTTTCTAAAACTTTTGCCCCAAATTTTTCTTTCAGAATGCATATTTCATAAGTTATAAAATTTCAAATACAGAAAAGCTGAATAATTACTGGAGCATGGAATTTTGTTTTTTCTCTATATATTTTTAGTATTGGTAATTCACGAAGGGCATAGATCCTAATGTTCTAGTACTTTTCTTTAGATTAAAAATAATTTTTTTTTCGGAGGATTTGGCTTGTCCATTAATTTAAGCTGTAGAGTCACCAGAAGAAAGAATTGCGTGGAGCGCGGTGACTTTCTCATCACCCACAGGCCATAGGCAAGAATTAGAATTTATTTTCCAGTAGGCCCTTGTGTGTCAATCTCTTCTTTATTGCTAGAAAAATACCTATATAAGTGGTGATAAGTCCAAAAATGTTTGTAATCATAGAAAAAATAAGATGGTGGCCAATATATTGCCAAACATTTTCAAATCCATATACTTGAGTATTATAAGCGTAAGTAGTGTTGATAATAATAATATCGAGTGACCTGGCTGGCTCAGATCTGGTGTCAGTGTTATCAGATCGCACCTGAATAAGTTCAGGGCCTCTGACGTGACTTAACCACTGTTTTTAGACAGCCGGGACCAACAGGGTTAATGTGTTCTCCGAAACACGGGAGTAGCCCGAGGTAAAATCTTTCGGTCAGAACTGGGATCGAACCCAGGACCTTTGGATTAGCAAACCAGCACTCAACCCATTCGGCTACGGCCACTCCAAGTAGTAAAATATAATGAATTCAGTACATAGAACAATAAAAAAAAGTTAAGGTATCATTGATGAGGTCAGGAGGAACTTGAAATCAAGATATAATAGAAATAAAAATCTTTAAGCTTGGGCGGTATAAGAAATTTAGTGTTTAAATGCGAGGAATTTAGTTCATACAAAAACAAATATGATAGTTCCATTAATAATTCAAGGTTTCATTTTATTATGAGTTGTCCAGTTAAAATAGTCCCTGTAAAAAACAAATTAGACAAAATTGAAGAGTGGAATACTGATGATATCCTTGCAGAAAGAAATAGGGTTGGAGATGCATTATGATGAATTCAAACTATCTAGAAATATTCTAAGTGAAGATAATTACAAAGCTCTAAAGAAAAACTATACGAAAGAAGTGAAAAGAGCGAAATGTAAGAAAACAGCTGAAATTTTGAATAATAGTGTGTACTTTAACACAGCAGTGTAGATGCTTATTGTCCCCAGAATAATCAACGAAAATAACAAATATATTGATGAAAGTGTAGACATTTGTAATTTCTTTAACAGATATTATCAACTGGTTGCTAAGAATCTTCAGAAACCTCTTAATGCAGGCATTAGTGATGCAAACATGTGGAATACTGAGGGAATTCAGAACGAATTAGAATTCCACCCAGTATCCCAAGAAAAGGTGTCAAATATCATTGATAGTTTGAATACTAAAAAACTGTAGGAATTGATGGGGTATCCAGTAAAATTCTGAAAGAATGTAAAGATCAATTGTTAGACCCTTTGATTCATCTGATCAATCATTCATTAGAAATTAGAAGGTATTTTTCCAGATAATTTGAAAGAGGGGAAGATCTTGCCAATCTTCAAAAGTGGTGATAGAGAAAAGGTGGAAAACTATAGGCCCATTAATATTTTAAATGTAATAAGTAAAATGTTTGAAAGAGTAGTTCTAGGTTACTTCTGCACCTTCAAGAAGCTAACTTTATCTGTGATGAACAGCATGGCTTCCAGAAAGGGAGATCAACAAAGACAGCCATAGTTTCTCTAGTTGAAAAACTAATAGATATAATAGATTCAGGTGATAAAGCTACTGCAATCTTCTTAGATCTATCAAAGGCATTTGATTGTGTTAATCATCAAACTTTATTGGAAATACTGCAAAATGTAGGCGTAAATGGGGTTGATCTGAAATGGTTTGAATCATATCTTATTGGGAGAAAACAATGTAGTTGGGAATAGCAAAGAATAAATCTAATAAATTAGAGGTCCAAGCTGGAGTGCCTGAGGGGTCAATGCTAGGTCTATTGCTTTTTTTGTTATATGTCAACAATTTACCTAAAAAATTAATTAGTTGTAGAGCCCTCTCATTTGCAGACAATATATCACTCATTTTCAGCAATTCCATTCTAGATAATTTAGAAATAAGTGCCCATATAGGTGTGCAGTCCATTGTCCAATTCTCAAATCAGTTGAAATCAACAATAAATAGTAAAAAATGCCAATACCAAAAACAAACATAATTCAAATGAAGGTAGGACTATAAACGTGTTTGTGAAAGATAATCATCTATACCAAGAAGAGAACATTGCATTTCTAGGAGTTTTGTTGGATAGACAATTGACCTGGGCTCCATACATTGAGAAAATATGTTGTGAAATTTCATCTTGGGTATTTTTCCTGCGACAGCTCGCTAGATTGAATGACAAAAAGTTTCTTTTTACAGCTTACCATGGGCTCTTACTGTCACATATTAGGTATGCTATCTTAGTATGGGGTAATTCATCAAAACAAAATCTTGATAGGGTGTTTAAGATCCAAAAGAAAGCGGTTAGGTTTATAGAAAGAGTAAATAGATTAGATTCATGTAGGCCGTTGTTCAAGAGACTTGGTCTCCCAACTGTACCCTGCTTATATGTGTATGAAGCTACTTTATATGTAAAAACGAATGATATTAACCAAAATGTTGACGTACACGATTATAATACAAGAAGCCGAGGAGATTATCACTTGGTGAGTCACAATAATTGTAGCTTTTTCAAACAAATCCTAGTTATATTGGTAGGAAATTCTACAACAAGCTACCGCTGTTTTTAAAGAGTCTTGAAAATATAGAAATATTTAAAAAACAGTTGATATAATATTAAGTTCATAGAGCTTTTTATAGTGGACAAGAGTTCCTTTCACATCAAAATTAATCCTCATCTCAACTAATTGATATAGTACTTATGGTATCTAGTATATAAATTATTGATCTGATTTGTCTTATACTCCTTAACTGGAGTCTCCAAGACGTAATCTAAAAAAAAAAAATAAGATGAGAAAATATTGGAAAATTATCATAAAGTATCAAGACATAAAATTAAGATTGTGGCCAAAAGTTTAAAAAATTTTCATTAGTGAGCCTCAAAAGTTGTTTTTAATACATTGAAATATGAAATATGTCATATCATAACTATAGTCCGTGCAAACCCTGGTACCTCATGCGTTAATAATTCAAGTTGTTGTGTCAACATCATTATTATCCATGATCGGAATGTATGGCATGTTACAAACACCAATATCAAGATGATTTTTCAACAAACCATTCAACCTGAATATTTACAATTCACCTTTCATTGTTGACATTTGCATTCAAACATCGCAACCATTGTTTCATTTTTCCTTACCTGAATTATCTAGCTATTGATAAATGTTAGAAAGTAATTGAAATCTGAGTCTAAGACCCCTGGAGCTTCAATTCCGAACTTCCACTGAAAGCCAACACCGTTTTTGAAGTTGGATCCCAGTTCTCGGTACAAAATAAATCTCTACATAAAGGTAAGTAATAATCCTTCGTTTGGCCCATTGTTGATAAGTACGTCTAAGTTTAGAGGACCCAAAATAAACAAATACTCCAGCAGACTTTAGTTAATATCTCATTCACAGCACAGCAGCTCACGCCATGCAAACTTTCAAGCGGCGAAAATGGTCTTCTGCCTGAGCATGAGCCATGAGCGAGCGAGAGTGGCTTTATTATGACTTGAATTATGAATCACATTCAATTTGAGTTGAGGAGATTTACCTTCAGAGTAATTATGCATTTTGAATGAGTGCGCGGTGGTCTGCCGAATTTATTGGCCTTGAAGTTCGGTCTGTTCCCATTGTCGTGAGATAGCTTCTGCACTATCGCGATTTTCGTGCCCTTATTATAGGAGTTTTAATGGGGCGGAATTCGTGGAGAATGTAAGGTAAGGGGAGGGTGATTCAGGGAAATTTGTGATGAGATCTCGCCCACCAATTCTTGTAATCTGGATGAAGTGGAACCGTAGTACAAAAGCTGTAGGCCTAAGAATGATCTCAGTTAATGAATTTTCAGTTTCGGGTTGGATATGGACAATTCTATTCTCGCTAGACGGTAATCCATTGTATTTTTTTTTTAATGAAGCCCACTCAAGTTTTTCAGATTTTAAGGAAGAGATCCTTCTCATCTATTATGCTATTTCGAGGAATTTCTTGGAGATTGCTCTTCAAATGATTAATTTACTGCAAATAGATACAATAGATGAATGTTACAATAGATTGTTGGATTCGATAGCTAATTTACTGTTATAGCTATAAGATTTTTTTTGAAGGATGAATCTAACATAGATCTGAGACCTGTGCGTGGTTAATGAGTTGGATGAAGATGATTGATGAGCTGGACTAACAGTTTTAGGAGGGTTCCGAGCCACCGGGAAGTGTTTTTACAGCAGAGAACTGTGTCTTTTTCCTAGAAAATCTATTTGGACACCCTTACAAAGAGAGCCCAGGAGAACGCAGCTTATCTCTATCTGATTGAACAGATACCTGCTACGGCTCACGGCTATCACTTCTCAATAGATTAGGTTTTTTAACTTTTAAATCCAACAACATACATTTTATCAAACAATATTAAATTTATACACCGAAAGACTCTTTTGCATCGGTCACGATACAGGAGGTAAGCGACAAGCAACAAAGCAGCAAGAGAAGAAAATCTCGAGTTTGAGGGTAGTAAGCAAAACATGATGTTATTATTTGATTGCTGTACATAGTTCCATCTTCTATAAAATCTGAATAATAGGCAGTTATACAAGAGAGCAGTTCTAGTGAGATCATATAATGACTGAAGCCAATGAAATTGATGTGAAATAAGCAAGAATCCAAATAATTTCTGAGTAGCCTAATTTCATTTCTTAGTAATATTTTTCGGGCCACTGTTGTAGAATTACTTGCTCAAGATCATTATTTCTTGTAGGACTTCGCTTTTTGGTTTGAAGCCTTCAATATTTGGGTATTTCACTCTGGAAGTTCTATTTTTCAGGTCTTCACTCAGCTTTTATTGAATTACATGCTATACTGCGTACTTGGTTTAAAAGATTATTTGAAAAGATGGACATGAAATGAGGCTGTAAAGTTCTGATTGCAGTTTGCCATATTTTCAACCAATCATCAATGAACAATATACATCTAGGTTGTTATTCATTTGAACTTTTTGTTTTGACAAACTGATTTTTACTTTCTTGCTATTTGGCGTCCAGTTAGATCGGATTCCCCAGATAAAGATTTCACTCAACTCTATGTATAAAATCAAGGCATTAATCCATCATACGCTATTCAAAGATAATTATATCTATAAGAGAATAATAATAATAATTTTCTTGGAAGTGCCACAAAAACAACTCAACTAATGCAGCCATCTGCAATACTCATTTCATCCATTTGACGTCACACTATTAGGTTGGGTAGGTTGGTTCTGTCACTATTCAAATAAGAGAGGCAATCATCATCATCATCATCATCATCATCATGTGTAATGAAAAGCCTCAGCCACAAAAAAGTCGAAATCTCTTCATTTTTTTGAATAGCGGCCGCGGTAGCGAATAAGAAAAGACAAAATACAAAGCTGGTGATTTGGTAATGCGTTGTGCTGGTTGGTAGTTGTGAGGGGGGGTCTGAGAGGGTATTCTTGAAAGGGGGCCAAGGGGGGCTTGAAGCATAATAACGCTCACACACCACATTCTATGCCACATCATCATCATCATCAGTCAGTTTCTTTCACGCTGTCATAGAGACGAGCGTGATTTATGGACTATGTCTGCTGCCTGTGAGTGAGTAGGAGAGAGGAAAAGAGAGGAAGGAAGAAAGAAAAAAGAAAGAGAAGGGTGTGAGAGGTCATGGAAGAGAGGTAGTTATGGTGATAAAAATCAGCTTTCGTGGACTCATTGCAATAGTTGTTACTTGGCAGTAGACTTTGTCGAAGTGACTGTTGTAAGTTCACAGCTCACTCAATATAATGCTCGGATTCTATCAGCTGGTGAAAGTTTAGCATTTATAATTTGTCAAATCTTTGTTGGTCCCTTGCATCTGATTTCGCAGTGGAAAAATGTTGTTAGTAGATTGTGGGGGGGAGGGCGTCATACAAATTGTCATGAATATGAGAAACAAAATTCTCGTAGGATTCCTCCTCAGTTGTTATCTTGTAAGTGAAAAAATGAGGAATGGAGTTTACTGAGAAACAAAACACAAAATTTGTTTCAGTCTTCCTTGTTCTCATGAGAGCTGCGTGACTCAAAATACAAAGATACATTGAGTGGCCCTCCTTTCAACAAAATATCTTATACATAACTCAGTTCTATGTTTTACACGTCGGAATTAATGTGCTCCTATGAATTGGAATGATAATACACGTAAAATATAGAGAAGGAAAGTGGGAGAAGAATCAGATACTTAAATAATGAAAACTGAGATTATGATCAATAGAAGTCGTCGGTTTGGAAAAAAGGTAGGATGAGCAAAGAAATCTGGTAGAATGCGAAATATCTAGAACTTATACAGAATTTTTCTTTCAAATCTTATAGGTTCGATTTATTAATTCAAGAATTGTTTCCAGGTTTTAGTCAACAATGATAAAAAGTATTGATCAAAAGTTGTGAGAAAAAAAACAAATTGAAGAATTGCTCAATCAAATCACAAATAGAAAGACATTTTTTTTTGATGATTCACTTGAATGTAAATTGATGTATGAATTATAACTCACTTATTGCCCATATCACTCATATCACTTGTTACAACATTAAATATATCAATTACAAGAGAATAAATAATGGTATTAATCATGAGTGTGAATTTCAAGAGAAGTTGAATAGTATTATCACTTTAAGTGGTAGAGTTTAAATTGAATTAGTTTTGATTAGAATCAATTTGAATACAAAGAAGATTTATACGTCAATATTTGGTATGAACATTTTACTGAACTAGATAAAAAAATAATAATTGCTCAATGAATCATTAACAAAGTATTGTATCACTATTCGAACAGCACAAGTTTTGAAATCATTCCAAATAATGTGATAGCATTTTTCATGGCTCCAATCACGATTCAATCATTTAGTCAGAGAGTACGTCCTGAAATGAGCGATCAATAATTTCGTGATTGATTAACAAAAACAGGAGAAATTCCCAATTATTCGGTAATTGAGTTTATTGAATCAACCTTCGACGTCCGAATCTCGTGAAAAACCATCATCTGAACTTAATTTGAAACTCTATCACCATTTATAATCGAGTTAAATGCATTAGTTGATTCATAATTGCCTGTTGATATTGTACTCATAACTCGCTGGCCAGATACGTGAGAGATCAACTCTTATCGAGCAATAAATCACAAATTTCTCGCCTGAGCTGTAAATTGATACCTGAAAATTGATCGGATTTCGAAAATAAACTCGATTATTGCATTATTTATTTACGCACAGTTTGTGACTAGAGCTTGGTAAGAGATTATACAAGACCCTTTACTTTGCTCTGAGGCTAATCATCAAATTCCAGCGAGATAAAGATAATCTAATTTGATGTGCGTCTCCAGGAGTCAGTTCTCCTAATTTATAATACAATATCATTGGTATTTCTGTTCATTTCTCCAATTGCCTTTTTTTTCTGGAAGTGAAAATTACATTACAAATTTTGGTCATCTGATGTGCATCTTATGCAGGCAGTTGTCTCGAATTTATTCACTGTGTCTGGAGCTGTCCGATTTTAGAGGTTAATTCGGTCAGTGTTAAGAAATTATTTTGAACTTTCTCTTTAGTTTTTATTGATTTTTTCCCAGTTCCCACCGTTATAATCAAAATCTTCTTCTCGTCATTTACTATTGATGATGCTCACTACAAACCCTGTATACTAAATCAATAGTTTGTGAAAACCATAGACTCCAAAATATGAAAGCATCGAACATACAGTGTTTTTGGTTAATTTTTCTACTGTCCATCATCCTCCTAGAAAAATCAGAAGCAACGTTTCTCCCTCTGTACTGGATATGATATGCCCAATGATAATCAACAATATTATTGCAAATATTTTTATAATTTAATATTTCCAATCTACACTATGGAGTGAGGATTTCCCACTTGAATGATTTTGCATCCGTTGATGTTATTATTTTTGAGGGAAGTAGAACACACCATAAATGCATACGTAAAAATGAAAAAGTTCATGAGCAACAATGAAGATGATATAGAAGAGAAGAATCGAGAGAAGTTAGCGAGAGTATGAATTCGTGGTTGTTGCTGTTATGATAAGACTTTTTCTTCATTATTGCTGATGATGCCACATGTGTTCGAGACTTATGCGTGGGTAATGAGGTGAATGATAACACACATCATGCCAGATGGAAAAGCCGGATCTGAACCCACGACCGCTTAAACGACAGCAAGCTGAAGTTGCGACGCCTCAACCAACTGCGCTAAGCGGCCAAGTTGCAACTGCTATCCAGGAGGCTACTACGACTGATAAACAGTTTTGATCCAACCTGATCCACTAAAGAATGAAAGAAAAGGAATATTTAGCAAAATTAATATTCATAAATATAAAACAAGAATGGTATTTCTAAGTTGAAGAAGTAAGCATATTTATGTAGCACTACTGTATATGTGTAATACCATAGAACTTCATGGTTGATCTATGGTAATTCTATGTTATATTTGTACAGTAATTCAGGCGGGAAATATGAAGAGTCTTACCAACATGACAGCATGTCGAGTGGCCCAATAATGTTAGCAGCACTGTTCAACGCTGAACTTCCGCCGATAGCACAGTCTGCCACTTCCTGAACAACAAACAGAGTCCAAGTCTCCACATAATTCACGGTCTATTGCTGCTCACATCAGATAAGAGAGCAGCCTTTGACAGTTTAATGCTAACCTCACGCCTGTGTATGAGTGAGTAAGAGAAGGACTGAAAGAGTGAGAGAGAGAATGAGAAAGAGTGAGTCTGTGCGAAAAATGAGGCGAAAGATTTGCAGGATAGAAGTTTCACTAGTTGAGAGGAAATCGGCCCGAAGAAAAATGTTATCGAGCAGGAAGTTGGAGACAAAGTTGAAGAGACTTCATTTCTCTTCGCAACTGTTCCATTTTTTTGTTGTCAACAGTTATCTGACTGCTTCGTTGCATTTTTCAATTTTTGTCCCACCCCTTTATGCTTTCAAAGAATCGGGAAAATAGGTTATTGACAAAATGAATCAAATTTTCACTAGATATTACTTGAGCTTTCATATTTTCATCAAGTCTATCATTATAGCATGAAGGCATATTACTTGTTATTAAATCGAACGAATGAATGTCTGCACGATGGATTGGATGAATACAATTGAGTGGCTGCTTTCATTTTCCAGGGAGAGCGAAGTTAACGAGTAGTCGGTCCTCTCTTCCTCTCAACCCTCTCATACAATTTAACAAAGCATGCCATAATGATGCAGGTTCATTTTCTCTATTATGTAAATAGAACTTTAGTCATGTGAAATATTGCATACCCTATTGTAGTAGTATGCATCGAGTAATAACTCGATGCAATTCATGCAATTCATGCATTTCTACAATTCTAATTAGATAAAGATACAAGTTCTCAGCCACAGCACAAAGTTTGAATTCGATTTATTGTTGTTGAACAAGGGGAAAACAATGCAAAATATAAATGTTGCGATGAAGCTGTAGTGGGAAATCTGTTCAATAACACATCTTGAAATGAAATTTAATTGAAAATCGTTCAAGTGCTGTTCAAATAATTTGTAAATTGCTTTTTCTAGGAAAATCGTCGTAACTTTATTGAGAGCACTGAACCAATTTCAAAAACTGATAGGAAAGTGGTTGGCCCCGTCACGATAGTTCAAACCATATTTGGATGAAAAACGTTCAATTGGCCAACATTATGATCCAATCCCCGTTTGAATCCTTCCCTATATTTCAGCTATTACTTGTTGTCAAAATGAATGCTTCATACTGCAAAATTTATTCCATGTTGGTTTTATTTTCATTATTGGATCTTTAGTGGTTTCTGATTTTTTCCATCTTTTGTAGATTGTATATTTTCCGATATCTTATTATTTCCATTCGAGCTGGAAACAAATCGATCGATAAGATATTGGAATAGTGTTATCAATGCAATATCATGCAAATAAAGTAGTATGTGCAATTATTGACGACATACCTTCTTACTGTTGATATTAAATAAATTCATCTACAAATCTCTCAATAACAAAAATTCACAAAATAATTATAAAATTATATCACTGCTGAATTTTGAAAACCATGAATATAATTGAAGAATCACGTAGGTTACAATGTATCTGAACAAATAATTATAAAGTGTGAAATATTTAAAAAAATGCATTCTCCAATGAAATTGACTACCTCTCAGATTTTTCCAAACCTGAATTGAAGCAGCCTGAATTCAGGCCACAACTACATAATTATATTAACCTCAACTATTATGAATCATACTAAATCCAGATCTTTCGAGGATCTACTTCGTTCTAAACAGATCATAGCAATTAAATATCAAAATACAAGTACATCTATAACACAAAAATCTGTTGTTGGATCATTGTCAATAATCGCAGTTGAACAAGCAATAATATATTTATAAAGTATAAAATCAAAATTTCACATGAAATTTGGATGCATTGACATAGTTTCTAGTCCTCATCAACCTAGTCTGTCATGTTTCTTGTTATAATACTGTTACTGGTTCTATAGATAAAATGAGATGGAAACACTGAAGTCAACACTCGCACTTTATTTGCATAAATTAGTCTATCAACACACACTAACAACAAGAAAAACTAATAAGAAATGAAACAGATCAATGAATGTCAAGCTAATAAGGATTGTCAGTAAATATGTACAAGAATTAATTACTAATTAATTATAGGCCGATCGATAATAAAATTAACAGAAGTCCAATAAACTGTACAAAGAAGTAAGAAGAAATGTCAAAAAGAACAGTCAACACTTACAAAACTCAGTCTGATACGTTATTCGATGATCCCAAAGAATATCACTTAATATGTGTAAGAACAATGTTTTTAAACTGTCAATAAGCCGCATGGTTAGTATACACTTGTCTTCCTTGGTGCACTGGATTTGAGCGCTGTAGTTCCAACTGCGCTTGATTGTATTCTGTCC
Organism: Conomelus anceps; assembly: GCA_948455865.1. Classification (NCBI taxonomy): domain Eukaryota; kingdom Metazoa; phylum Arthropoda; class Insecta; order Hemiptera; family Delphacidae; genus Conomelus; species Conomelus anceps. The sequence goes on from OX418216.1 coordinate 100,810,012, forward strand.
TCCATGCACGGGATTCGTAATCGCTGCTAATAAACTGCACTGGTATCGTATTCTGCTGTTCAGTCTGTCATGCGAGCACGAACCTTGAAGAGATCCAGCAATCAACTAAACTGGACTTGTTCACATCGTCTCCTCATATAGAGTGTTTCAAGGTTATCCCATAAGTACTGAAAGCCGCCGGATAAATTAAAATGATGTGGAAGGTCATCGAATACAGTAGAATCAAATCCAGAAGATTCTCGATTGTGTGCAAGAGTGCGAGAGTCGCAGATATGACAGATAGAAGTGAGGAAGGTATCTAAGAAGAGCGAAGAAACAAAGAGTCAACTTACAACCACTTTGAGTCAAGTTCGTCTATTACTGGATACAGTGCTCTCAGACGAGTGAGCCCAGGCAATGAATGTTTTGTGTCGTAACAAATTAGGGGAGAGCTGAATTTTTGCAGGATGTTAGTATACACAGTACTTACTCGAAAAACCAAAGTCCCGACCCCCACCCCGCTTGCTACCCCTTCCACCCCCTCACAACATTGCAAGATCAGTACTTCAGATGAAGGCTCGTAACTCGGAAACTAATCAAGGTATAGTTGTGATTCTCATCTGATTTAATACTTGAAACTATTCTCTACAAAATATGTTATTTACATTTTCTATGTAGCCTAGTTTTTCAGTAAAAATTTAGTTTATAGAAAAAAATGTCACCACGAACCACAAAAATCAACTTCAACTGATCATATCTTTTTTTTATTGGGTTATTGGTTGTTTTGTCCCTCACAAAACTTATAGATAATTTAATAAGCTTCAAGATGATGTGTCTTTTGATTATTATTATTGTTCAAGTTATGGCGTTAGTTAGTGATGAAATAGTAGCGGACACCGCGTCGCCGAACCCTACAGCACTGTGTATTGCATGGCGCTTGGCTATCCAGCCCAATCCAATAAAGAATTATTGTCAGAACAAATTAGAGACAAGCCAGAATATACTGTATATACCAATTAATAGTACATGTTTAAAAGTACATTTTGCGAAAAGTCCCCAAAAATCCCCCTTGGCTTTTCCCCCAAGCACCCCTCAAAGTTGAAATTTTTCTAATTATTGGAAATTTGATATCTCTGTAACTAACCATCGAACAGATTCTTCTTCCATAATATCAGTCATATAATGTTCTGCAATAAATGTGCTGTTCACTTTGCCGGTTAACCTGATTTTTTTTTTTAATAAAAATTGAAATATTTCCAAAAGAGAGTTCTATCTACTAGATTTTTCATTATTTGGGGGGACATTTTTGTATGCCATTTTTCAGATAAATGCTTTGAATAGAAGTTATAGAACTTATTTTTATGAATCCAACGATGTGTATGACAGCATGCTGACGATTAGAGATGATGATTTGGTTGATGAGTGGTGTAGCAGGGTGGGAAGGGGATACCCCTCGCTAACATCTGTTGCACTCTATACTGTAGCACTTCATGTTCTCAGCTCCTTGAGGCTATATGAATTCATATGCAAAATGTCATATTTGACCGATAATTTGGAATTCTACTTGAGATGGCAGTGTAGGTTTCCCCCATACTACATTTTTTTGTAAAATGATGATTTATCATTATGAATGGTTATAACTTGTAAACTACTGAAGAATAAATCGCAAAATTTGTCTCAAATTGTAGTTACCATCTTTTTCTTTCATAACCTCAGTAAGAGAGTTGCTGAAAACACATTTTAAATCAAGCTAAACAATTTTATATGTAGCAAACATTTTGCAAATTTTGGTAATTTTCCAGGTTTTCCGATATTACAGCCACACTATGTGTCGAACAAGAAATAAACAGGATACCTTTCTTCTGGACAATACAATTACCCAAAACTGGGTACCAAGGGCAGACTTGCATTATGAATAGATTCCAAGTTATAACCATTTTTTTCATAATTTTTCAACATTTAGAATCACAATAACTCAAAATTAATGCATGATACAACGATGCCACTGGTATGTTTCAGGAAATTATATTGTTGAAAAATACTGTATCCTATACATTTTTTGTCCAACACATTGTATGGCTGTACTATCGGGAAAAACTTGAAAATTACGAGACCCCGTAAAATTTTGGCTACATATAGAATTGTTTAGTTTGATATAAAATGTGTTTTCAGCGGTTCTCTTACTAAGGATATGACAGAAAAAGATGTTACCTACAATTTGAGACCAATTTTGCAATTTGTTCTCAAGTATTTTACGAGTTATAAACTATTTATAATCAAAAATCGTCATTTTCCAAGTACAGTTCAGGGCGGTAATGGGAAAACTACGACCCGTGAGCTAGCCCGGAACATGATTTCGAGTGAACTCTAAAATCACACATGAAAATTAACTTAGATTAAAGAAATATAGGAAAATTTTATTAAAAAATATATTTTTTTCTCTGCTAAATTAGATTAACTGTTACTTATTCATTTATCTTTTCGATTTCGCAGTACAACATTATCGCATCTCAGTTTGCTCTCAGTGTTAGATATGAGTAAATTAACTAATGAGTTGAGCTTCCACTTACAACGGAAAATCGACAGGGAAGGAAGAAAGAGTGAAATTTCAATTTTTGTATTATGACGATGTAGGCCTAATTCTTGTTTATTGTTTCAAGAGGTTTCCTGCCTCTGTTTTCATTGGATGAAGTTTTCATATGTTGAAACGAATAGATGCTTGAAATTGGTCATCAGTTAGAAAATAAAGAAACTTCTATAGTTTCATTATTGATTATTCGATGCCAAAAGGTCTACACATTAAAAAATGTTCAACTGGAATGTTACGTCTCTGACATCACTTTCATCCAGAAAAAAAAGAAGTTAAGCTTTTAGAGTTCATAGTGAAAATGCCAGACATCAGTAAAAGTACCGAAACATTGGAAAAACTTGACAACTTGTTTTCAAACTGAGTATATAAGTGAAATGAAATTTAAAAAGCCATCCATAACATAAATAGCATGATTGTTAGGAAGGCATTCAAATGATATGAGCACTAAATGAACTTCATACCCTAATGTGCCTCAAAATGAGTGAAATGATGTTTAGAGCTGCTTAAATTACTGCTTTAAAACGCTAATTTACCAAAACCTTTGTGGAGAAGTACCCCCTGACACCTTTTGTTTTGATAAGAATGGGTTAAAAATCAGTTTGCTTCTAAAGCTAATCTCAGTTGGATGCCTTCGTGAGTTAAACAAGAGTCTTTCTACTACATCTTTAATTATTGAGGATCTCTAATCATCAGTATGCTGTTATACATCGTTAAATTCATAAAAATAAGTTCTATAAATTCTATTTGAAGCCATTTTCTGAAAAATGGCATACAAAAATGTCCCCCTAAATAATGAAAAATCAACTTTGTTCGATGGTTAGTTACAGATAATTTCGAATTTCCAATAATTAGAAAAAATTTCAACTTTGAGGGGGCTTGGGGGGAAAGCCAAGGGGGATTTTTGGGGACTTTTCGGAAAATGTACTTTTAAACGTGTACTATTAATTGGCATATATATTCTGGCTTGTCTCTAATTTGTTCTGACAATAATTCATTATTGGATAGGGCTGGATAGCCAAGCGCCATGCAATACACAGTGCTGTAGGGTTTGGCGACGCGGTGTCCGCTACTATTTCATCACTCACTATGACGCCATAACTTGAGCGATAATAATCAATAGACACATCAATTTAAATCTTATTAAATTATCTATAAGTTTTGTAAGGAACAAAACAACCAATAACTCAATACTAAAAAATATATGATCAGTTGAAGTTGATTTTTGTGGTTCGTGGTGACATTTTTTTCTATAAACTAAATTATTACTGAAAAAACTAGGCTATCTACATAGAAAATGTATATAACATATTTTGTAGAGAACAGTTCCAAGTATTAAATGAGATGAGAATCACAACGATACCTTGATTAGTTTCCGAGTTACGAGCCTTTAACTGAAGTACTGATCTTGTAATGTTGAGAGGGAGTGAAGGGGTAAGCAAGCTGGGTGGGGGTCGGGACTTTCGTTTTTTGAGTGAGTACTATGTATACTATCATCCTGCAAAAATTCAGCTTTCCCCTAATTTGTTACGGCAATGGCCATTTTTTTGCATTCATTGCCTGGGCTATGTGTAGACAACGCTTGCCTTGCATTTGTAACAATACTATTAGTAGGACACAGTAGAGAGAATGCTTCTAGACAATGACATAGAAAACTGAAGAAGGTATGACATTATGTATTCTTTGCCAACAAATAATATGTTTGCTGCGATAAAAGCTGTGTACAGTCGAGACTCGAATTTGTAGTCGATAAATTAGGAAATTATGAGAAGAATAAATGAAGTCACTAACGAGAAATCATGGGAATAAAAACGTGGAAGGGTTCTTGATCATAGTCGTCCAATTGCTGGGGAGCCGATTCGCTAGTTAAACGGCGCGAGCAGAATTGAATAAATCAGTTTGGCCAAGAGATTCCAAGAGTTGCTTCAGATTCAATTTGCATTTATATTGTTTCATTGTAAAGTCAATTTTCTTCAACAGCAAACTTTATGTTTGACGCTCGCTCTGTGGAAGAAGCTTCAACTCTCTGTAGGTCCAATTCTTGTTGTTTTTCTGTGGGGGGGGGAGAGGAATGTAGAGGGGGTGGTGATGAGGTGGAGAAGGACCAGGAGGAAAGAAATATAAATAAGAGCTGCTTTTCTTACCGACATCAAAATTGAATAGAAAATGCATCAAAACAATAAACAATGCTCGACTGTGGAATGGAGCAGAGAGCATCTGCTGCTACTGGTTGTCTGATGCTTTTTTTGTAGTTGACATTCTATTTTCAGTTGTTCTTGTTTCTCGCATGCAGTGTTCCACGAAATCATCATGAAAAATAATTTTTCACCAAAAGGTGATTGAGAAAAAATAAAATGGCTTGGGGCACTCTGTTTGATTAGTTCAAACTCTACAATAATATAATATAGATAGATAGATAAATAAACTTGAAAATATTGATTGAACTATGAAGATTGAACCTATAGAAACCTATAATGATAATTTATTAATTCAAAAGAACAGTAATAGATGAGTTCGTGTCAACTTGTATAGAATAATAGTTGATTATGAACTTTGTAGCTCATTTTATTTCTCACTATCTATCATTCCTTTTTAATCCAATATTTCACCTGGGTACGCTTTTGCATTTCAATTTTTCCTCTTTATTGCTCAGTGTGTACGAAATTGTTGTTATAAGCACAAAATATTAGTTTTTAGTAATCTATTTGCAGTAATTTATGTGCTTTTAAACCAGTTTCAATAGCCGGCGCAGTGCTCTGCTATTTCGGGTCGAAGAACGTTAGTTACATTTTTTTTTATTGCAGATGATGCCCTTGTGAGTCTGGAGACTTGTGCATGGGCGAATGATGAGAATGTAATTCGAACCCAAGGCTGCAAGAAACGAAGCCAGCCAGGTCTCATCTAATCACAGACAGACTTAGCCACTAGAGCCGCCAAATGATCTACTTATTACTTATCGTATCAAACGATTACAAATTAACTTATTTGGTCAACTAAACGTACATTATCTTCTGTACTTTTGTGTATAAATGCATTCAATCAGAAGTAAGTTTTTATCCATATAATAGACAACTCATCACCTGTATTATTCAATAATTAAATCAACAATATCTCATTATTTCATCATCTCTTTGAGACAATTCCGAGCATGTTTTCCTCTCTTTCAGTCCCAAAAAAACTGTATCTCCCTAGCACACGATGAGCATTATACAAATGAAACGAATCAACGAAAGAAAAAATACACTTTCACATCAAACATTTTTAATAAATAACACTGAACCTCCACGACATTTAAATTGAGAAACTTATCTTGTGTAGATACTTCATGAAGTTCTTCCCAAACTTTTGATGGAGAGTTAAGCTCTACTAGTTCTTTTGCAGACTTTGATTTATTATTTAGAAGGAATTATGTCACCCCATTCTCTGCATTTTACTTACATCATATTTATAATTTAAAGTTGTATTATCATAGTTGTATCTCTTTCTTCTCCCCTCATCATTCATCTCTTTTTATTCCTCATTCATTCTCTTTCTATTTTCCTTTTCTCTTTCTGCTCGTACACTGGCCTCTTATCTCAGTCACATTAATTTTTACTGTTGTTAGAACAACTTTTCCACTATATATTCACGCGTAAAGCCAGCACCCCCTCTCTTGAGTGTTAAAAGGCATTATTATCGTTAAAGAAACAGAATGACGTTACAAAATCCTGTGTTGCCATGCATTGTGGTGCCATCTTGCAAAACCACCATAAAGACCAAACATATAAACATATATATAGAACTATAACATGCAACATTATACGTGGCATACAAAAATGTTTTCATAGCTTTGGTCCGTCTGGTTGCGTGGAAAGGCGAAGAGTGCTAAGTAGGAAAAAGAAGAATAGAGGATAAAGGATGAGCTGTTTTAGTGAATTGCCTTGTTAGGGCTTGTTTTCGTTGTCCTGCCTCACCATCATCATCCCTCCCACGTTCCAACGTCTATCCAGTCATAATCCTCTTTGTTTCATTCTACTACCACTACCTCTCATCCTCCAATCATCATCATCTTATCCTTTTCTCAATCCTCCTCTTCATACTCGACAACATTCTTCTCCGGTCTCTTTTTTTCTTCTCTTTTCTGTTGCTATTGTTTTCTGTTATTCTTCTCATCCTCTTTATCATCTTTCTTCCTGTTATTTTTTTTTAATTTTTTTTTAGGATGAAGCCCACATAGGTCTGAGACCTGTGCGTGGGTAATGAGTTGGATGATGGTGATTTATGAGTTGGACCTACAGTTTTAGGTGGGTTCCGAACCACCGGGAAGTGATTTTCAGCAGAGAACAGTGTCTTTTTTGCTGGCCAATCTAATCGGTCACCGTTACAAACAGGACCTACGAGAACGCAGCTTATCTATCTGATTGAACAGATACCTGCTACGGCTCGCGGCTATCACTTCCCTCTTTTCTTCTCTATACTTTCTTCTCTATACTTTTCTTCCTCCTTCTCCTTCTTCTATCTTCGTAACTCCTTCACTTTCCTCACTGACGTCCAGCCTAATCGAGGAACTAGGTCCGATGAGCTTACCCTCCTACTGCAGTTTTCAATTCACCTTTTATCACATTTGCCTGCCGTTGTTGGAGCTCCCTTCCTTACGCCTAATACAATCCCATTCATTAGCTGGTTTCAGAAGAAATCTGTTCAAGTACCTACTTGAGGGTGACTAAGTGACTGACCTATTGTTTGTGCTTTGATCGGATCTCCTATTTATTTTATTTCTTTAATAATTATTCTCTTTATTCTTTATTGATATATTTTTCTCCCTTTTCTAATTCTATCTTCCAATTTGTTTCTACTCATTTCATTTGGCCACTTACTACCAATTTAATTACTTGCTCCTTGCTATTGCGCTCTTAGTAGTGTGGTATTGCAGGAACGGCCTAACCAATCACAGGCCTGCATTTCAAGGTCACCCCCCTTAGGCCACGCCCCCCCTGGCCAATGGGAGAAGGCCACGCCCCTTTAGGGGGGAGTCGGCCATTTTGTAAATTTTTGAGGCACGCCATTGGCTGCACATGTTGGAGTGGGGGACCCGTTTACCCCCCCTCAAGCCCCCTGGACCTATCCCCCTTCAAGCCCCCCTGCCCCTGTCCAAAGGAAAATGGCGCGCGCGCCCACGGTCTTTTTCCTTTTTTGTAGGTTTTGCCCAAACCTGTACTACATGAAAACAGCCATTTTGAATTGTTTCCACTTTTTTTTGGGTGGGGGGATAAGTTTAGGAGAGAAAAAATAAATAACCTTGTTTAAAACAGCCATTTTCTTTTTGTAGGCATCACCCAAACCTGTACTACATGAAAACAGCCATTTTGAATTGTTTCCACTTTTTCTCTTTTTTTTAGGTTTTGCCCAAACCTGTACTACATGAAAACAGCCATTTTGAATTGTTTCCACTTTTTCTCTTTTTTTTAGGTTTTGCCCAAACCTGTACTACATGAAAACAGCCATTTTGAATTGTTTCCACTTTTTCTCTTTTTTTAGGCTTCGCCCAAACCTGTACTGCATGAATTTTTCTTTTTTTTAGGTGGGGGGATAAGGTTAGGAGATAAAAAAATAAATAACCTTGTTTAAAACAGCCATTTTCTTTTTGTAGGCATCTCCCAAACCTGTACTACATGAAAACAGCCATTTTGAATTGTTTCCACTTTTTCTCTTTTTTAGGCTTTGCCCAAACCTGTACTGCATGAATTTTTCTTTTTTTTTTAGGTGGGGGGATAAGGTTAGGAGAGAAAAAAAATGAATAACCTTGTTTAAAACAGCCATTTTGAATTGTTTCCATCTCCAGCAGGAGACAAGAATCAAGTTTAAAAAAACAAAACAAAGATAGTAAGAGCGAAGCCTTGAGTCATATTTTGTTTGCAGAACAAAGAGCCCGACCGGCGTATCAACGCGATTTATGTTGAGAAGAAAAAAGAACACAGAACCTGCTCCGTGTCAAGCGGCAGCTGCCGTAGAACTGACTTGCCGGTCTTCTGAATAGGTTTCCCCACCCAACGTCAAATGCTAGCACTATATTGGGCGCCTATCGGTCAGTTTCCTTCCACTTGCCCGTAACCCCCCACGCCGCAACCCGCAGCATGTTTTCGGCCTGTCTCCTTTGTGCGCTAATTCGCATTCTGCTCACCCGACAGAACGCTTCACTGTCGCAGCTCTCAAGGCTCGCTCGCAACCCACATCATGTTCTCGACTTGTCCCCTTTCTACGTTATTCGTAGGTCGCCCGTTCCTACTCTTCAACCTACCGTGCTATCGGCGCACCTGCTTCACGCCTACGCCTAGTCTAGGTTATAATGTTGGATTCCCTCAGTTCTTCCAAAATTGAATTTATTTCGATCGAATGTGATTGGTTACCAGCTTTTCTGGAAGATAAAAGTAATACTAACCGGCTAACTAACTCATTTGGATTATCATAGAAAATATAAGATCTGTGTTGACTTGTATTTCTCAAAAAATGCAAACCTTTACCTACACGCTGTCTTGCAGCCAAAGTAGTTCTTGATGGAAACATTCTTTGAATTAACCGTGATTTAATTCCACTAGTTCTCTTTACATATCCATCTTTATTCAAATGCGCCCCTGTTTCAATTAAAATTTTTCTATAATTTCGAAAGTCGAGTGTGCTACATTCATCGTCATTCGGTTGTGATTCAAAAAGTAATTCTAACAAACCAGTTGTTATTTTAAATTTTTTACCTCTAACAATAATGTATTTATCTACAAACTCAATCGGTACCTTATTTCCCATAAAGTATGTACCATTTTCCAAATTATATTGAATTCCATATGATACACCTTTTTTCTTTAATGTGTGAAAACTGTCTAAATAAGAATCAAGCAAAACTTGTATCGGGTTTTTCTTAAGCGAAAATGACTTACTTAAAACAGTAGATGAATCCGACTTTTTGTCAACTTTTTCTTCACCTTCGTCGAAATAAACAGACTCATTATCTGTCAATTCCTCCTCCTCCTCCTCCTCCTCCTCCTCCTCCTCCTCCTCCTCAGCTGTTGATTCCCCTTTCTTTATATAGAAATCCTTTTCATTAGAATCATCTTTCTCAGCTTTGATTTGTTTTTCAATTTTAAGTGAAGATTCCTTCAATTCCTGGAGCGGGTTTATAATTGGTGCCAACCTATTTTTCAAATTTGTCTCTGTTTCAGACTGTACTCTGCGTAAAGTATTAAATTTTTCAACAATGGATTTCCTCAAATCGTAAATTTTATTCGTTAAAAGATCTCTACTAGCGTTCACACTTGTTCTCGATTTTATTTCCCTTCCACGCCGTTTTATTCTCACCTTTTCCTTCCCTCTCCTCTGTCCTACCGTTTTCTTACCACCTTTCATAATTGCAAACACTCAATAAGAATGCCGTTCAACAACTAACCGCCAAATCGCGTTTGTTATATACTAGTCTATTTGAACTGGTTCGGGTCTAAAAATACGTCTAAATTCAATCTGTACCTACCATCGGTTAATTTACATTCCGTGCAGATTGTTACAAAGTTATGACCTTCACCTTTAGTCCAAACCTCGGAACACATATTTTTAAAAGTATTAAATATCATATCGCTCTCAGCGAAATCCCTATATATGAGTTTCAAAGATAATATATCTACTCTAAAGACCAAAATTATATTACTGTTCTCTCTAATTATGTGCTTCTGAATACTTGCATACGATTGGTTCAGAAACAGCACATCAATTTCTTTATGTCGTCCCATACTGTAATAATCTTTGATCTGTGGAACTCTTTGCAGTTGTAAATCGTCAAAGATTACTAAAGAATGTCTTTCTAAATCATTCGGGTTCGGGATGCTAGAAATATCATCTGACATAAAAAACTTTATAAACTTTAGCGTGGAGAAAATCTTTTCCAAGAATACATACTTTGGTTGATATACCGATTTACTAAATACATGTAAGCTGCGAAAGCGTAATGTTTTTTTATTAAAAATTAGATTCAACAAAATATTCGTTTTTCCACAATTTGAAGACCCAATAATCAAGCCGCGTACATTATGCGGAAAAAGATCGCCATGCTTATTGTTTTCACCTGATCTTCTTTGTACTGCTGATAATCAATTCGTCAAAATTTAAAATAGGTATTTCAGGTTTAACATCATCTTTCTTTGATACCTTATTTTCAATCATTGTTAACAGTGTGTGTGTGTGTGTGTGCGTTCCTACACACGTCATAACTACAACTAAAAGATAAAACATGGGTTTTTTCACACAATAAAACAACCAACAAGATGTCGCACTATATTCTCTCAAACAACAATAATACAACATGTCCAAAAGCTATATATACTAACTTAAAAATTATTACACTTATTTATTTTCTTAAACAATAATTCAACAATTGAAAGAAAATGTTCTTATCTAGCAACTTAAACTTAATCACGTTTTAACTCGGCTTCTAATCCACACCTCTCTAACATAGTGTCAATAATATCCTTTCCAAAAGAGTTTAAAGTTTCATGTTCACTAACATACCTACGTATTTCACTCTCCATCATACCCAATCTAGTACAAGGACATGTATCAACAACGTCTGGTAATCTTTTTCCCTCACGTTTCAACCTATCAAAATCTATTTTTGATAGATAACAAAAGCTTAAATGTCCAAATTGTTGTATTGTCTCACATTTCCCACTTAAAAATAATAAATAATCGTTCAAAGTAAAATTTGAATCGGTACAACAACATTTTAACTCATCTACAAGTTTTTCTAAAAGCCTTGTCAATTTACAATTGTGAGGTTCAAATTTGAACGGCGGCGATGATGGCATAATCTGAAAAAATACATACGTATTATTAATCAACAAGAAGATCCGTCTTATTAATCCAACTAGGATGTTTGAATCCGACCCATTGTACTAACACCTTTCGTCCTCTACGTTTCAGTACCTTCTCAACTAAATAAACATTCATATCATTCTCGTCCAACTCAGTTCTCTTTAATTCTTGTTCATAAAACCTCCCCAATATAAGTTCATTGTTAAAATCCTTCAATTGATATGTTGGCGGATCTGACGGGTACACGGAAACAATTTTAAACAATTCTACGCTCCAGTTGATGTGATAAGATTTATCGAAAATATTTCTATGCTTCAAAATGCGCACTACTTCGCCTAGACGAAATTTAGGTCTAATTTTGTTCTTTTTCAGGTTACGTAATTTCTGTCTATTTAACTCGGCAATAATTTTTTGTTCATGTTTTAGTGTAACTTCAGCAGGTTTTAATTTAATTGTCGAATGAACGGTGTCATTATACTGGCTTACAATCTTGTCTAACATATCTATCCACCTATAATTCCCGGTTTCGGTGAAATGTCTGTAGATTTTTGACTTTAATGTTCGATTAAATCGTTCAATAATAGCAGCCTTTTTGTCTGAGTAGACATGGTAATGGTGTATGTTATATTTCTTTAATAACGCCTTCACATGCGAATTGAAGAATTCCGACCCTTGGTCTGTGCACAGCAAACGCACACCACGATTTTTCTCAAAAATTGGTTTTAAGGCTATGCTCACCTCGCGACCAGATTTCGATTTGAGAGGAACGGCGTACGCGTATTTCGAAAACGCGTTAATAACCGATAGAATAAATCTGTAGTTAGAGTTTATTTTAGTAAACTGAGTCATTTCAATTAAATCTGCCTGCAACATGTCCAAAATTCCCTTTAAAACATAACTCCGTCTTTTAAAGTTTTTACGTGCACTCGAGTGTAATTCCTTAGCTAAACGTTGACGAACAGTATTCATTTTGTAATAACCATGCACTCGGAATAAGGAAGAGTGTAAAATTTAGTTCAATGTTGACTCGCATCCACCGTTATGCTGTAATAAATAATATATGCAACCGGATTTTTATGCACGCTATAACGCAAAACACGTTCGAGTCCTTCACCTTTGCTGCAACAAGCCGGCTAACGCGAAATGCAAAAACTGACCTTCCACAACACGACTGTAACTCAACTGTGCTTTCACTCGTCTAACAAAACCTGACCTATCCAATACTTCCTGATGACGATATCGACCTCAAGTTCTACCTTCCCCCTCCTCCTCCTCCTCCTCCTCCTCTCCATTGAAATTAGGTATGTCTTTATGAAACCACGCTAAAGTTTTAATTCGACATGGAAGTAAAAAACGCTTATCATCCAGCGGACTAATACAAATTCTACCCACTCGAACCTGAAATATATGGTGTAAATAGGAACGTATCAAATTTGATGATTCGTAATGAACACATCGTTCAAATAAGCATTTTTCATACATTGAAAATCTCAGTTTTGAATCAATAATGTATCTTGTTACGCCTTTAGCTACATTTTTATTTTGAATTTCATTATTTTCATTGAGAAACTCAAACGAATATAATTTTGGTCGTAATCCGACGAATTTTGTTATTATTCTTGACTTGAGTTCATCTTTGAAGCAACCTAGTTTTTTATGATTAAGTAAGCTGAAACACTTATGGTTTCGAGGATATTCACTTGTATCAAACAGATGTGCTTGCCTCCTCATATCCTCATAAAAATCCTCTGTTTCTACATAATAAAGAAAACTGTCCGTATCTGACATAAGAATTTTAACTTTCCTAAAGTCATACATATTTAGAAATATATTATAATGAAAGTTATACATGACAACCTTGGATAAATCGAGCACTGTGAAACCGCAATAAATCGGTCGATCTAAAAGGATATCAATTTTCTTCATTTCAACACCTACGACATTAGGATTAAAAATTTTCCAACGTTTGACTTGTGGGCGAGAAATTAACCGATCCAAAGTTTTTTCATCTGTCACCAGCCTCATATTAAACCTGTTACGCACACGTTCGATTAATTTACCATACGTGCTGTTCGAAAGATTCTTGTACTGCAAGGATTCAAAGCTATTTTTTGAGTTTTGACGTAATTGATTATTGAAATCAATGTATGGTTTCAACCAAGCAGATTGGCTAAAACTTATAACACGATGAATTTTTGTTAATTTCATACCTAGACTTAGATATAGCTTTAAATTACGGTAATGTAAGACGTATTTCTTTCTACCGGCTAACGTTGTTAACAATTTAGTTGTTACAATCTGTTTCCTCCCATCATCTGCACGCTGATAGTCGGAAAATAATTCCATCGGAGGTTTTTGCTTTAATGGCGCTAACGGGAAATCATTGTGTTTATCGTGGAGATGTTCTGGATAATCCAAATCAACCTCCAAAATAAAACCAACAGGCGCGTCATCTGCAACGGTTGAAATGTCAAGTGAGGAAACTTCTGACGGTGTTAACCATCTAAAATCGCCGTAAGGTAGGTAATTACACATTGTAAATGCGTATAAGGCGTTCGCGTCAAGGTAAACAATAAAAGAAGTAGGTTTATTGCTATCATATGCTGTACTCATGTATGGGTTATTTGCTAGACTGTATCTATTAGGTATTACACTAACACCCCCGCGGATTGCGGATTCGATTAGAAGATGCATACACGGGTCTGTAATCAATTGTAGTTCAACTTTAGTTTTAAAAAGCATTGCTTGAAAACTATAGTGTGCTAAAGAGAGAAACTGAGATACGTCCAATCCATAATGTTTGAAAAAAATTAATCGTAAGTCTTCGAAGACATCCGACAGGCAGAGGATGTCTCTTATCAAATAGTTGTCATGAAAATCTCCTAGATTTTTCATTGAACATACATTCCACACTTCCAAGGCATGTTTGTAATCATTTTCATCCAAATCCTTTTCCGATAGACTATTATAAAACTCATTTATAGGCGGAAGAGCGGTTTCATTAAACTTTTCGGGACTATCTATGTACTGATAACAATACACACCTTTTCTTAAGAACAGTTTTTGATGTACTTCATTTTTAAAATGTGTACATAAGCGTTTGAATTTTGTTCTATAATCATCACAATCCGCCAGATTTTTTACTAAATTCTCAAGAGACGTGTTTAGAAATTGTAAACTGTCAATAAATTTAACGTGTCCTACAGTTATTGTGAGAAACTTCTCTGATGAGTTAGCGATACAGCGCAGTTTGCGTTTATTGTAAGCCAAAGACTGTACAACGAAATGGGAATCATACCCGCGAAAATTATGCATAACACACGGAACATAGGCGGGCACCTTACAGTTTAAATTGCAGCTCATGTGTGTTGCAGAAAGATATCTGCCGCTGTGGTGATCATGATGTCTGCATTTAAAATCTCCAGCAGCAAACGGTTTGTTACACAAGGAACAATTCACAGCCGTATCAAACTCGTACTGTTCTTTTTCACTTAAGCAATACATTGGTACTTCTAACATTAAATCATCGTAAAGCCTGTCGCCGAGTTCGGTTATCTCCTGCAGAAACCGTGCAATAATATTCTCCCCTAAAAACTTTGCTCTGTATAAACGTGGACCCACACATATCTCCCCATTTTCATTTAAAACGATATAACCGTAACTACAGGGCACATGTCTAGCCGTTTTATCTGTATAGGATTTTCTTGATTGTCTACCATCATTATCATCATCATCATCATCATCATCGCCGCCTTCAAATTCATTGTTTATTGGAATAATAAAAGATTCAAAGTCACTGTAGATTACGTACTTTGTTTTAAGAGTAAAAGAATAATTTGTAAACTTCAAAATATTTTTCCCCGGCTCGGGGAGACGCGTTCTCTGTTCGCCAAACTTACTACACAACTCTATATGTTGTTTTAAATTTCGCTCCCCATCAATATTAGCGCTTTTATTTGATGTGAATCTGTGAAAGCAGAAAGGACAGATATGTACAGCTTTTCTTCCTTTGGTTAGTTCGGATAATAATCTCGACAAACCGTTCCTATTCTTAGTTGTGTTAATCAAGGTGTAATGTGATTTATTCGGGTGATTATCATTGAATAAGAGAAGGAGCATTATTTTATGTTGTCTTTCCCTAAATAAAGAAACTCTGTATGGGAAAAATTTTTTCCGTGTTCCATCATAGGCTAAAACAGTGATACTTATAGACGGATTAAGAATTTCAAACCTCTTTATATCACGTAATTCCACCGGAAAGTTTATTCCTTTAATATTTAACTCTTTCTCGTATTGTTTTAAATACTCTACATTCAAATTTCTACGTCTGTAATGCAGATATGCAAGAACACTCCATAGAAAGCACTTCTTATCGTGTAAGTTTTTTATATTAATTACAACGTTTTTTGATACTATTGCCTTAGGTGTGCTAATAAATGATGAATTGTTATACCCAGCATAAATGGGATTGTATCTCGCAAAATTAAGGTCTAAATATTGTATACGATTAACAACCCATCCCGAGCCAAAACACAAAAATCTGTCAAGAGCATTTTGTAACTTATTAGACCCCGCTTCATACTGACTGAGTAATTCATCCTTATTTAAACTTATATTAACGATATTATGAGACGTACTGTGAAATGTTGCGTTAGTTTCAACCTTCAATTCTTGTCCATCACCGCTAACGTCAGCTAACGCAGATAACTTTACAAGATTAACGGTAGCAGCGATGAACCAACGAAGGTTTCCGTCAAAATGTCTCGATTCATTAATTAAAATTTCAAATATTTTATCTTTTAACGTTGATAATAGTAACTCTAAATCTATTTCGTTATTAATGAATCTAAATCTATACTTTAACACATTCCTATTCACAGCTGATGAACATTCAAGTTTGTATTCCATTTGAATAATTGTATAACAAAAGTTCCGAAACAAATTATCAGATGTAATCTCACCGAAATTGTGCTTTGAGCCGTCTAATCTGAATGTCGTTCAAGACGATGTTGAATTCTCCTCAATTCTGTCGAACGATGGATGAAGAAGGTGTGAAGGATGACCCGTGTCCTCTCAGGCTGTTTGTAGAGAAGGATATCTGCGTGTGTGATTGTAGAGAAAATACGTCGTCAGCACGGTGGGATGGACAGTCAGCCTCTCAAAATGCTAATACAAATGTAGAGAAGGATATCTCACGTTGTGGTAGAAGTTGATTCTGAAACAATAACGTCAGCTTAGACGTCTTTCACAGCACAAAATTCAACAATGAAACTGTCAATAGAAGAACTAAGCTATTTATAACAGCGGTGCGAGTATAAACGGTTTCTTTGTATGTTTGCAAAGTTATTTCCCTTCTAATTTACGTCACACCGCAGAAGGATGTATTCTCTTTATGATGTACGTCAGAGTGTGATGAGACAATGAAAATATCTTTCTGGTGTAGGCGTTGGCCCGACGCGATTTTAAGGACAACTAGAATTTCTTCCCGTTTCCCGATTTGGGTGTTGGCCCGCCGCCGTAATTGTCCTTTGTGAAAGTCACACACACATAATGATGGCCGGTGTTTAGTACCGGCTTTGAAGAAGGACGAATTTTACGTATATAAAGCGTTAAATTTCAATTGTCAAATTACCAGTTTTCATCCTGTGAACCGCGCGCGCGCGCAACACGGTTTCAAGCAACCCAACTTCTGCTGCACCCAACTGCTGTCGTGACAACTCAACCTCAGGTATGTTTTGCAATATTTTTTCTTGTGAAATATTATTTAAAAAATCTCAACACTAAACTTTAAAACATACGTCATTAGTAATGATATCTTCTTCTTTCGAGTTTTTTTCCTTCTTTGAATGTACACTTACCTAGAATGGCAGCTATGATGATGATGATGGCGGCAGCGTGGTGGTATTTGCAAACACTGACTGAAGTAATTGGTGAAAATCGTGTGCTTACCCGGCTATTTATAGAGAAAATTTCCAAACCGGGTTACAAAAAAAATAAAACATTTGATTTTCATGTGCATGTTTGAACATGTTTGCGAGTACTGAAACCGGTTATGATCATAGTCTGTTGTATACATTCGAACAAAGCAGACGTGTGCAGCAATGAGTCTCACAGAGGAGGATAATGAGAATCAATATAGACCGCAATTGGTTTGTGTAAGATCAACAGCAAATGTGATTAAGATAGTTTGCATCTTTACGTGCATAGCATATTGGCTTTCAATTCTAATTCTTCTTTATCTGAATTATTCCGAATTAGTTAATCAAAAATGTTTTACACCAAATTTGCAAAACGTCTTAAATTTCAATCAAAGTGCTGTACTATTTGAAAAGGAAACTATGAATTCTAGCTTCAATCATGATACACCATCTTCCAAAAAGGAAGATACAAGTTATCAACTACTCGACAAAGATAATACCGAATCAGATTGGTTTTCTAAACACTTATTAGATTTGGAGAGAACTAAAAATAAAACACTTTTCTTTATTAATGCCTGTGTTCGATCAGGTTTAAATAATAATATACCAAAATCGTTTGATTATCAACTTGAAAGTTGGTATTCGACTTTACTCTCACCTTACTCGCACGTATGTAATTTTTACAATTCTTATCAAATTCTTAACAATTGTGCAAGTCAAACAGAAGAAGATGTGAAGAAGCTTATAGATAGAACAAAACATGTTTGCAGAATTATCTAGGTAGGTGGGCGGTGCGATCAACATGAGCTTAGTGTTCTAGAGATTGTCTAGACGAAAAGATGGTTTGTCAAAACAGTCAAACAAGATCTGGCAAGCATAGAGGAAGAAGAAAAACAGCAACAACGAGGAAAGGAATAATAGGAAGCGGCTTATTATCTGTCTTAGGTAACATTGCGAAAGGTGTTGTGAATAGAGCGGGTAGCGCGGCGTCCACCCTACTTAATAAAACAATAGATTCATTACCTGGAGAATTGCATTTACCACATAATTTTAATTGGGGTAAATTTGATTCTTACCAGTACTGCGGGCCTGGTACAAAGCTAGAAAAAAGGCTTAAGAGAGGTGATCCGGGAGTTAATTCACTCGATAAAGCTTGCAAAATTCATGACATAAGTTATTCGCGCTCGTCTGATAATTTGACACGTTCGCGAGCAGATAAAATTTTAGCTGACAGCGCTTGGTCGATATTCAAGAATCCTCAGACAGACTACAAGCAGAAGGTATTAGCGTATTTAGTTACTTTGGCAATGAAAGCCAAGTCGGTAATTGGATCTGGAATGAAAATTCCACATGTTTCTAGTAGTAGTGGTAGAAGAAGGAAAGGAGTGAGAAAAACATCTAGAAAGAAAAGAGAAGGAGTGGGTAAAAAAAGGAATAGTGATTCTATGCGACGGGAAGCTATTAAGCGATTGACAAATCATGTAAAGGGAAGGGGATATTATCTCCGACCATACCCAGAATATTTTGGTGGGAGAATATTAAACTCCTCGACTTCGACGGTTCCGCATAACGCACACGGCCTATTGTCGTCTATGAAAAGCAAGAGAAGAAGGAAGAAGACTCATTCAAAACCGGTTAAACGCGAAGCTAGAAGTAGGCGGAAAAAGAATAGGAAAACATGAATGCGGTTAATATTGAGAACTTAAAACTCAATAAAGCTTTGTCTGATCATGATCTACAAAAGTGGGCATACTTATTGAAAATTCCATTGCGCGGTGTGTATATGCAGGATACACTACCAGAAAGAATTCGTCTCAATGAGATGGCGATTGTGAATTTGGATAATTATTCAGGAAAAGGTACACACTGGGTGTGCTATGACAAACAAGGTATAAATGTATTCTATTTTGATCCAATCGGTAACCTACAACCTCCATTACAATTGGTAAATTATTGGAAGAAACAGAAAAGGGTAAACGTTTTCTATAATGCTGATGAAATACAAAAACCTAATACAAATATTTGCGGGCATCTGTGTTTGTTATTCTTGTCTGCTCAGTTGTAACTTTTTAGTAGCAGAGGTAAGTACTGCTATGGCTGTAATATCGCTGACCGGTACAAGCAGCGATCTATACGAACATTTACCGCAGGTTATAGAATTAGATAGAAATTGTGAATATGAAATTGGATTAGTCAATTTGTGGACTTTTAATTCTATTCCAAATGTGATTAAAGATAAAAATTCTAGTTTTAAATACGGCGATCAATTAGTCAAACTCGAAACAGGTTCTTATGAAATTGATAATATTGTAAAATTGATCAAGGAAAAATTGAATGTAGCTGGTGACGGTCTCATTATACGCGGGAATAATAATACTATGAAAATCGAAATCTATTCTGATAAACCGATTGATTTAACTCATAATGATTCAATTGGCAAAATAATGGGTTTTAATCGAGAAGTCTTAGCACCGCTTATTTGGCATTATTCCAGAAGACTTGTTTCAATATCCAACATTACAGCAATCGAAGTTTCATGTAATTTGGCGTGTGGGAGTTATAGTGATGGAAAAGAAAAACACACCATTTACGAGTTTCTTCCAAGAGTTCCTCCAGGATATTTAATTAATGAATCACCAAATCCAATTGTTTATGTACGTTTAAATACGCACAAGTTTCAGAGCATTAATGTGAAAGTGACGGACCAGAACGGTTCATTAGTCGATTTCAGAGGAGACAGATTAACGGTTAGATTACATATTCGAGAGAAGAAGAAGAAGAAGAAGTAAAATGGGTTTCATTGTATTCAACCCGTATTCAGCTCGCTGTAGCTATAGCGAATATGAAAATAGTGATCTTAATGGAAAGAGAACAAGGATGAAAAGGAAAGGGAAGAGAAAGGTTCAAAAGAGTGTTAGTAGAGTTTCACATTCCGCCGTGTTAACATCTAAAAACGCAAAGATTTTAGAGAAATTAGGATTCCAAGTGAATTGGAATAATGTCGTCAACAGCGGCAATAAGTGAGATCTTAGATGTTGAAAGGCAAATACATTTTTTTAACGAGATAAAAAGTCTAGAGTACCATTCCCACGGTCCCTATGCAAACCAAAGATTATCAAATTCTGATGAGATAAGAATCCCAATTAATTCGCAAGATAACTATAGCCTACCATGCAGATCGTTCCTACTTATTGAAGGTGAAGTTAAGTGTAAAAAGACTGCAATAGGTGTAGACGGTGTGAGTAACATTATAGATGCACAGTATAAACTAGTAAGTAATGCAATCGGGTTTATGTTTGATGAAATAAGATATGAGTTGGCTGGTCACCCTGTAGCAAAGTCGCGTCTTGTAGGTCTCACAAGTACTATTAAAGGTTTACTGTTGAAAAGTGTGTTTGATAAAAATACTTACCATTTGGCCGGTTTCGACAGGGAGGGGTATACTCTAACCGAAAACAAGTTCAGTTTTTGTATTCCATTAAAATTACTTTTAGCTTTTTTTGAAGATTTTCAACAAATTATATTAAATCTGAAACAAGAACTCGTACTGTTAAGATCGCCGTCGGATATTAATTGCATCGAATCGGCAACTGGTTCAAGTGTTCAGATAGACATTACAAAATTACAGTGGAAAGTGCCATACTTACAACTTGAAGATCATGTACGCCTTAGGTTTTTACGCCTACTTGATAGCGATCGTCCGTTAAAACTTGCTTTTAGAAAATGGGAAATTCACGAATATCCTGTTTTACCGGCAACAAAAGTACACAGTTGGACAATTAAAACCGCTTCGTATTCAGATGCGCCGAGATTTGTAATTTTAGCCTTTCAAACAGATAGAAAATTGAAATATAATTCTACAATGGCTAAATTTGACCTGTGCGAGTTGTATAATGTAAAATTGTATTTAAATTCTGTTTACTTTCCCTATGATAACCTTCTCGGTAACAAACAGTTAATGTATAGAATGTTTTTAGATTTTGCAGGAAGCTATTCTAATTCGCCGGTAAATTCTGAACATGGGAATGAAATTGATTTTAGTACATTCACTAAAGATACACCGATTATGGTGATTGACTGCTCACACCAGACAACAACTTTAAAGAGTTCAGTAGACGTCAGACTTGAGTTTGAATTTGGAAAAGATGTGCCGGCTGCAACTGCTGCTTATTGTATTTTAATAAGCGATAATGTTGTAGAGTATACACCATTAACATCTATGGTGAGAGAGGTGCAGTAGTTTTTCCGATAGAGTGCAGCAGGTAGGCTATATAAGTTGGAGTGGGTAGGTTTTATGTCAGTAGGTGAAAGGCCATGCTATCGAGTAGAAGTTCGTCATCGTGTGACTCTCTATCGCAATCAACTTCTTCAACCTTACTTCAAGATTATCTAGTTGGGAAAGAAGAGGATATCTACGAGCGATTACCATCTTGCTATACCGGCGATTTATTGTCAGGATTAGAAGACATGGGTGAAATTTGTTCTTCGAAACCGTCGAGGAAACTGTATTCGGAAGCGGCAGCGCAGTGTGATCTAGACAAGGAGGATAAATGTGCGCGGGTGGAAGAAGAGGAGGAGGAGGAGGAGGAGGGGGAAGTGAGTGATGGATATTCGAGGAAGAACAAACGTGGAAGTGATGATTCGTTCGCTGTTGTTGAGTTTCATGGTTTCAAGGATGAAAATAATCAGTTCATTTTAAAGGAATTTGCGATGATTGATCCAAAAAATACTTACATTATTCTACATTTTAAACCGCCATTTCCAAAATCAGAGCTATCATGGAAGACATATCGCGAAGTGTGTTGGTTGGAATTTTATCATCATAAAATAAAATGGGAATTGGGCGAAATCGATTATTCTGATGATACAATAAGAGCTTATCTTAGAAACTATGATAGAATATACACAAAGGGTGGAGAAAAAGCAGAGTTTTTGAAGAAATTTCACAATAAAGTTGAAACAATACCGGATAATTTTGAAAGACCTGATTATAGAAAGTTCTCTAGTTGTTGGACTTTTGATGCTTGCAAAATTCATAATAAGATTGCCGATGGTAGGTGCGCATTATTCAGTGCTAAACACTATTTATCATCAATGTTGTGTAAAGCGGAGGAGAGAGGAATTGATCGGAAAATAGATTATTTGTGCGAGGGGGATAGGATGAAAAGTATGAAGACATGTCCATTTTACACCAAGGAGAATAAACGCAAGTATGCACGCCAAGGATTCTATTATAATGGAGAGGAAGTGGTTTGTGTATGGTGTGGATATCAATTGTACTTGCACAGGGCGAGAATCTGCAATCTAACAAGCGATGTTGCTAATCCGGTGAATTTTTCTGTTCTTTTACCACTCATATAAATACTTGAATGCAAACAGAAATTGCTTAGTATTGTGTAGTAAGCCAACAGTGTTGCTATGGATCCAAGCAAATGGTTAAGTGCTGATAGTGAATTGGAATCAAAATTACAAAACTATATTGATTGGTTTGAAGTGTGTGAAGAGGCTATCGCAAAAACTAAAAGTAAAGGAGGTGATGTTGAATTTGCAAAACAATTAAAGGCGATTTTTCTAGATACTGTCGATATTAATGAAATAAGTGATTATCTACGTTATTACAGACCATTGAAATTAAGCGTTTATAAACTATTACAAATTGAAGATCAAGTGTTGCGCAATATGTGAAACAAAAGGTTATTGACTGCTCACAGACATGTTTTAACATGTCTGTCCTTGAGCGGAGAAGAAATCTGGTGGTGGGGATAAGGAAACCGGCGGCGGGTGATTGCAGGCGGCAGCATATTTTTCATCATTACCAGTTTTTCGCCGGTCGAGTACAGTTGTGCTTTTCTCAACCGCCATGTATCAGCAGCGACAACAGCAGCAGCAGCAGCAGCAGCAGCAGCAGCAGCAGGAATCGCGTCCATTCAGTTTGACTAGATTCAATGAGACATCGCGGGAGAATATTCCTATTGTACAAATACATGGATTGAAATCTGACTTTAGTTATCCTATTCAAAAAGCAAGGTTAGCTCGCACACAATTTGGAACAAGAATTATACTGCGATTATATGAAATTAATAATCATGGCGGACATTCGTACTTTGATGTATATTTGCCGGAAAAGTTTCTATCCGAGTTGAATGCTCAAACTTTGGAAAGTTTCAATAGCGGGAGATATGTTATGAGATGTATTCATCAGGAGGACAAACCATCGCTGATTCTTCTGGATAATGCAGCATGTTAGAGCAATGTGGAAGATAGTGGTATAGGCCTGTTTCTTAGCTGAATATAAAATGAGATTTCTATATTAGACTATTATGAATATTTTTCACAGTAGTCTAGTGTAGAAGCGAAATCAATGTTTCAGTTTTGAGATGGGGAAGCGCTTTAAGCTAACGCCTGCAGCTTCGTACAGCACAAAGATGGAGCTAGTTAAACCTGATGGCAAACTGTCAAGTTTAATTAAATTCATCCTCCTGTCGGGTGGAAAGCGAAGCAATAAAAGTGAGTATATAGGATAAGTAGACTGCAGTATAGGCCTGTTTCTTAGCTGAATATAAATTGAGATTTTCCATATTAGACTATTATGAAAAATATTTTTCACAGTAGTCTAGTGTAGAAGCAAAATCAATGTTTCAGTTTTGAGATGGGGAAGCGCTTTAAGAGTGCTAACGCCCGCAAATTCTTACGGCAAAAAGATGGAGCTAGTTAAACCTGATAGCAAACTATCAAGTTTAATTGAATTCATCCTCCCGTCGGGTGGAAAGAGAAGAATATATAATATTAGGTAAGTATTGCATTTGATTTAGTATAAGTTTGTTAGAGCTACAGTTAGGTAGTAGTAGCAGCGCGCAGTGAGAGCTTCTTTAAAACATAACCTTAAAAATGTCTCAATGTTTTAGTTTTGCAAAGTTCAAGAAATTATCCAGATTGTTAATGGGTATAAGTTTGGATGAGTTTAAAGAGCTAGCTAATAGTGTAAAATTCTCACAATATTGTGTTGAAAATGTTAAGAAAGATAAGGATGATTATGATGATAAGGTGTCATCTGATAGCGATGACTCATGGAAAAATTCTAGTTCAAAATATTCCATCCTCTCTGAAATTTATGAGCTCTTAGATATTGTAATTGAGGAACGTGGACATTTTCACTATGGATGTAGCAATGATCATCCCATTACTACAATTACAGATTCTAATCAGTTGTGGGAAGTTATTTTCGATCTGGCAGAGCTGAAATGTATCAGAAAGGGCTAACATTGTTAGATTGATGGTAGAGTATGTTTTTCACAACAGTTAGGCTCAAGTAATTTCAGATTTTTAGTTACATCATGTCTGTAGACAGGTTCGGACGTGTTTCACGTGGTAAACATATTATTGATAGTGAAAAACAAATAGATGAACTTAAGAAAACAATTTTGACTAGATCAAATTTTGATAAAGAAAAAACAGCTTTAGTCTCAACTGACTATCTTCATTCGAGTTTGAAAATAATTATCGAAGAAGCAAAGGGGCAAAGAGAAAAACTGCTCAGTAAAGATGAATTCAATAAAGAGAAAAAAGATAATTTACTGACTAGAACAGAATTCAAAAATGAGAGAGAAAAGCTGCTTAGTAAGGAAGACTTCAAAAAAGAGAAAAAAGATAATTTACTGAGTAGAACAGAGTTCAAAAATGAGAAAGAGAAACTGTTTAGTAAAGATGACTTTAATAAAGCTAAGAAAGATATTTTACTGACTAGAACAGAATTCAAAAATGAGAGAGAAAAACTACTCAGTAAAGATGACTTTAATAAAGAGAAAAAAGATAATTTGCTGAGTAGAACAGAGTTTAAAAATGAGAAAGCCGGATTTGTCTCCTTTGAAAATCTTAACACAAGTATAAAAGTATTAGAAAGCCTTTTAATCGATTATGTACATAATAGTCAGGATTACAAGAATTATTTAAATACTATAATGTATCAATATGCTTATCATTTGATAGGAAAGTGTCTAATAGCTATGAGAACTTTCAACTGGGAGGAATTGGAAAGTCGTGGGCTTACACTAGAACATTGTGTTGATGAGTTTTTTCGTAGGATTAATATGTCAGAGCCAGAGGTTAAATATGATGCTAACCAGTTTCCAACACCAGAGCAACAACGGTTAATAAATCGTTATAAAAACTACTCATAAAAAGATTTTTTAGACAAAGAAAGTTCTAGCAATGAGAGAGATAGGACTTCCATTTTATAGGTGATGGAGGTGGAGGAGGCAATTCAAAATGGCTGTTAACATAGTTATTTATTTTTTTCTTTCCTAACCTTACCCCCACACAGTGCGGGCTTGAATGATGTCTAAAAAAAAAAAGAAAAATTCATGCAGTACAGGTTTGGGCGAAGCCTAAAAAAAAGAGAAAAAGTGGAAACAATTCAAAATGGCTGTTTTCATGTAGTACAGGTTTGGGTGATGCCTACAAAAAGAAAATGGCTGTTTTAAACAAGGTTATTTATTTGTTCTCTCCTAAACTTATCCCCCCCACCAAAAAAAAAAGTGGAAACAATTCAAAATGGCTGTTTTCATGTAGTACAGGTTTGGGCAAAACCTACAAAAAAGGAAAAAGACCGTGGGCGCGCGCGCCATTTTCCTTTGGACAGGGGCAGGGGGGCTTGAAGGGGGATAGGTCCAGGGGGCTTGAGGGGGGGTAAACGGGTCCCCCACTCCAACATGTGCAGCCAATGGCGTGCCTCAAAAATTTACAAAATGGCCGACTCCCCCCTAAAGGGGCGTGGCCTTCTCCCATTGGCCAGGGGGGGCGTGGCCTAAGGGGGGTGACCTTGAAATGCAGGCCTGTGATTGGTTAGGCCGTTCCTGCAATACCACACTACTGCTCTTTGATGCTTTTAATCTCATCAATCTCAAATTCATCATCAATCTCTTTTTTTTCAAGTTAGTTTGAAGTGACTGACAATTGAATAAACTGACAAATATACATAAACAGAATTTATTAGTTTCGAATTCCTTTGAGTGCTATTAGTTTATACTGAAGACTTCCGCAATGGCGGATATTGAAAACAGTATTGAATAGCTGATGGAAATCGATGAATGCTACTGTACAAAAATATCAGTCACCACCGGAAATCGAACCACGGACCTCTCAATTGCCGGTCGGGCGCCTTAACCACTAGACCATGGAGACCTTTCTGCACAGCAGCATTCATTTTTAACTTAGCCATATCTGCTCGTATCTCACAAGTTAGTTTGAAGTGTCAGTTCAATTGTCAGTCACTTTAGACCTCATTCCACTAAGGAACCATTCAGCTCCTTGGTTTATTCTGGGTTATATGATTATGCGGAGAATCTTCCACTCCAACATAACTTACATGGCCTAACTTGGAAAGGTTGAGTATTATTGTATAAATAAGGTTTTGAGAACCTTTAGTTAAGAAAAGTGAGTCTTTAAGATGCAATGAACCTTAGCTTAGAAAGATTCTCAGTTATTCCAGGACATTGTTATTCCAATCCAATCATTATAATCATGATGTCGGCCACCTTAAGGAACATTAATAATATTTTTTGAAGGCCAAGATCACCTCATGATTGGCGAGAGGGTAGGGGCAGTGAAAAGGTCACCGTGTGGAAATTGTTGCCTCACTGCTGTGGATTGGTGCTGTATAGACCTCAAGTTTTGATACTCATAGGATCATCAATTTTATTAAAGATCGCAAAAGTTTGGTCGTTCTTCTCCAAGTGAGTCATTACAGCGCTGCTGAATAGAGCTTTAAAGCAACTTTAGAAGTTGAGAAGTTGGCGCGCGCGCACGCGTTTCATAGCCAAGCAGAGCACCACCTAAATTGAATGGCTTATGTTCTACAGAATGAATTTATATCATTATGAAATTCCCCTATCTTATAAGTACGTGAGTTAGGAGCCGTACAGTGATTGAAGTGTCACTCTTGCCCTTGTACGATCACAATGTGAGCAAGATTGAAATTAGCCTCTTGAAGCAAGTAACCGTTTTCTAAAGTAATTTATTATTGATTGCCTAAAATTTGATGGAGCAATATAATTCTTCGTGTAGGCCTTGGTAATTTCAATTTTTTCTTGGCTCTATCAATTATTGAGTTCGTAACATTTTGATATTGGTACACTGATTCATTTTTTCAGAAACAGCTGCAAACATCAAAGTTTCGTTCAAAGTTCTGTATGATTTTTCGAAGCAACCAAAAACATCATACGTTCTTCTTATTTTTATATGATCCAAAATGTAGCAGTAAGCCGACGGGCTGAAGAACCTGCTCTCAAATAACATATTTTGTGATGCGAAACTCATGCTAGTTTATCCTAGAAGAAGGTGTTAACGAAAAACGGCCGTTTTTAAACAGGTATTTAAACAGGACGCGCTTTTGAATGTGACAAAACTCTTTCAACCAGGACCTCACGCTTACAAACACGCTTACATATTCAGTTTTGTCCAATCAATTCAATGAGATTGGAACATTATCGCTAACTGCACGGTTAAGCCTCAGCTTCCAACAAAACAGAAAGAGGACAAAACGAACAGAATTTAGAAAATGACGGAAAATAAAACAATTTATAACTCGATTTGCTTTGTGGTTATATATAGTTTATAATGACATAATATGATAATAATGTATTCAATGGATTATAAATATAATCCCCTATCACATTAATAACGTTCTATAAATAATCTGCTACCAATAACAGGCTAGAAGTTTACCTTCAATTTCCAACAACACCCTTAATACTGCAAAATGTAGGCGTGAATTAATGGGGATGAACTGAAATGGTTTGAATAATATCTTATTGGCAGAAAACAATGTTTAGAACTAGCTGCAGTAGTTGAGGATAGTGTAGTAAAGAATAAATCTGATAAGTTGGATGTCCAAGCTGGGGTGTTGAATACTAGGCCCATTGCTTTTTTTTTGTTATATGTTAACCGTTCAACTTAAGTAATAATTAGTGGTAGAGCACTCTTATTTCCAGACGATACATCACTCATTTTCAGCAAATCTGTTCTAGATAATTTAGAAATAGATGCCCATAAAGGAGTGCAGTCCATTATCCAATTTCTAAATCAGTTGGAATTAGCGACAAATAGTAAAAAATATAGCTTCAATTAAAAAAAAATCACAATTCAAATGAAGATAGGGCTATAAGCGTGATTGCAAACGATAATCAACTAGACCAGAAAGAAAAAATTTCACTTCTAGGAGTTTTTTTGGATAGACGATTGACCTGGGATCCATACATTGAGAAAATATGAGTTTCATCTGGGGTATTAGTCCTGCGACAGCTCGCTAGATATGACAACATTTCTTTTTTACAGCTTACCGTGGATTCTTACTGTCACATATTAGGCATGCTATATTAGCATGAGGTAATTCATCAAAACAAAACCTTGATAGGGCGTTTTAGATCCAAAAGAAAGCTCTCAGGTGTATGGAAAGAGTAAATAGATTAGATTCATGTAGGCCGTTGTTCAAGAGACTCGGTCTTCGAACTGTACCCTGCTTATATGACTGTGCATGACGCTACTTTATATGTAGAAGAGAGAAAATCTTGACGTACACGATTGTAATACAAGAAGCTGAGGAGATTATCATTTGGTGAGTCACGATAGTAACTTATTCACACAAAAACCAAGTTATATTGGTAGGAAACTCTACAATAAGTTACCGCAGTTTTTAAAAGTCTTAAAAATATAGAGATATTTTCAAAATAATTGAAAAAATATTTTGTTGATGAAGCTTTTTATAGTGTACAAGAGTTCCTTTTACATAAAAATTAAGCCACACCTCAACTAATTGATATAGTGATTAGACTTGTCTTATACTCCTTAACTGGAGTCGCTAAGGCGTAATCTACAAAAAAAGAAGATTATTACGCAAGTCTCAATCACATATTTATTCATAAGTACGAAGTATGAACAAGATAAGTAGCCTACAGATAGGAGTACTACAATGATGAGCTGAATGAAAGTCGTCTTGAGAATTCAATTACGAATTACTCTATGATTCTCCTTATGGAATTAAGACCTACAAAAAGATACGACCCAGGGGCATCCACCATCTGTTATACAATAATTTCTTTGGTAGTTAGCAATGATGCATGAGAACACTGTTGATGAGTTGATCTTTTAATAAGACAAAATGCAGAATTTTCGAAACTTTCAAATCAATTCAACATCAATAAAGTCTCCTATTGCCAGCAAACACCTGGAGTAGTTTTCCACACATTCAAAAATGTGTGATGTTAGTTACCTCATTATTTATAATTCGAGAACGGCTAATGATCTTTGGTTTGACTCATCTTCCGCTCCAGACAACTGACTACTAAAACATTGCGAATTCAAAAATGGGATAGTTATGAAGAGTGATATACAATCAAAAGTTGATGTATGAAGAAAATTGAATTCGGCATCACTTCAGATTCACTTTTTCGTTAATTTTGAGCTCATTTAAATTTCGTGGAAAATTATTTTCTCAATAAATTATTCAACTTGGTAGAATTTTAGTATTGATGTTATTGCATTGGTGAAATCACAAGTTAGATTAAGCTATGAGTTGAAATCAGATTAACGGATTGTTAGGTGATATCACGGTGGTAGAAGACAGTGTAGGGCGCATGAAATATAACAGGGACGGATGCGAAACCGATCCGCTACAGGCTATTGAAGTTTGGCTATTGAGTTCGACTGTATCGCATAGAGAATTGTATCGTGTGTGCTGCAATGTATTTGACTCTGCTTCACTTTAAAGAAGTTACTCCCTCATACCTTCAAGGGCGGTACAGCCCGGTTCGCCGGGCCGGTGTATAAAAAGTTATAATTCGATTTAGGCAGACGTGGGACATATTGCATAGCAATTAACTGATTCACCTATTTTATGAGTACTTGTAGATTGAAATTTTGAACATTCATTTGCTATTTTTATGTTTGTACCTGTTATCTCTCATTACTCGTTTTATATTAAAATTCGAACTGATAATAATAGGCTATATCGCGAAGTGAAACCAATAATTTGTCGGTGTCTGATATGTTTTGTTATTGGAATTGGGGTGATCTGGTTAGGAAACACTCAAACTGGGACTTGGAACTTCGAATAGTTGCATAAGAGCTTCGTGACTTGACTGTCAATGGGACTTACTTCTCTTGCTGAGCCAGCTGTGCTTCAAAGTGTAACTAACTGCTAGAGCGAGCTTTACAATCGAAGTTTCACTTTGAAGTTTGAAAACAAGTCAAAAACAGTTTTGAAAACTGTCGGAAGCCATCTGCTAACTTACATGTTCGCTGCCACTATATGGCTTCAGGTAATGACACATTAAATAGATGGATAACAACATCTCCGTTGTGTTTTTACGCTAGGTTATATGATTTTGAACTCTGATGGTATGTTTTTCAGGTGACAAAACTTTCTGTTCACCGGAAAGTTTGGAAAATTGTAATGAGGAGGAATATTATAAAAATAATATACCTTAGCTTCCACTACGAATGCACAGATCATGCGAAGCATGCAACGAATAGAGGTTTATTACGTTCGACGAGAACTTCCGTTTTTGGAAAACTGCATCAGCTCAGTAAAATAGTTATTTATGTATTAAGAGCGTGAAGCGCGACTTTATCGCTCGAGCCAAAACATTTACTGCGCGACGCATAGCGGAGCGCAGTAATTTTGCGAGAGCGATAAAGAAGCTTCACGCGCGAATTGCATACAATATTTTTCCTACAACTGCAGTTCTGGATTACAACACAATAAAAACTTGTAGTTTGTAACATCACAGACCGTGCGCGGATTTGGTTAGCGTGCGCCATTTTGAGGTTATGTGAATTCACGGATTCCGCGATCCACCAATGAGAAGACATCAAAATCAAAACAGAAGCGTAAAGAAAACAGCTGGCGAGCGTAAAGTACTTTACCGCTTGCTGAGCAGTAAAGAGGCATTTTACAATTAGTTTTCAGTACGTAAAGAACTACTTTACGAGCAGTTGTAGGAAAATAAATTTTCCTTTTCCCTATTTCTCAGTGATACACTATATTAATTTCTACACAATAAAACATTTTGATCGAAGAAAATACTTTTTTAACAGCAAAGTTATGGTTGGTAATCTTTTAATCAAGGAAGCAATACCTCATGAATCTTTGCACAATGAAAACCGCGTTTGATCTACTTGATCTGAAATTCGATTTCCAAGCCGACATATTGTACCCGTCATTATTGCAGAAGTAGAATGACTTACAAATAAATATGAGTCTCTTATAGCTCCGGTCAGCTCCTTTGTAGCTGCAGACAGGAGGTATGATCAATTTGTTTTCTTGGATCATTTGTCAATATTAAACCTATCACACTAAATCTACAATAATCAAGTCTTAGGTTAATAATAAAATAATTACACATACAGGGAAACATTAGATTCTCAGTTATATCTGGATACTAGTTGACTCATCGCGCGTTGCTGTGACCTCAAAATAAATTATCCTTGATTTTATTAGACTGAGGCTACATTTCAAATTCCTTTCTTCTAGGACTATTAGGGAAGAAGTTAGTCCTAGGGCCTAGGGCTCTTCCAGCTGATGAGAGAGGCCTCCTTCGTTGTTTTCTTACTCACCACCTCTAAATAAAGAAACATTTGAAATTTAACCTACGACTATTATGGTAGAAGTTAGTCCTAGAGCTCAAAAAAAACCACAGACAACATGCCGTGCGCTGTCAGTTATGCTTAGTTACCAAGGCCCAAATCACACGGTCATATGTCAATATGTCAATATAGTAGAAATCATATGGCCGTTTGTGTAGTACGCTCTTCGGACTAAAACATAGCGTTAAGGTCTGAAGAGTCACCTACAGTCGAATCGGCTATGGTACTATATACATATACATATGGCCGTAGTAGTATTCGTAGAAATATAAATCATCTGTTGTCCCTATCTTGACGCATGCCTTTTTCCCTTACGCGGTTCTAAATTTTGTTCAAATTAGGCCATCTGTCGTTTTGCGTTATTAAAAAAAAAACTTGGTCAACATGTTGTGCCAACAACAGTCAACTGTCAGTTAGTCAGTTGTATTTTGCTACTAAACGGCTAGATAATTGTTTTTTAACCGACTTCCAAAAACAACAAGGTTACTATATTCGACCTGTTTTTTTTTTATGTTTGTACATCAATCATTTGAACAATATCGAACCGATTTCGATGAATTTTTTTTTTAATGAAAGAGCATCGCTCAGCGGTGGTCCCATTCAAGTTTCGCAATGATCGGCCCAATACTTAGCCCAATATTAAACAAAAAGGAGCATTCTTCGATGTCTTCATTTCAATCAAGTTTGAATAGGATAGTTCCACACATAACCGCCAATCGGATAACCGGTGTCGTTTACCAGGCAAATCATTGTATCATATGGAGCGCTTTACATCTAGACGGTTTTCGAAATCATATGATGCAATGCAATTATGCCAGGTAAACGACATCGGTTACCCAAAGCTGGTTTAGTGTGAAACAAGCCTGTAATGTCCCGTTTTGACCAATCACGTGAACTTAATTTGAATCGAGACTGAGAAGAATATAATATTTCTGTCCATATGTTCATATGAAAATTGTAAATAATTTAGTTGATGTTATTGAGTCATAGAAATAAGGTTATTTAGTTTCAATCATAAGTTGGAGAATTTGGAAAAACAGCTGATCTCAGAAGTATTTTTAGTTTCCCTGCTGTGATATATTAAGAATATTTATTCGCCATTATCGTTCATGTGCGTTCAATAGGCTATTTTGAGGTTATTTTTAATGATCCTTTTGTACTAGCTCAAAGTTTATGTTTTTTATATTAAAAAAATTAATATGACTAATATCACAAAAACTATCGTACATAACTCATCCGGGAAGATGTTTACCATACTCGTATGATATACCGCACTCAACTTCATCTCCTGCATTTACTTATCATATTCCCAGTAAGCACAATATTTTCCACACTTGTAATGTAATATAGGCCTACTATTTCAGTGTAGGTATATTCAGAAAGGGACCACATCAAAATGAATCAAAAGCCATTTCACTTTTAAGAAGCCTTTCGCTATTATAATTTTCCTAAATACAATATTCCACATTAAATAAAACGTTGTAGAATTTTCCTTAGTATATCTTTTCTTATAAGTGGATTTTTAGTTATTTAACTTCCGATATTATAAATTAATTATTGGCTTCCTAATTCGATAAATATTTCATAATGTAGGCTCTATGAAATTTCTCATGTTCTCAAAGTTTGAAAATTCAACTGAAAAGCTTGAAATAAAACATATTTAAAAACAAAAAAAGAAACCGACTTCAGTGAAATGATTAAATACTCACGTACTAAAAAGTTTAAAATAAAGTATTTACTTTAAACTGAGAAAATTTTAAATTTCATACAAGTAATCTTTTGAAGTCGGCGCCATATTTCCCATAAACTTCTAAAATATAAAAAAATAATTACTCTGTGATGTTTTCCATGACGAAATAATTGAACAATCTAATATCAAAACTGACACTGTAATTCAGTAAAAGTTAGTGTAAATCACATTTAATTGAAATACAGTGTTAGTTTTGATATTAGATAGAATTTCTTATCAATTACTGTACTTCAGTAAAAGTGAGTGTATATCACATATTTAATTGAAATACAGTGTTAGTTTTGATATTAGATAGAATTTCTGATCAATCACTTCCTGGTGGTTCGGAACCCACCTAAAACTGTATAGGTCCAACTCATCAATCTTCATCATCCAATTCATTACCCACACAAAGGTCTCAGACCTATGTGGGCTTCATCCTCCAAAAAAATACAGTGTTAGTTTTGATATTAGATAGAATTTCTTATCAACTTCATAAAATATTTGGCGCCGACTTCAAAAGATTACTTGTATGAAATTTAAAATTTTCTCAGTTTAAAGTAAATACTTTATTTTAAACTTTTTAGTACGTGAGTATTTAATCATTTCACTGAAGTCGGTTTCTTTTTTGTTTTAAAATATGTTTTATTATGTATATATATTTTTTGACAAATATTATATTTTAATACTTATAATGCTATTCCTGACTAAAATTCAGATATCATAATGAAACATATATTAAAACAAAAAAAGAAACCGACTTCAGTGAAATGATAAAACACTCTCGTACTAAAAAGTTTAAAATAAAGTATTTACTTTAAACTGAGAAATTTTTAAATTTCATGCAAGTAATCTTTTGAAGTCGGCGCCAAATATTTTATGAAGTTGATAAGAAATTCTATCTAATATCAAAACTAACACTGCATTTTTTTGGAGGATGAAGCTCACATAGGTCTGCGACCTTTGCGTGGGTGATGAATTGGATGATGGAGATTGTTGAGTTGGACCTACAGTTTTAGGTGGGTTCCGAACCAACAGGATGTGATTGATCAGAAATTCTATCTAATATCAAAACTAACACTGTATTTCAATTAAATATGTGATTTGCACTCACTTTTTCTGAAATACAGTAATTGATAAGAAATTCTATCTAATATCAAAACTAACACTGTATTTCAATTAAATGTGATTTACACTCACTTTTACTGAATTACAGTGTCAGTTTTGATATTAGATTGTTCAATTATTTCGTCATGGAAAACATCACAGAGTAATTCTGTTATATTTTAGAAGTTTATGGGAAATTTGGCGCCGACTTCAAAAGATTACTTGTATGAAATTTAAAATTTTCTCAGTTTAAAGTGAATACTTTATTTCAAATTTTAGTACGTGAGTATTTAATCATTTCACTGAAGTCGGTTTCTGTTTTTGTTTTAAAATATGTTTTATTTCAAGCTTTTTAGTTGAATTTCCAAACTTTGAAAATTTGAGAAATTTCTTAAAGCCTACTTTATGAAATATTTATTGAATTAGGAAGCCAATAATTAATTTATAACATCGAAAGTTAAGTAATTAAAAATCCACTTATAAGAAAAGATAAACTAAGGAAAATTCTACAACGTTTTATTTAATGTGGATTATTGTATTTAGGAAAATTATAATAGCGAAAGGCTTCTTAAAAGTGAAATGGCTTTTGATTCATTTTGATGTGGTCCCTTTCAGAATATACCTACACTGAAATAGTAGGCCTATATTACGTTACAAGTGTGGAAAATATTGTGCTTACTTGGAATATGATAAGTAAACGCAGGAGATGAAGTTGAGTGCGGTATATCATACGAGTATGGTAAACATCTTCCCGGATGAGTTATGTATGATATTTTTTGTGATATTAGTCATATATATTTTTTTAATATAAAAAACATAAACTTTGAGCTAGTACAAAAGGATCATTAAACATAACCTCAAAATAGCCTATTGTACGCACATGAACGATAATGGCGAATAAATATTCTTAATATATTTGTAATAATAATAAATATATATAAATAATAAATTCTACAACGTTTTATTTAATGTATTTGTGCTTACTGGGAATATGATAAGTAAACGCAGGAGATGAAGTTGTCGTTTACCCGGCATAATTGCATTGCATCATATGATTTCGAAAACCGTCTAGATGTAAAGCGCTCCATATGATGCAATGATTTGCCTGGTAAACGACACCGGTTATCCGATTGGCGGTTATGTGTGGAACTATCCTATTCAAACATGATTGAAATGAAGACATCGAAGAACATCGAAGAATGCTCCTTTTTGTTTAATATTGGGCTAAGTATTGGGCCGATCCTTGCGAAACTTGAATGGGACCACCGCTGAGCGATGCTCTTTCATTAAAAAAAAATTCATCGAAATCGGTTCGATATTGTTCAAATGACTGATGTACAAACATAAAAAAAAAACAGGTCGAATATAGTAACCTTGTTGTTTTTGGAAGTCGGTTAAAAAATTGGTTCAGCCGTTCTTGAGTTATAAAGAGTGTAACTAGCACGACTTTCTTTTATATATTGTTAGGCAATATTCTCAGGTTGGGCTCCAATTCCTCTATTTGAAAGATGGAATGGAAATAAAATGTAATGTTCCATCAGCTGTGTCCGGATAATAGGCTCTAACATACAAACTCACGCAAGGCTTGGCTGTATTGAAATTTCGCCTCCTGAAAATACTCCATAACGAATAAACGTCCACTACCTCTCAAACAAATGATAATTATAAATTACCACTAATCAAAGAGATAGAGGGCGTTTTCGAGCTGAGTACAATCAAATATCTGAAAGCAATAATATTACCACTAGGTGTTCTGTTGTATGACTGGTGTAAGGAGGATTTCTCTGGTAGACTGTAGACGATCTCACTGAAGCAACTGAACCTTTTA
Source organism: Conomelus anceps (assembly GCA_948455865.1). NCBI lineage: Eukaryota > Metazoa > Arthropoda > Insecta > Hemiptera > Delphacidae > Conomelus > Conomelus anceps. The sequence goes on from OX418216.1 coordinate 100,846,632, forward strand.
TGCTAAGGTCAGTCAAGGTATCCTTGAAACCACAAGTGGACTTTCTCATGAAGTACCACAGGCAAATGGACCCTAGGCTATGTGTGCGAGAACGTGTACTTAGTCTAATACCAAGCAAGAAACTCCAAGAGAAAAATACACAAAAGTCAATTAACAGTATAATTTATTAATGCTAATCAAATAAATCATGTGACTCAGTAATTGTATGACAAGAATAAAATAATCTCCACTTGAGATATTTAATTTCCAAAAACGTTCTTTAAATTCTTGAATGAAGTTTGAGTTTTTAACTTAATAATTAGGAATAATTTTCCTGTGTGAGGAATTAGACCTAAGGGTCACTATTATATGTTGAACGTCTTTACTAGATATTACATGAATTCAACTTGGTATGTTACACTGATATATGCGGCGAGATTTGAATTATTGGCCATGGAATTCACACTCAAAAAGCTTTTATAATGATAATTATACCTGATCAGGATTTAACTCACGCACTTTCCTTGTATTCAGCCCCCTTTTACGATGCGCTTGGTTTTTTCAGCCTCGTGGACATCAGAATTTCTTGGAGTTGGTGGTGGTAGTTTTAATCGCCAGGTTTATCACAGTTTGATGGTTTTTACAATAAAAGAATGTACGATCAAAAACATTCAACATAAGAGGACATTTAACATTTACTAGGAACTTTAAACACTTGTGCTACATTTATTAAATTAAAGCAAGTTAAGGGATACGCGAATCCTGCGTCCTTCTCCTTCAGTCTTTTAGTAGTAAGTCCTCTAGAACTTTTTTCGGGAACCGGAAAAAGTCCTAGAACAGCTGAAAAATTTTCGGCAATGTGGCCTATAAATCGGTCAGCCAAAGCATGAATTAATATAAAATCTTAAATGTAGCACTAAAATTAATATTTGCAAAGGGAGACTCAAAATGGGTCTCAGGGAATTGTAAGCTTTCCTTTTAACATTTTAAATAATTTCAGTAGAAATAAATTACAAAACAAATATCCAAACATTCATGCAGTACTTGGCTTGTAATAACAAGTCCAGCCTACATTATCACGGCTTGAAATGATGATTTAACATTTGACATAAATTTGGGATATTTGTTGGTTCATGTAGAGCTTGAAATTATATAAGAAATTGTAGGATAGCAATATGTTTGATATTCTTAATCAGAGTAGAGCTTTTTCACTATTTATATCTGTCATATCGGGTTTGAATTTTCGCTCCAACAGACGCCATCATCAATAGATGAATGGCCGACTGGAGCGCGGCGTTTTCAAATCTTAAGGCATAGAGGTTGATTCAAAATGTCCCCTCACAATATATAGATAATCAGATTTTGGAGCAGTTCTGACTTTTGAATTTTCTCAAAATTTTCCTTATAAATGGTAATTGACTATAATTCAAGTGTTTGAAAATATGAGCTCATATTTGGGAACTTTTCATACTCTAGAACGTAGCAATCGCGTATAAACTGTAGTTTAACTTTTTCATTCGCGAAGTATGTTATAGAATATTCTCGTTACACTATAAATTAATTAATTTATTATTTGTTTCTCAATTAGCCTAGTGGGAAGTTACAACTGTTGTTTTGAGACGTGATTTGCATTCTCCTAGTGTGACACACATTGGTTTCTTCTTGATTACAAGATATTCAATTAATTACAATGGTGATGATTAAAAAAATACATAAAGTCTAAATACATACAGATTGTATAATACAGGCCACATTCATTTGAAGCTCCAAAGATACTCTCAAATTATTGCTCCAGTCTCTGGTCTCAACTCTATTAAAGATTTTTCCTTTGTTGTTCAGATTATCAAAGAAAATCGGGGTGACGCAACTATATTATCAAGAACCAATCTCAAAGAGATCTCCTGTTACGCAACGAACTGATTCAATGATTATTTATGTCTTCTTTATTAGTAAATACATTTCTCACTATTTATTTGTGTATCTCATTCTCTACTACTAGAAATAGAAGATAACTGAAAAAACAATGCTCATCATTGTTGCAAGTGTCAGTCTCGATAATAGAATGAAAGAGCTTTTCACTTCAAACAGGAATTTGGAGATTTTCAAACAACGATTTGAGCATGAACGGGTAGACTAAAATTACCACTTGGAAACAGGAAGATGAATAGAGAATAATCAAGAGAAAAATATGAAAAGAGTGAGGAGGGAAGAAGAAGAGAGGAATATTGAGAGAAAATGTGCTAAAGTGGGAACAGGAATAGTAGCAGAACATGATACATTCTTCAGTTTCTCTAAAAAACAAACCAACGAGTTTCTCTTTGAGTCGATTCTGTCTAAAAGCTCAAGTAGCTACTGAGCTGCGGATTTATCTGTTGTAAACAACTTTTCCAAGGTAGCAAAGCTCTGTAGATTCAATTTAGATCCAGCTATTCAATCTAACGGCATAGCTTTCAAGAAGTGACTATTGAAATACAACTTGAGAACACGAGAGATGGGGATGATGATTAGAGCTTATGTCAGCCTTATTTCCACTATAATTATTCATGTGAGTGAGTGACGATAGAACTACTAGATATTGAATATTCATGAGCAAAAAGTTTGTATATGAATATGACTTCTTAGCTCTGCTGACGATTATACATTAATTCTCATGTGTGCACAGGGAATAAGAGCAAAAAAAGAACTACTCAATGCTGATGGAATTGAAAATCTTCTATCATCTAACCTAGTCTAGTCAAGATTTTTGACGGAACAAGCAAGACTATAATTATGACAATCTTATGATCCCCTTCTATTAGAAACTCCATGTCACTCGAATTTGTGCTCAATTTTATTCAAGGGGGTGAACTTTTTATCTCCAGTGTTGGGCTCCTCACTTAATCACCCCATTGGGCATTGAAAAAGCTAATTCTTCTCGCTCATTAAAGTGTTCCAAATCTATATGTAACATGCATGATTATAGGTATATAATTTGGCATTTTAATTGGAAGGCAGTGTAGGCTTTCTCTACACTGTACTGATGAAATTATAATTTTCCATTATATATAAAGCTGTTGATGACAAAAATGCAAAGTAGATCTCAAATTGAAGGTCACATCTTTTCGTCTCATATCACTGTCAGAAAAAAACTCTAAAAACACTTTAAAAGTTGAGCCTTTTAATAAAAAAGTAGCCAAATTTTCTTTACAAGAAATTGTATTGCATTTTGAATATCTTCTCTAGGCAATCCAAATCCCTGTTCAGATAACCCCTGATGATCCTATCCTAGCATACAGAAATCAAATGTAACGTTCAAATTGAATTAAATTGTAATTGGCTTGAGAAAGAGCCCGATGATTACCGTTTAAGAGAGAGGGTTGGTGAAAGGGGGGAAGAGAAAAGGAGTGAGATGTGAGAGAGTAAGAGGGACAAATATATAGCTGTTTGAAAGTGATTGTCTAATTTGGGTAATTTGGTGAATAAGAAAGCGCTTGAGCCATCGAGTCAGCTTCAGTATTCAGTAATCCACATTAGTGTTTAGGCGCCATTCAAGTAACATTTTTTTGAAAAACTCTCTTTTGTTTATCTACCCATCTCATCTTTATTTCCTGGGTTGCGAATTTTCATCTATGAGCTATCATTGAATTGAGCTGTCATTGTGTTTCAGACACTTTCTCTAGTACATTAACATTGTATTATATTCGATTCTTCCATGTAGAAGGTGATATCGCCTGATCACTAACTCGATGGCCCGGAATCCACCTAAAATAATTTTATTGTTTCAACTCGCTACTCGACTCATGCTATGGGTTACATGATAGACCTCTAATAATTATAATCGAGTTACGAGGTGAAGCAATAAACTACTCATGAGGGTTCACCACTTCTTCTCCTCCTCCTCCTACTCCTTCACCTTCTCCACCTCCTCCTCCTCCTTCTCCTGTTCCTTCGTCTGCAATACTTCAATATTACTTGAAGTTAAGCTTTCTACTTTTGTCAAGTTTTTCTCTCGAAACGTGCTCAAAAATGATTCATGTTTCAAAGCTCTAATCCTTAGCCAAACCATAACGTTTTTCATTCTCAAATCAAACAAATGAAGAAGAATTTTTGCTTTGGTATTTTTCAGACTCTGGTTGCGGTGTTGCGTAAATCTATGTTTCCCGGAGGAAGAACAAGGCTGGTGGTGCAAAGTGTGAAGACACAGCTTTGCCAACGGAACGGCACTCTGGAGAATTTAGACATCAAGATAGCCGACAGGCTCCTATCCTATACTTCGTATCGCGGCCGGGCTTCTCCACCCCTCCGTGCTGTAGTTGTACTGTGAAAGAGTGCAAGATAAATGCCAGTCAACAGGTGGTTTTTCTGCATGCATTATATGGGGAGAAGTGGGCGAGTGAGTGAGTGGGTGGCCCATACATCTTGTCTATTCACTCGATCACATTCAATCACAGTATTCTCAGATGAAGAGTGTATTTTAAAAAGTTCCTGAACTAATAATTGAATCACTTTAATATGTAATACGGTAGCGCATTTGCACATGGATGAATTATTATGACATTAAATTTTTCAATTTGAGGGAAGAATTAGTATATTTCATCTCACTGTCCCTTTCAATACAAACTAAATTTCCGTCTCCAAAGTAAATAAAGGTATCACTCATTATCATTTCCATTTTGCAATTTTTCAAGGAATCCAATTCTTTTAAACTTGAATTTTTATTAACTAATTGGCTGGACCACCTAGTTTGAAAACGATTCAAAGGTTAAGGGTATTCTACCCTTATTTATAATTTTAACTTCATTGTTTTCAATTTACATGTATATGCAAACAAATATATTTAGTTCCTCGAATTAAAAAAAAGTAAAATTTACCTTAATAGAAAATGTTCTTGACATTTTAATAGAATATTTTTGTATTCCCCTAATTAATAATTGTGTAAACAAATTGAACCTTAGAAATTCACCTTAAAATTTGAAATTTAAAATCTTCATTTAGACTATAAGAGTTGATCACAAGGATTTAAGTTAATTAAGCTATTATCCTTCAAAGTTGAAAATATTAAATAAAATTTTAACCTTAAGATCATATTTAACAGGGTGTTACCCTTTAAATAAATTTAACTACTTTAAATTCACTACTTTAATTAGAAATCCTAACAATTTTTCATCTTAAATGAAAAATGGATAATGTCTACAAACCATAAAGATATTGGTTCCCTTTACTTTAGTCTTAGGTTGAAGACTGTTTAAGTTCATTGATTACATTTATTATAAGAACACTTAAAATTGATTGTTGTTGAATCCATGTACTTATATTATTATCATTATGCCACATTATATTGATAATTCCAAGCTCCAATCACGATCAGTAGACCAATCACTCAAGCGCTCAGTATAATATAATAGTATTCATAATATTCTATGCTATCAATGATCAAGTCTATTAAGAACAAATCAAGCTTAACAGCAATAGCCTAAACACGACTTCTTATTCTTGTGTTTGAGAAATCCTTGAAGCAACCAGAATCAATAAAAAGTGAGCTAGTGAATGGATGAATAAAAACATAAGGTATCAGATGAATTTTCTAACGAAACAAGTTGTTTTTGAATGTGGAACAAGAAGCTGCCAGAAGTCAGAAATAATAAAATAATGTTGATTGTTTAATAAAAAACTTTTCTGTGAGCTAATAATATGCTTCTCTTCGGAGTATTTCATAATAATTAATCATAGATACCACATTGATTTTCAAACATATCAGTCTTTTCCTTAAAATAAGAAAAAAATGCTGAATGTTGATTGTTTAATAAGAAGTTCCATGGAATCATGAGTATTCTTCGCGTCCTATCTATTCGAGTATACCACTGTAAAATGTACTCGCTGATATAATCATTTCCAAACATCAATGAAGGTTTCATAGAAGCGTTTCTTCTCAACGCTTTTGTAGCGTCTTTTTCTACTTTCCATCTTTGATATCATGATCAACATGGAATGTTCTCGTACATCAAAGTTGTTAGTTATTTATTTATCCGCTTGGGTGCGTTCTGTAGGCTAAGTACCTTCAAACATTTATATTATGCTGAACGCTCGTCAAGCTTTCAAACAAGCAGAGAACCGTAATTTCATATGAAGACTTATCAAAGCGCTTACTGTAGTAACGCAACCGTATTAATTATTGAGTAATTGCTCACCAAGGTCCCCTTATTTCTACTGCAGCTACCTTGTAGCCTTTAAAAGTATTCGAGAAAGGGTTGAGGTACTTACGTATTCGTAAGCAGAATTGTCTACAAATGCATGAGTTGATTTTTATAAGTAGAATTCTGTTTAGTTATTTTATGAGGAAATATAGAATTTGAGATAATTTCCTAAGTCATTTGCTTTCATTCACGCGACTATTAACTATATTATTTTTCAGAACCATTGAATGATCAAAGTGCACTCCCAATAACACAGCTTTCTAAAGAAGATAATAGAAGGTAATCTTAAATGCGTCAATTTACAGATTCTGAGGATATGATCAATTTCATAGATACAATGAAACACGCTACATCCAAAACGCCCATCTTCATAGAGACCCACAGGTGGAAACAGTCAAGGAGATGATTGACAGAACTGCTAAGTCTTATAAACACTACTTTCTGAGAATATTGTTACGGGTTCTAAAGCTAAAATAAGGCTGGAAACACTAAGTTCACACTTGCACTCTATTTACACAAATTAGTCTATTTACACATACTAATTGCAAGTTCAATCAATAAAGAAAGAAAAAACACATCAACGAATGACAAGCTAATACTTATTTTCAGTAATTATTTACAAGAAATAATGAATAATTAATTACAGGCCGGTCAATAATAAAAGAAACAAGAGTCCAATAAACTGTACAATAATAAATAAAGAAATTATAAAAAGAACAGTTGAACACTTGAAACACAGTCCGATGCATTATTTGACAATTCCAAATAATATCCCTAGACACAACGTCTTTAAACTGGTTAATAAGCTGCACAGACACTATTTATGGTGCACGGAAGTCGAGCGCTGTTTATGCTAACAACACTTGATTGTCTCTCACACAAGATCTGTCACGCGAGCATGTCAGTCAAACAACAAACTAAACTAGCTTGTTCACGTGGACTTCTCTACATAGTCATCATTCCAGGTACTGTAAGCCTCTAGTTGCCTTGAGAAGCCCATGGAAGGTCATTGAATGTAGTAGAACACGACCTCGATCATGCAGGAAGAATGTAGAACCATGGAGAAGCTTCGAGGCTCTCAATTGAGTGCGAGACACGCACATATGACAAATACGAGTGAGGAAGACATGCGAGAAAAGTGAGAAAATAAAGAGTCAAATTACAAATGCTCAATCCGAGGTCTAAGTCACGCGCATCGGCCAATGGAAACGATGTACTTGGAACGAATGCGTGAACAACTGCTTGTTTTGCATTCGCAGCAATATTAAATTCTTACCTCCATCTCTCCAATAATAATCTTCTCTACTCTATAAATAACACACATTACATACATTACACATCCTTCATAATCCCACATTATCCCTTTCCACCTCATCCCATCTTTTCATTCTTCCTTGTCTCTTTTTCTTCTTTTATTTCTCTTCACTGCAATCAAGGCTAACGGTTCTATTCACATATTTCAGATATTGCAAAGAACGGGAAGAAGTGAACACCACAGAAAAACGTATTCAAGATATGAAAGCGCTGTAGGGCAAGATATAATAAGTTCAGATGTCTTGAAAAGCTCATCAAGAGGAACAAGCCGCGACTGAAATGAAGTTCCATACTGCATTATATGTGTGTCACAAAATGAGAATAAAACATCACTGTCGACATCCGGATGGTTTTTACCATCTTTATAAGTCTCTAATTAATCATAGAAATATCCAAATGTCAACTGAATCAACAAAAAATCTACTGAAAATAATATATTTTACTATCAAACTGAATAATCACAACCAATTATAGTAAAAACGAATTATCGTAGAACCTCGTCTTTATAGAATATAAATAATTCATAGGCTATAGAAATATGTGAGTTGTAGTATGATTGTTTTTTATATTCTTCTTTTTCTTCTATTGGTTTCTATCCATTTGGGATGTTGGATATCATGTATTTTATTTTTGCTCAGAACAATTCTATCGTACTCATAGCAAATCATACCAAAAGGCTTTCTTGTTTCATGTGAGTTTGTTGAAATGTATCCATTTTGTATCAATGTATGTAATTCAATTCGAATCCTAGTTCCTTGGTGATTTCATCTTCATTTATTTTTATCTTCACAATTTGTACATTCTGTACTACTTTCTTCTATTTATATGCTTAATTTATTGTCTATTCACATAATAATCAATTCAAGCAGAATAAAAGCTTTGAATCATTATGAGAGGTCTAAACTCAAGTTTCTTGCAGTCAATTCATTGATTTGATGTAAATTCTTCTATAAATATCAACGACTTGCAAACACAATTTTATATGGCAAAATGACTGGAGCGTGCTTTTGAACTACTCCTAACTCACTATCGAGAATGGACTGCAAGTAGGCTGTAAGTCGTTAATGTTAAAATAAAATTACTTAAACATCACAATTTATTGTGGTTCAAAAAATTGAAGACATTTTTTCTCAATTTGAAGAACCTGTACTTCTAGCTTTGAAAAATAATAGGCATGGAAAAAAGCTGTAAATAGAAAGCTAGGAGCATAACATACTGTTAAAAAAAAATCAAGTTAACTGTTTCAAGTCATTTGAGTTTACTTTGTGATGTAAATTACCAAATTGTAGTTTTTTAAGTCATGAATTATTATTTATACAGATTTCACTACCTTAACGAAAGTAGTATGATTGCATGTGTAGAGCGAAGTCATTTAATTCGAGCTCGTGATACTGGAACAAAGAGTAGTTTTGCTCGTTCCAGAGATTTGATCGGTTTCCTAACAAGGAATAGCTTGTTATAATTTTACTTCCCCCTTTCTCCTTGACTCCCCTGTTGCAAAGAAACAATGTTCCCGATACCACAAAGTTCTATGACCTCTTTTGCTTGCAGTTTACAGCCTCCAATCCCCTGTCACAACTTAGGCCAATAACCATTTATCAACAATTCCCATGACACTCAAGGTGGAGCTTCCGGAAAAAGCTGCTTAGCTGTCACATCCACACACACAAAACTGCTCCAATGGGAACGCACATGTTGGACGTGATCGGTTCTAATAGAATTTCGAAAATCTCACAGCATAGGGTTTGCATTTATTGATAATTTGCAATAACTCTGAATATGTAATAATACACAAAGTTCAGTTGCATAAAAATTTATTTTAATTGCCAAATCAAATGGAGCTTCAAGAATAATGAATCGACTAGATATCGACTGTTGATTTCAAATGAATCATATTAAGTCACCCAGATTGAAATAGTATATTACGTTACTAGGCTGGAAAGAAACGTTTTGCCGGTCGAACATATGATAGTTTATGCACGAGGCGCAGCCGAGTGCAGAAACGTGAATATGCGAGAACCGGCAAAAGTTTAAACCATGTAAAGTACGATATTTTTTGTTACACTTGATAGAAAGGCATGCTCCAATCAGCTGGATAATATGCGAGACATCCAAAAGTATGCAAGACAATTGAATCAACTGCTTTATTTAGATTCATAATTTGATGGGCGAATTTCCATAAATCAAAAATAATGATATCCTAGTGCAATCAGCTGGATAATATTCGAGACAGGTATTGAGTCATAGGTAAGGAGTAATGTAATGAGTTGACTATATCTATACATATAATATATATATATATGTGAGTCAACGGAAAAACTTTTGACGCACTTCATATGTTTTTTCCTACAACTGCTCATAAAGTAGTTCTTTACGTACTGAAAACTAATTGTAAAATACCTCTTTACTGCTCCGCAAGCGGTAAAGTACTTTACACTTGCCAGCTGTTTTCTTTACGCTTCTGTTTTGATTTTGATGTCTTCTCATTGGTGGATCATGGAATCCGTGAATTCACATAACCTCAACAATGGCGAACGCTAACCAAAGCCGCGCATGGTCTGTGATGTTACAAACTACAAGCTTTTATTGTGTTGGAATCCAGAACTGCAGTTTTAGGAAAAATATTGTATGCAATTCGCGCGTGAAGCTTCTTTATCGCTCTCGCAATGTTACTGCGCTCCGCTATGCGTCGCGCAGTGAATGTTTTGGCTCGAGCGATAAAGTCGCGCTTCACACTCTTAATACATATTAAATAAATATTTTGTTACACTTGATAGAAAGTAGCTACTTTCCATAGATTTTTCACGTATGGAAAGTGCCTCTTTTCCGGAAAAATCAGCTGACAAATAGGGCCTTATAGCCGTACAAGGTAGGAAAAAACATATGGAGTGCGGCAAAGATTTTTCCGTTGACTCACATATATCTTCTATATATATAAAATTAGAGTTTTGTCTGTACATTTATCAGAATTGTATATTTTTTGGTTATTTTTACGTTTTATACATTAAATAAGCCGAAAATAGTCTTATCTCACTTTCTGTCTGTCTGTCTGTCTGTCTGTCTGTCTGTCTGTCTGTCACGGCCGCAAAGGCATTTTTCGCGGCCTTCTCCTCAAAAACGAGAGCATCGATCGGGATTTTAGTTATTGAACAGTATTGAAAACATAATTGGCAATGTCTTTAGCTATAAAAAACTAAATTAACTTTTTTTTAACAGAGTAATAAACGTTTAAAACCAAGTATTGTGCGATTTTGGATACATTTTACGCGGCCTTCTCCTGAAAAACGAGAGCATCGATCGGGATTAAAGTTATTTATCAGTATTGAAAACCTTTTTGACAATGTCTTTAGCTATAAAAAACTAAATTAACTTTTTTTTTAACAGAATAATAAACGTTTAAAAACCAAGTATTGTGGGATTTTGGATACATTTCTTCTAAGTTTTTGAATTTGAATTTGAATTTGAATTTATTTCATTTCACAAAGTACAAAATACATTATAAAGAAATGCAGGAATATAACTGATCGAACAAAATAATATAAATACATATATTTATATATTATAACTAATATAACCAATATAACTATTATATTTAATTAAATTAAAAATATTTTATGTTATAATAAAAACATATACATATATAGCATAACTATTCCTTCTTTTTTGAAATAATAATTGCCCACATAGACCTGTTTGGCCTGTTCGTGGGTCAATGAGTCCAGTACCTTGATGTATTTTATTGTAAAACAATTTATATCAGAGCAATGATAGCCAGAGAAGATATAGGAACGCGCACACATACATACACACACACACACACACACACACACACACACACACACACACACACACGTCAATCATAAATTCACCACCATGGGGGATAAACGGATTAGTCATAGCAATTTTTACCACCATGGTTAAAGATAGATAGATTTATTGTTATATATAATTTGTGTGGGAAAAAACATATTATCTAGCTATATTGAATATGATTTAGTGAACTATTGTGCATAGACAGATTTTAATATTTGTTCACATTGTAAATCATCAATTGTCAACAGCCACTCTGATATTACTTTCTTGTATTTGTTCAAACTGTCATGACCTGGTTGGCTAATTTCACGCGGGACATACTGTAAAATAAAAATAAAATTTTATTACCACACTAGCTATTGTGCCCGTCCTTCGTACGGATTATGTTTAGAAATAAGACTAAATATGTTTCGGCTTTTTTGATAGCAACGATCATGAAGTTGTTAGCAGCTTAGGCCCCGTTCAGACGATACAGTTTTTTTGTGGTACGGTTTTTTTACTGTACGGCGTCAACTCTACTGTGATGTTCACACGGTCCGGCTTTGCTGCTTATTGCTGTGCTCTCCTCCTTCTTCCATTGCGCTTCCAGTTCAGTTTTATTTATTCCAGTCCAGGATTTTTTTTTTATTTTTGTAAGATTTTTTTAAATAAGTTTCTTACTGAAGGTTTCTCTTAAATTTTGATCAAAGTACGCAAATTCTGGTTTCAATATTCCACACATTTTTCTCTCTTTATTTTTATATTAATCTTAAGTCTTGTCCCACAAGGCGGGTCTCTCATATATTAGAGAATTTAAATTTTCACAATTAATATCTTCCACTTCTGGACACTGGAATTAACTAATAAGAAGACCAATGCTGAAGAATATCAATGGAGAAGATCAATGCTGACGATCTGAAGACTGCTTCCAGCGTAATTAGCGTATCGTTTGAACATATCCATTACTGGTACAATACATGTGCCACCGGATACGGATAGTTATTTTGCGGTACAGCTGATTTTAGTGATACAGTTTTCGAAGACAAAACCGAATGTAGAAATCGGCTAGAACAGCTTTTTTACTGGATCCAGTCGAAACAGTATTGTGTGAACATACAATATGAAATGTACATGCAAACGAAAGCACTGCAAAATAACTGATACAGCAAATTTACTGTACCGCACAAAAACTGTATCGTGTGAACGGGCCCTTAGTAAACAACTTAGAACGTCAGCAATTCAGTGACAGGTATCGGAGAGAATATTTTTTGAGAACAGCTGATTAATAGTGGTAATATTATGTATTATGTGGTAATAATAGTGCTACCTGGCGAAATCCCAAGAGCCTAGCACAAACCGCACCTTCCTAAAATGTTAATTTTTGTTTTGATAAATTTAAATTTGAAAATTTTGTTTGTTTTCAACAAAGAAATAATTGATAAAACATAAGATGAGCTTTGATTCACCAGACATATGTTTCCTAAAAGACAGCAATGCTCCGACTACACAAGTCTGCAGACAGCGTAAATAACGCCGTGAAGGGCCCATCATTTATATTTGAGAACAGCTGATTGATATATCATGATAAATTACGTGATTTGTTCTTATTCTTATGTGGTAATAAAACTTGGAAGAAATGTATCCAAAATCGCACAATACTTGGTTTTTAAACGTTTATTATTCTGTTAAAAAAAAAGTTAATTTAGTTTGTTATAGCTAAAGACATTGTCAAAAAGGTTTTCAATACTGATAAATAACTTAAATCCCGATCGATGCTCTCGTTTTTCAGGAGAAGGCCGCGTAAAATGTATCCAAAATCACAAAACACTTGGTTTTTAAACGTTTATTACTCTGTTAAAAAAAAAGTTAATTTAGATTTTTATAGCTAAAGACATTGTCAATAAACTGTTCAATACTGTTCAATAACTAAAATCCCGATCGATGCTCTCGTTTTTGAGGAGAAGGCCGCGTAAAATGCCTTTGGGGCCGTGACAGACAGACAGACAGACAGACAGACAGACAGACAGACAGACAGAAAGTGAGATTAGACTATTTTCGGCTTATTTGATGTATAAAACGTAAAAATAACAAAAAAATATATAATTCTGATAAATGCACAGACAAAACTATAATTTTATTTATATAGATAAGAACAAATCAAGTAATTTATCAATCAGCTGTTCTCAAATATAATCTGAATGGTGGGCCCTTCGCGGCGTTATTTACTCTGTCTGCAGACTTGCGTAGTCGGAGCATTGCAGTCTTTTAGGAAACATATGACTGGTGAATTAAAGCTCATGTTATGTTTCATCAATTATTTCTTTGTTGAAAAAAAAAATTCTAATTTCAATTTATCAAAACAAAAATTAACATTTTAGGAAGTGCGGTTTGTCCCAGGCTCTTGGGAATTCGCCAGGTAGCACTATTATTACCACATAAGAAAAAATCACGTAATTTATCATGATATATCAATCAGCTGTTCTCAAAAAATATTCTCTCCGATACCTGTCACTGAATTGTTTACGTTCTAAGTTGTTTACTAAGGTCCCGGCCCGTTCACACGATACAGTTTTTGTGCGGTACATTAAATTTGCTGTATCAGTTATTTTGCAGTGCTTTCGTTTGCATGTACATTTCATATTGTATGTTCACACAATACTGTTTCGACTGGATCCAGTAAAAAAGCTGTTCTAGCCGATTTCTACATTCGGTTTTGTCTTCGAAAACTGTATCGCTAAAATCAGCTGTACCGCAAAATAACTATCCGTATCCGGTGGCACATGTATTGTACCGGTAATGGATATGTTCAAACGATACGCTTATTATGCTGGAAGCAGTCTTCAGATCGTCAGCATTGATCTCCTTCATTGATAATATTCTTATTAGTGAATTCCAGTGTCCAGAAGTGGAAGATATTAATTGTGAAAATTTAATTTCTCTAATATATGAGAGACCCGCCTTGTGGGACAAGACTTAAGATTAATATAAAAATAAAGAGAGAAAAATGTGTGGAATATTGAAACCAGAATTTGCGTACTTTGATCAAAATTTAAGAGAAACCTTCAGTAAGAAACTTATTTGAAAAAATCTTACACAAATAAAAAAAATCCTGGACTGGAATAAATAAATCTGAACTGGAAGCTCAATGGAAGAAGGAGGAGAGCACAGCAATAAGCAGCAAAGCCGGACGGTGTGAACATCACAGTACAGTTGACGCCGTACAGTAAAAAAACCGTACCGCAAAAAACTGTATCGTCTGAACGGGGGGGCCTAAGCTGCTAACAACTTCATGATCGTTGCTATCAAAAAAGCCGAAACAATTTAGTCTTATTTCTAAACATAATCCGTACGAAGGACGGGCACAATAGCTAGTATATTATATGTATAGAGATATAGTCAACTTATTACATTACCTATGACTCAATACCTATCTCGAATATTATCCAGCTGATTGCACTAGGCTATCATTATTTTGGTTTATATCTGGGAATTTGCCCATCAAATTCTGAATCTAAATAAAGCAGTTGATTAATTTTGTCTTGAATACTTTTGAATGTCTCGCATATTATCCAGCTGATTGGAGCATGCCTTTCTATCAAGTGTAACAAAAAATATCGTACATTACACGGCTGTAAACTTTTGCCGGTTCTCACATATTCTCGTTTCTGCACTCGGCTGCGCATCGTGCATAAACTATCATAATGCTCGACCGGCAAAACGTTATTTTCCAGCCTAGTAACGTAATATACTATTTCCTATCTTGTACGGCTATAAGGCCCTATTTGGCAGCTGATTTTCCCGATCTAGTACGGAAAACAGTCTCTTTCCATACGTGACAAATCTATGAAAAACAAATTTTAAAACAAAAAAAGAAACCGACTTCAATGAAATAATACTCAAACATTAATTTTTTTCTCACGTACTAAAAAGGCTAAAATAAAGTAATTACTTTAAACCAGTGGTTCCCAAAGTGGTCCATGTGGACCCCCTGGGGTCCACGGGGATCTGCCAGGGGGTCCATGTCAGTGAAAAATAAAATTG
Source organism: Conomelus anceps (assembly GCA_948455865.1). NCBI lineage: Eukaryota > Metazoa > Arthropoda > Insecta > Hemiptera > Delphacidae > Conomelus > Conomelus anceps. The sequence continues at coordinate 100,861,931 of OX418216.1, forward strand.
GGGGTCCATGATATGTTAATGGGGGTCCACCATAGTGAATGTCTTTGGATCGGGGCGTGGTATATGCTATGTACAAACTAATATCAAAACGGACACTGTATACTTCTAAGTAAATTAGGATTTTTACTCACTTATACTGGAGGTACTGGAGGTATGCATTTCACTTCTAAACAGAATCTTCATCAGCCTAGAAGTGAAATGCAACCCTCTAATATCTTAAGTATACGTGAGTAAAGATCATAATTTGAATAGGAATACAGTGCCATTTTTTATGTTAGATTGTTCGTCATGTTTTTCGTAATGGAAAACATCACAGAGTACCAGTAGGCTACTTATGTACTTGTATAATACTGTTACTGTTATACGTACATGCAAGCAAGCATTATATCTATTTGAAAACATTTTTAAATCAGAGAATCATCCATACTTAGTTTTCTTATATTTGAAAATTATAAGCCTTCACTGGTAGGTGACTAAACAGCTCAGGTTTACCAGATATAAATTTCCGTTTTTAGTTGTATTATCATGAGAAAAGTCAAGCCCCATATCCTTCAATTATTTTCTATTATATTTCAAAACTATTAGCATTCACTGGTAGGTCACTAAACAAGTCAGGTACTTTAAATTTCAAGCTATTTTCAGCAATGTTGTTATAAGCAAAAGTCGCCTCATATATTTTAAAGTTATAAACAAAAGGAGCCTTGTATTCATATTTCAAAAAGGAACGTTTATTGGTAGGTCACTCAACAACTTAGGTAGGTACCAAACTATTCAAGTTATTTCAGGTTTATTATTCTGAGGAAAAGGAACCTAATGTCTTAAAATTAACAAACCATACCGTCTTTCTTTAACATTCTAGCAAGCTCTTGTTATTCAATTAATAATCGTTCAAAATTATTCTGATGGAAAACAAATCTGTGCACAATAAATTACATTTATTTCAAAAATAAATTCTAGCTATAGTATTGATGTTTAGTTTTTATTTTCCACGTTTACAAGAACTTATAGGAATCTTAGTAGTCTATTCAATTCTAGTAAATTTGTTCTTATCTTATTTTGATTAACTTTTTTGGAATCAATTTTTAATATTCTTGTTAGAGCACTCCATTACTGTCATTTGCGTAGCAGGGGGGAGGGGGGGGTACCAGGTTAGAACCCCCCCTTTAGACTGTGAAAGAGGCATCAATAAAAATACGATATTATCGGTTACTAGAGGTGAAAAATGTTTTCGTATGTGAAGAGTAGCTTAAATAATGTTACAGCTAGAGAAAACTATAATTTTAATACTTTAATTAACTTAAAATAATACTCTAATTAAAGCTATAGAGGGGATGAGGCGAACAAGGCAAGTTTCCTTGGGCCTTAACGTCAATGGGCCACATCATTTTACAAATGTAAGCAAGTGATAGAACAAAATTAAAATAAGGGGCCCAAAATTGTACAGCTAGGGGCCTCCAGGGCCTCTTTTTTCCAGTTTGGACCTCTAGAGGCCCCTTAGAAGCCTAACATCCCAGAGGCCGCGGACCCTACGGGCCCGTTTTTATTGCCAGTATAGTCATGCGAAGTAGAGATTCAAATAGGCTGCACCTAGAATATTTTCAAATTTCAACGTTTCTACATAAGTGTCCCCTAATTGCCTCGGCTTTGGGCCTTCAAAGACCCCACAATGCTGGTGGGTCCCAGTACTTTTGGAGCTCCCAAACATGGGTTTGAATTTCCCCAGACCACTTGAATGAAGTTGACACAGTAGGCTTGAAAATAGAAAAGGTCTCTTAATATTTTTGCAGACGGACTTCAAATGCTGATTTCTGTTACTGTTCAGATCTGATACCCCAAAGACTTTTATTGTGATAGTGAAATTTGTCACGCCATGAATCAATCAACAAATAATATGAGGGTTGATAGCCATAAAAAAGCTAAAAGTTGCACTTTCAAGAACTTGAGAACAATTTTTTTCAGAATACCCAATGCTTTGAGGCTCTGTCACCATCTATTTATGTAATTACAAAATGACTATAAGTTAAAGTTTGGAATTGGATGTGGTATTAATTCATTCGCTCTTTGCAAGTTGAACCAAGTTCCATTCAAAGTCATAATAATTTTTATAATTTTACACATTTTAAATAACGGTATTCCAATATTAGTGAGTACCGGTAGTTCAAAAGATTACACAAAAATAGAAGAGAAGTTTATTGCTCTCTCTGGTGCCACTCAGTACCCTTTTCCCTAGCTTCCACAGCTTTTTCGACGAATGGTTATCAGTTGGCTCACATTCGAATTTTATCTTTAAATTGAAGAAAAAATTCAAATTAGTTACACAGATTTTTTTACAGATGGCAACTAGGCATAGCTTAAAGACTTAAGCAATGCTAGTTGGGAAATCGAGTCATTAATTGAAAATTGGTGTTTAGGGTGAAGGTGTAAGGGAGCCTCCAGCCTCAACTCTGTCCCGGGCCACTAAGATGTCTCTGGGTGGCCCTGATTGTAATAATAATTTGAAACCACTATAACTTGTTTAATTGGCTTTATAAAAGTGGTATTTTTTCAGTTTTTATGCATTGAAATTTGTTCACAACTAATCAATTAACTATGGTAACAATAAACGAAAAGTGGGTTCAAGTTCTTAGGCAAACGATTCATAAAAGCAGTGATCTATTGAATTTAAGCTTTCACTTTACCCAATTTATAAACTCCATTTTAATAAATACTCGTATAAAATTACTGATTTTGAGGCTCAAATCAAGCTCTCAGCAACGAAAATTCAAAAATTTTCCCATAATGTGGACTAAAATAAATGGATTAATGCTTTTCTAGACATGAGTAGAATCTCTTGGGATACGATGTTAGTGGAACTACTTATTAAAATTTTTCCGGGGGAGGATCCCCGGGCCCCCCTCACCCTAAGACCCCCGGGGGCCCTCAAATCTCCAATAAGCCCCCCATTAAAATATTTTCGCTACGCTACTGATTACTGTATCTGTATCGCTCTTTTGTAACAAATTTGATGCAATATTCTAAAAAAAATTAATTATATTCACTGTTATTATTTTCCACCTCCTCTCTTCAATTCTCTCTCTATCACATTTCATTAACAATGAGTGTCGTGTTTGCCCACATTGAGCAGCCTTGCTGATTTTAATAGATGCGAATGTTGCAATTACTACAAAGGACACAATGCTGATAATAAAATACCGCTAAAAATACAGCCATTATACTTCTTAGGTTCCATTAATACTATTTCATTATAACCAAAAACAATATGCCATCCTATTTGATTGTTTAAATTCAAATTAGACTATATTACAAAAATTTACTAAGTTTATGTGCTTTTTAATGTTTTCTTCACCACAATTTGAATTGGTTACTGTGAGCAGTAGTAGACCTACTTCATCAGCTTTAAATACACATTTCAACTTATAGTTTAAAAATAATTAATGACATTTATGCAGGGGGTCCACCTAAAACCAAAAATCATGGCGAGGGGTCCATGAGGCAAAAAAGTTTGGGAACCACTGCTTTAAACTGAGAAAATTTTAAATTTCATACAAGTAATCTTTTGAAGTCGGCGCCAAATTTCCTATAAACTTCTAAAATATAACATAATTACTCTGAGACGTTTTCCATGACAAAATACTTGAACAATCTAATATCAAAACTGACACTGTATTTCAGTAAAAGTGAGTGTAAATCCGGTGGTTCGGAACCCACCTAAAACTGTAGGTCCAACTCATCAATCACCATCATCCATAAAATTACCCACGCAAAGGTCTCAGACCTATGTGGGCTTCATCCTCCAAAAAAATACAGTGTTAGTTTTGATATTTGATAGAATTTCTTATCAACTTCATAAAATATTTGGCGCCGACTTCAAAAGATTACTTGTATGAAATTTAAAAATTTCTCAGTTCAAAGTAAATACTTTATTTTAACTTATTTAGTACGTGAGAAAAAATTTAATGTTTGAGTATCATTTCATTGAATTCGGTTTCTTTTTTGTTTTAAAATTTGTTTTATTTTAAGCTTTTTAGATGAATTTTCAAAATTTGAAAACATGAGAGTTTCTTAAAGCCTACATTATGAAATATTTATCAAATTAGCAAGCCAATATAACATCCAAACTCAAGTACGGTAACTAAAAATCCACCTATAAGGATAGATAAACTACAACGCTTTATTTAATGTGAAATATTATATTTAGGAAAATTATAGCCTATTAGCGAAATGCTTCTCAAAAGTGAAATGGCTTTTGATTCATTTTGATGTGGTCCCTCTCAGAATATATACGGTACCTACACTGAAATAGTAGGCCAATATTACGTTACAAGTGCGGAAAATTGTGTTTACTGTATGATAAGTTGATGCACGAGACGAAGTCGAGTGCGCTATTATCATATGAGTATGGTAAACATCTTCCCGGGCGAGTTACGTACGATATATTTCGTGATACTAACTTAGTCTAAAAAATAAAAAATATAAACTTTGAGCTAGTACAACAAGCATCATCAAACATAACCTCAAAATCAATCACATCAGTGAAACTAAAAATAATTCTAAGATCAGCTGTTTTTCCAAATTCCCTGTGAATTGGCGATTATTACGAAAAATTAATAACTTTGAAGAATATTGTTCAATTATTTTTTTTGAAATTAATGATTTGAAAAACATTTTTCAGTTTAACTCATGATTGAACCTTATTCCTACGACTCCATAACATGAACTGAATTATTTACAATTTTCTTATGAACATATGAACAGAAATATTATGTTCTTATTCTCAATTCAAATTAAGTTCACGTGATTGGTCAAAACAGGACATTACAGGCTTGTTTCACACTGAACCAGCTTTGGGTAAGCGATGTCGTTTACCCGGCATAGTTGCATTGCATCATATGATTTCGAAGATCGTCTAGATGTGAACCGCTCCATATGATGCAATGATCGTGTAACAATGAAATGATACAATGAATGTGTAAACGACACTGGTTATCCGACTGGCGGTTATGTGTGGAACTATCCTATTCAAACTTGATTGAAATGAGGACATCGAAGAATTCTCCTTTTTGTTTAATATTGGTGTAAGTATTGGGCCGATCCTTACGAAACTTGGATAGGACCACCGCTGAGCGATGCTCTTTCATTTAAAAAAAATTCATCGAAATCGGTTCAATAGTGTTCGAATGATTGATGTACAAACATAAAAAAAACAGGTCGAATATAGAACCTTGTTCTTTTTGGAAGTCGGTTGAAAAGTAGCTACTTTCTATCAAGTGTAGCAAAAAATATCATACGTTCGTTATCAATATTTCGTCTTTGTTGAGGTAGTGATTCGTTGCACGGGAGTGATTGCTCAGGACTACGCTGGGACAGGTAACCGTTATAATGTCATAACGTTTTATGCTTCATTATAACTTACCTGGTGGTTCAGATCCCACCTGAAATAGTAGGTTTATTATTTCCCTTATGTCATGGTTCAAAAGGCGAGCTGGAACCACCCGCCAGGGTCTTCCAACCGATAAAAGCCATTCGCTTATTAATATTGATCAGCAAGGAACAAAATCATCAAGACATCAGCAGGGCCTGTTGATCAAAAGCAAAATTTTATGATAATTATGCTTGGCGTTCATGAATTATTGATCAATAGATCCTGAAGTTGTCCGAGAAAAAAGACAACACTTTGGGGATGCATTTTTATTGTCATCGATTCATCTCATGATAATAAATCAAGATTTATCATAAGCATAGACATAATTATGAGTATAATAATAATGTTCAAGGTAAGTGTAGGTAGCAGTTATTTCCTTATAAATTTCCATGTCAATTGTCTGTCAATTGAATTCTGACTACAAATCGTTTGAGTGCGAAACACATCGTAACATCGTACACATAAATTGAGTCTACTGTCAGCTGAAAATATTGGAAAACTAAAACTATTAGAAAATAGATAATCTTAGGCTGAATTATTGAATAAAGATTGTTGAATTTCCGTTATGTCACAGCTTTTCTGTTATCAAGAACTGAAGTCCACTTATCAATAGAGTATTACTCTTTTCATGATGGGCCTCTCATATTTATTGTTAAACATCAACTCGCATTCTTCAGCCTCATTTTCTGGGATTGACGTGTAGAAGCGATCTCATGAAAATAATCCCGATATATTTCTGTCTCTTGGACACAGAAAAACTTTCTTCAATTGATCGGCCTGTTATTGGTATTCGTTGAACTTAACTTACTGCCATGAGAATACTTCATGACATTCAAGTCTTTGAGAACTCAAGGCGTCAAGGAGAAGTAACGGAATAATTCTAGAGACTCGCTGATTTTCTTCTGTTTTTTTTTTAGAAAAAAATATCAATACTTGAATATGTGATAGATTGATGAACTTGGAAGAATATTGAAGCTTTCATTGTCAGGATTCTCTGAAACCGGATTCTAATCTCCAAAACAAATTACTATCCACTTTCTGGAAATCTAAATAATTCACCTGATGTGTTTTACAAGTGTGCTGAACTCCATTACCACAATGCGACATGGTAGAGGAGTCAGTGAACTAAAAACGAAGAATCTCAATAGTTATATATTGATTTTAATATCAATTATAGTGAAATGTACTGGAAAAGTTTTTCAAGCTGTAACTGCGTCAGTTATACTCATTTACTTCCATAGTAAATTGAGTGATGAAGAAAAAGTGATGCACTGACTATGAGGTAGTTATTACAAGCAAAACACTATTATTTACATCAGGGGTGCACAACCCTTTTGTTGCAGTGGGCCAATTTCAATTACTGATTTTCGGAGCCGGGCTGCAGGAATAAACTATATTAAATAAAGTATATATTTATGATACGATGAACGGCAGAATAGTGTAGTAGAACTTTACATAGCCTACATACCTATCATACAATGTTATCCACAGGTTAACAATCCTCCATCATTATGCTGTTGCAATGTTGATCAATGTTAGTCAAATTTATACTTCACATGGATTCGAAATATATTCGCACACACACTTTTATTAAACATTTGAGTTTTTACTCAGATGATTAACTAAGTTGGAAAGAAAACGAAAATTGTTTCCTTTGTTCTTGTAGAATAGATTAAAAGGTGTTTTAATTTGAATGTGTAAGAATAAAATAACTGAATAACTAAAAAGAATAACTGTAGAAAATCTATACTTCAGTGGGAAATTTGACACTGTTTTTCTGTTGATTATTTTTTAAGTGTCTATTTTAATGTTTCTGGTTGTTATTCGCTAAGTTGATTCCAAGTGACTATCTATTAACCGCGTAAGAGCTTTAGATTTGACAGTTTACATTAGTGAAAAAGCATGCTCACAAATAAATGTACTACCAAACAAACATGAAAGTTATAGAAAAACGTCTCGCAGATTAACCATTTCTCGAGGTAAGTAATTTTTTTAGAACTCCAATAATGGGACTTCACCAAATTTCGACTTTAGCTGGATCATGTACTGAAGATCAATCAGTTCCATTTGAATATTTTCTGGTGCATTCATACAATCAACACTGAATGGTGATGCGTAGATTTCAAATAGCTTTTCAAATTTATTAATAACTTGAAATCTGATTTCAAAACCACTTAAATTTGGAAATTTTTTGTTTTAATGAATTTTCAATATAGGCCGACATATCTTCCACTCGACGACCAATTGTCGTTCTGCTTAGGCTAATTTGGGAGACTAATCGCTTTTTATCCGCATATAAAATATCACCATCTGCAAAAGGTTTCAAATCTCAAAACTGGCTTTGACTACTGATTCCTAATTTTTCACTGGCGTTTTGAACAAGTTTTGTAGATTCGTTAAATTTTTTCAAATCGTTTACTTTATCTTTTCTCAGTTGTCCTGTAAAATGGTTGTATTATTTAAAATGCTAAGATTCGTGATGTCTTTTTAAATTATAATCTTCCATAACACCAACAGTTTCTTGGCAAATTAGACATGTTGCCTTATCTTGATATTGAATAAAAAATATACACAGTACATATTCTCTTCAGTAAAATTCTGATGTAACTATACATCCGGTCCTTAACAAATGATGTCTGTATCATATTGCTACAACAAAAATTTAAAAATAAATACAATTAGTATTTCCTTTTACTAAATTCGAATAAAATTTTAGAGCAGGTCAAGGGCCGCAAAAAACCAGGTCGGGGGCCGCATACGGCCCGCGCATTGTGCACCCCTGCTCTAAATGATAAACTGCAGCGATGCCAAAATTATTGTCTTCGGTTTGTATACTCTCTTGAACGTCATGAACAGACCACTCAAGCCCACATTGCTAGCTCAACTTTAAAACTACCCGAACAGAGATTTTTTCGAATAATCAAAATAATCAAACTTGTTCGAGATATTTTAAATTATGGCAAACCGAACTATTTCAAAAATGATTCTAAATTTGTTTCTGAAGGTAGGAGGATAGATGTTTCGCATACTAGGACTGGAAAAAATACTCTTAGGATACCGAATCACCGAACTACCATTTATATAAAAATTCCTTGTTAGCGCCTGTCGTGCTTGGAATTCACTTCCCAATTCTATTAGATCCTTTGAGAGTCGAGCAGGCTTTATCTTGGCATTGAGAAAATATCTTTTTGAGAAAATGACTGAGTCTGTCCTACCCGAGATCAACAGCATGACAGCTTTCATCATTCACTCCATCATTCATCCACTTAATAAGTAATTTATTCACCATTCAAATCCTTAATATCTTAGGGATCTTAATTATTATAATCCGTAAAGTTATCGTTTTACTTTGATGTCTATAATATCGTGTAATATCACCCTATTATTCCTTTTAAATCAAGCTTTTCTACTCACTTTCATATTAATGTTAAACATAAATTATCTCATTTCAAAATAATCTCTTTTTCTGTCTCATTGTTTTACTCTCAATCAGAAAATATAAATCCATAACTTTTATTATTATTGTAAATAATTAACTCTATTAATCACTTTGTTCTAATCATTCATATCCTTTAGATAATTTATTCATCTTATTTTAGTTTTTAACTTTCATCCCGTTTTTAGCTTATTATACCCTCCGGTCAAGTGAGGAGGATATCCTTGAATATCCTCTTCCAAGAATGGACATTTATATGTTCAAACTTCGCCGTTTCATGTTGATACATCACCAGGGGCGTATTCAAGGGGGGGTCCCCGGGTCCGGACCCCCCCCCCCCCCATTTGAGATGACTAAGCACTAGATAGAATGCTTTTTTGCTATAGGAAAGGTTCTTGAGAATAATTCTATACCAGTGATAATAATTCTAGTGAACAAAATTTAATCTAAACGGAATTGATATTACAATATTGGAGTGTTGAGAACTGAGCTTGGCGGCTGTTATTGTAGCATGTTTAGTCTATCTTTATACAATAGAGGAGAGAACTTTAATGTATGTTACATTATCGAGAAAGAGTGGGTTAGAATTTCATAACAAAACTGGAAGAGGTCATTATTCTAGATTTACATGATTGGTATTATTGCAATTTTTAAAACTTTTACTATTCTAGTCTTTCATAACATAAGATATAGGATTACATTTTTCCTTTCCATGATATTCATGGAAAATATTCGTCCATAGTGGTGAGCCTTCATATACTTCTCATAATAATATTTTTGTAGTTGGTTATGAAATATATTATACATTTTAGTAGGTTGTTAGCATAATTAAAAAATATGAGCAAAGATTTATGTACTGAATTGGTTGAGTGTAATGCAAATTTATTAATTGGTAGAAGTTGTTACATTACTTGTTTTCTGTATTTCTTAAGAATCTGTACATTTTATTTTTTGTGAACAATAAATTTAATTCAAAATTTTGACAAGTTGGGAAAACTTTGATGGTAAAAAGCTTAATAATAATATTCTTTGATATAGAAAGATCACGACAAAAAACTGACCATGTAGAATATAAGCATACAGCTACACTAGCATAACCGTTACCTTAATGGTGTTTTTGAAGAGTGTCAGATAAGAAAAAAAACAGAGATTCCGGACCCCTGTAATAGCCGATGACCGATACAAAGCAGTTGAGATTTTCAGCACCAGGTGGCGCTGGCGGGCGTTTTTAAATTGGCCGATTCTAGCCATATGTGAATGTGCTGTCCGATATTCTCCACGCATAATCTCACATTCCATTCCGGAAGGGTGGCGCGTAAAAGAAAAATGCAATACCTTCCATAAACAATAATGGCCTTTTGTAACATACTCGTAATACAGCTTTTGTGGGTGCATAACTGCCTTCGGAAAATCTAAAAGATGACGATGTTCTTGTGACAAAGAAAGGAAAGAAAATATGAGAGAATACAGGCTTGATAAGCTTGAAGAGGTGTCTTTTATTTGTAAGAGGAAATGACCACAAAATGACTATAGCATTGAAGTTGAATAGTCACAGATAGATAGATATTTGACCAATGATATCCCAGTCTGAGGCTTATACCCGGGTAATGAGATGAATACTGCAGGAATAATGTTATGAATAGTGGACGTACATTTTTAGGTGAGCTTTGAACCCCGGGCTATAGATTCTCTTCCATCCAGACTGAACTAGGTGAATGGTAAGATTAGATTGTATCAATGTGTATTGTATTGTATTGTGATTGTATTCATGTGAATTAGAAACCGTCTCGTTTATGTGATCAGAAACAATATTATCAACATCAAATAGATCGTATATGTTGCTATTTTTGACGTTGTGTTGGTAGGTACGAACTATGTACCAATAAAGTATGAATTTACTGTAGAGTAAGTGCTTTAAAAAGTGAATCGAAGTGATGTAAAACGGCAAAGTTTAAACACAATTGATCGCAAAGAAAAACAGTATTGAGATGACATCGTAACCAACAAAGTTTTCTTTTCCACCTTTTAAGGATATCTGATGATGCGTTTCTCTCTGAGATTTAAAAAAAATAGATTGTCTTCTGAGGAAAAATTTCAAACTTCCATGGCTGAGTGAAATGAAAACAGGGAAAACATCATTCACATTCATCATTATCATCAACGATCCAATATATAAAACCGTCTTGATGCTGTCCTCTGACGATGAAACTATGTCGCTCCATGTGACAGAAAAAGTACTATAGGAAGAAGAAATGAACGAAGAAATATAGAAGGAGAAAAAATCAGAAGAAGAAGAAGAAAAAAAGAAGAATGAGGAGAAGATGAAGAACAAGAATAGAAAGAAAAAGAAGTAGCTCACTGAGGAAGGAATGATTTTGTGACTGCTATAATCATCAATTCTTCGATATTCCATCTGTAGGTCACTGCATAAACGTTTGGCCTACGCGTACATTAGGTCATGATTCACTATCACTGTAATTTGCATTATCGGCTCCTTATAGCTTCTGCATTGTAAAAGCCCTGGGAAGGTGGGAAGGCTGGAAATATCATAACAATTTATCAAGATCAAGATGTTGTGTTTTGTTTTAGTGTAAAAGTGCAGTAAAGTCTGCAGTGATTGTCGTCCACAACTCAATCAATAGCGTGTGCCAGCAAGCTTCCAACATTTGAAAAGAAGATATCAAAATCATCTGCCACTTTTTTTACAGATAGTTGACCTATCATATTGTGAAGTAGAGTCTGAGATAAATTTGTTAATAGGAAATGAATGTTTTTTCGACTAGGATTTTGAGAGGTTCGTTCAATCTTAAACAAAAGTAATTGCGCTTAGTCTGTTTTATGATATAATTCAGTCTGCTTTAGTTCTCGATAAAACGTGTTTTATTTCTCATTAAAAGGTTGTTACTTCCTCGGTTTATGCAATTTATCAGTAAATCTTATTTGTCTTATCATCTTATCAAGCCAACAGTTATCCAACAGTTTTTTAATCTGGTTGAATTGTATTTATTGCTTTATTAGCAGACTTCATACAATTGACTACTATTCTACTCAACATGCTTGAACACAGGTTAATGTCGTCATTACAAATGATGATGAGTTCCCAGTTGAAGTTAATCGAGTAGTGGGATAGTAATGTCTTGTCTAAGTAAGTCCGTGGCGGTCCAGTCGCGGGAGCGAATCGATTTTGCAATGCGTCGCCAGCGGTAGCATGACCGGTACTATAGTAGTCATTGACAGCCGTTTGGATCACAGCTGATTTTAACTCATTGCTGTTTTCGAACTTCACAAAAATGTGATCCAGCTAGCTTTTTTAATTGGTAGTTCCCTTGTTGGCTTGTCAATACACTATGTAAATCCATTACCAACCAGGCAATTCGAGTACTTATCAACAATTTCTTTGTAATAAGTCGATATTGATATCTCCTAGAAAAATACAATTTTCATGTTTATGAACTCTACTCATACAGTAATCGATCTTATTCATTATCAACTAATCAACCTCAATCACTAATACGCATAATGAATAAAACATATTTTAAAACAAAAAAGAAACCGACTTCAGTGAAATGATAAAATACTCACGCACTAAAAAGTTTAAAATAAAGTATTTACTTTAAACTCAGAAATTTTTAAATTTCATACAAGTAATCTTTTGAAGTCGGCGCCAAATATTTTATGAAGTTGATAAGAATTTCTATCTTATATCAAAACTAACACTGTATTTTTTTGGAGGATGAAGCCCACATAGGTCTGAGACCTTTGCGTGGGTAATGAATTGGATGATGGAGATTGATGAGTTGGACCTACAATTTTAGGTGGGTTCCGAACCACCAGGTAGTGATTGATCAGAAATTCTAATATCAAAACTAACACTGTATTTCAATGAAATATGTGATTTACACTCACTGTTACTGAAATACAGTAATTGATAAGAAATTCTATCTAATATCAAAACTAACACTGTATTTTAATTAAATATGTGATTTACACTCACTTTTACTGAAATACAGTGTCAGTTTTGATATTAGATTGTTCAATTATTTCGTCATGAAAAACACTACAGAGTAATTCTGTTATATTTTAGAAGTTTATGGGAAATTTGGCGCCGACTTCAAAAGATTAAAATACTTGTATGAAATTTAAAATTTTCTCAGTTTAAAGTAAATACTTTATTTCAAACTTTTTAGTACGGAAGTATTTTATCATTTCACTGAAGTCGGTTTCTTTTTTTGTTTTAAAATATGTTTTATTTTAAGCTTTTCAGTTGAATTTTCAAACTTTGAAACATGAGAAATTTCTTAAAGCCTACATTATGAAATATATATCAAATTAGCAAGCCAATAATTAATTTATAACATCGAAAGTTAAGTAACTAAAAATCCACTTATAAGAAAAGATAAACCAAGGAAAATTCTACAAGTAAATGCAGGAGATGAAGTTGAGTGCGGTATTATCATACGAGTATGGTAAACATCTTCCCGGACGAGTTATGTACGATATTTTTCGTGATATTAGACATATATATTTTTTTAATATACAAAACATAAACTTTGAGCTAGTACAAAAGGATCATTAAACATAACCTCAAAATAGCCTATTGTACGCACATGAACGATAATGGCGAATATTCTTAATCCATCACAGCAGCAAAAGTAAAAATACTTCTGAGATCAGCTGTTTTTCCAAATTCTCCAACTTATGATTGAAACTAAATAACCTTATTCCTATGACTCAATAACATCAACTAAATTATTCACAATTTTCATATGAACATATGGACAGAAATATTATATTCTTCTTATTCTCGATTCAAATTAAGTTCACGTGATTGGTCAAAACAGGACATTAAAGACTTCTTTCACACTGAACCAGCTTTGGGTAACCGATGTCGTTTACCCGGCATAATTGCATTGCATCATATGATTTCGAAAACCGTCTAGATGTAAAGCGCTCCATATGATACAATGATCAGCCTGGTAAACGACACCGGTTATCCGATTGGCGGTTATGTGTGGAACTATCCTATTCAAACTTGATTGAAATGAAGACATCGAAGAATGCTCCTTTTTGTTTCATATTGGGCTGAGTATTGGGCCGATCCTTGCGAAACTTGAATGGGTCCACCACTGAGCGATGCTCTTTCATTTAAAAAAAACTTCATCGAAATCGGTTCAATATTGTTCGAATGATTGATCTACAAACATAAAAAAAAAACAGGTCGAATATAGTAACCTTGTTCTTTTTGGAAGTCGGTTAAAAAGTGAAAGAGAATCAATATTCAAATCATAATGTGGGAATGTGAAATGATAGTATTATTACAGAAGCTAGATGGATAATAGTGTCGATGAAAAGAGAGAGGGTGAGAAAGAAAGAGATATTCGATATTTATTTAAAAGATTATGTTGATAAAGATTTTTTTAAAGATTATGTTGCGAGATCTTAAAAGAGACTTACGACAAACACTAGTTTCAAATGAAATTGGAAAATATATCATGTGATGATAACAATAAAAAGCAGAAATAAACGTCCTAGACTTCTAAGAAAAAGAAAGAAACAATTTACAGATAGACTATAATGCAAGAGATTAAGATCGATACATAGTGATATGGAATAAAAATAAAAATTTTTAAATAATGGATGAAAAAAAAGAAAACTATATTGATAAAAATAAGTAATTAATATTCAAGTGTAAGACAAAACCACATTAAAAGAGTATGTAATTGAATGGGCTGAATACAATCCAAAGAAGGATAGAAAAACAAAATCAAATTAATATCAACAAAAGCATGAGATTCAATTATGCACCTGCATTTGATAGAAATAACTCAAATTTGAGTGAAATTAATGTATCATGTTACCAGGATAATGCGGTAAAAAGAACTTGTAGAAGAAAATATGGGTAGGACAACAGCAACAGGTTATAGGAATTAGAGTGTGACCAATACTACTCAGACCAAAGTATGAGTAAGAGAGAAAATTAAAAGTACCGTAAGAGTGTAAACTGATTAAAAGAATTTGATAGGTTGAAGTTGGAGATGAAACTGAGTAATTTGAAGATTCAAGTGAACAAAGTAGTATAATGAAGAGCGAAAATAATAATAATAATAATAATAATAATAATAATAATAATAATAATAATAATAATGATAATAATAATAATAATAATAATAATAATAATAATAATAATAATAACAATAATGAGTTTGTAATTAGTGTGGATAGTCAATTTATAAATAAATGTAGATTCATCAAAATGAATATGAATTAGAAGAATTAGAGCTCAAACTCAAAGAAACGAACAAAAAATAAATGAGTTGAAATAAATTTGCTTTAGAGAAAAATAAACAACGGAAAATTTCTGATAACCATCTGACCATGGAATATTCATATAGTAGAATGGAGGCAGTCCAACTGACAATAAAATCAGAGAATTGACTTTCTCAACAGTAGGATAGAACATCATATGCAATTTGTATTTATGTATTGTAGATGTAAATGAATTGTATTGAGGTGATCATTGTAGGTGTAAATGAATTAAATGTATGTATGATGTATTATGTAATATTGTTTTTCAATGAGTTTAACGGATATGTGTCTGTGAATATTATAACAATGCATGACACTTATATTAATGAGCAAGTTGTAGAGTTCAAGGAAAAATAATTTTAAATTCAATCAACAAGGGAATTTGAACAGTACATACTAGATGCACAACAAGCACATAACGGTCTCAAACAGCAGCTGAAGATTGTTGCCCATCGTCCCGGACGGTTATCAATCGACTGCCATCGCTGTTGCACACGTGCTTTACCCCATCAGGGTCGACATACATCGCTGATCCACACGTGCCTTACTCCATACTTTGTAACCATCTCCCTGTAGAGAGCGACCCTTCGCCTTGTGAGGTCCTTGCACACCAGAAAGAAAGTCCCTTTCAGTTTTCTCTTGTTGGAGATAAAGCTGCGAGTTTTTTAACTCCCAAACTTTACAATTATTATGGGCCTGGGTCTACTATCACTGAGAGGCTTCTTGCCTACTCTGTGAGATCTATCGATGCTGCGCGAATCAATTTCCAGTTCCATAGCATTATTTAAAAGGTCAACAACCAGGCCATCAGTAATATCATTGGGACCCTCATCAATACCAAAGATTCGCACATTGTTACGTCTATGATACTGCTCGAGACTGTCCAGAAGGCCTCACGTATCGTTTCACACCCCATAAATGTATCTTTTAAAATGATAAGCTCAGCCCTAAGATTGTTTATTTCGACTGTATAATTGAAAGTCTATTATCTATCAAAAGAGCTAGTTTATCAGCTAATTTTTGCAATACCAAGTCACTTACAAGAACATTTGTAATACACTCTGTTATGGCTTCAAAGATAGCAGGCGAAACAGCAATACCAGCATCCTCCAATAAAGACCGTCTGACAGAACCAGATTCTAAACTTTTATCAATAGCCTTACCGCGTCCAGATCCAGCCCGTGTATTCATTGGCGAATTTGGAAGTACTTTTTGTTGACTCACTTTCAGCATTGTTTGTCCTCACCTCTCAACACCTTTTTCATTTATTCATTCATTCATTCATTAGCATCCTTTGACCGCCTTCAAAGGGGGTATATGGATTTGACAGTAATTTAAGTCATCATATTCTACTTCTGTTTCTCTGCATCTCATAATGAAAAAAATTCCTCAGTAGAGAATGGACAGACATTCGACAATTCTTCCCTCATTTTATTTCTAAAGTTTTCAACTTTGAATGTCTTGAGATGTGCTGGCAATGAGTTGTACAGGCGAATTCCAGCACTCTTCACACCCCTCTCATACAAACTGGTCTGATGTATTTCGTCCCTTAAGTTATACCTGTTTCTGGTATTATACAAGTAAAGCAGCTCACCTGTGTTGAGTTTGTCTTTATTTTTATCAATACAACTAAGCAACTAAGCCACACACGCTCGATCCCCCATCCACAGAATTCAGCACTTTATCCATAAAAGAAAAAAGTGCGTCACTTGTGGAGGAGCCAGGTCTGAATCCAAACTGTTTAGGAGACAGTAGTTGAAGCTGGTTCAAATATTTCCTTAATCGGTGAAGCACAGCATATTCAAAAATCTTCAGAAATACAGGTGGATTGGCAACCGGTCGATGATTTTCAGGAAGTTCATGATTACCTTTCTTATATATAGGAACTATCTTTGAAAGTTTTAACTTTGATGGTACATAACCAGCTTGCATTGATTTGTTAAAGATGAATGTTAGAGGCTCAATTACATATGTTCTGCAGATTGCTTTACTAAATAATTTGAAATGTTATAGCAGTTGTAAGATCTTTTGTTTTGATTATCTTTCTAAGTTCTGCACTACTCATTGGATCATTTTTTTTTAAAGTGAGCGGCAATCTGTTGAAAATTGTTGAAAAATTGTAAAAAATTATTGACTCTTATATTTTTGGAGATTGATTGCTGCATTTTCAGAAGAGTGTTGATGAAATAATTGTTTAATAAATCTGCAGCTTCTTCACTTTTTTTATAATTCCAGTTTCACTAGCTATATGAGTCTCTAACGTTAAAGTGTTGCTCTTACCTGATTCAGTCTTGACTAATTTCCATATTACTCTTGCTTGATTTGAGGAATTTTCAATAAATATACTAGTGGCAATTTTTTTGGCAACCTTTAAAACTCTCCTATACGTGTGTTTGTGGATTCTATAATAGGATACTAAGCTAATGAATTTAACACCTGAAGTTGTGATTATGTGAATCAACTTACCTGCTGAAGATGGGATCTTCAATAGTAAGCTCAAAGTCTTCAGTCTTCCACTGGATATCCTAATACCTTGAGTAATTCACAAAAGCTTATCTTTTTGTGCCTTACCTGCTGACCTCTCGGGAACATAGTGATTACAGTGACCTACATATGAAGTCATGAAGCTATTGAACATAGCTTCAACATTAAAGGAACTGTAAACAGAGTGCCAACATTCATTTGACAACCCACGATTCAAAGCTGTTATGTTTGTTTCATTAACAACACGGTACTTCTTTCTTTTTCCATACTTCAAACATTTATTTTCGTTAAAATTGGAATTTAATTTCTGTAGTTTCAACCTGACACTACCACCATCATGATCAGAAAGAAGCAGGGAATAATTTTGCTAGTACAAAGTGCTGATGGGTAGTTTGAAATAATGTAATCAATTTCTGTGGCTGTTCTATTTGTTATTTTTGTCGGACAATTAGTTGTTTTATTTAATTTTAATGCTGCTAATAAATTTAAAAAAACAACTATTTCTATCATCCTTACCGAAATCCACGTTGAAATCACCGCATAATCACACTATTTTCTTTCTCTTTTGTGACTCTGGACAAAACGGATCTAAGTAACTCAATAAGAATTTCAAATTCCTAATTTTGAGCTCTGTACACACACAAGACTATTAATTTCTGGGGCATTGTTCTCAATCTCAATTCTATAGCGGATATTTCAAATACACTTTCAACAGCTAAGGAGACTATGTCGTTTCTAATATCACAATTTTTGATTGATTTGTCATGCACAAATATACACGAACCACCTCTAATTTCAAATTTTCTACTATATTGTGCTCTTAAGCTAAAATCAGGAAGAGCAAAAACCTTTAGTTCGTTTTCACTCATCCAATGTTCAGTCAGACACATGATATCAAAAGATGAACCCTCTTGTGACAGTAGAATTTCCATATCTAATTTGGAATTTAGCAAGCCGTTACATGCAGTTAACATGAAAAACCTCGCATCCTATAAAAAATCATTGGTATTAGACAAAATAGAAATATTTGAGCCCTCCTGATCGACCCATGCAGCGCACCACTGCAAGACTCACCTGCTATCTTTTTCCCTGAAGTGGATCCACTATAAATACACTATAGTCACTGGGAAGGTATGACTGTACACTTCCACACCAAGCTTCAACCTAATATATTGTTAAAAACACACTCAATATCAGTTTTGAACAAGAGCTCAGAAAAGTGTCGTTTTCTTCAGTTATCAAGGACTGACTGCCCCAGTCAGAGAGTGAGAGTGGAGGGATGTGAATGAGAGGAAAAATAACGAAAAACATCTTACTGCTTGAAAATAATTGAGGCCCTGACTTTGAAAAAGAGGTAGGTGCCAAAATAGACAAAAATGCGATTTTTGTATGAAATGGTAGTAAATGCCAATGCCAACGGCATTGAAAAGGAGGTTAGTCCGAATATTGTATCTGATAGTTGTAAGAATTGTCAAAAGATAGCGCATGTGGCATCTCGATCTAGATTTTCTTTTAAAAGGAGTTTCTTGTCCTGTGAAATTCACTTTTTGGCACTTATCTCCTTTTCAAAGTCAGGGCCTCAATTCAATCTCTATCAATCTCGTCCTCACCCACCACCCCTCATCAACACTAGGGAGTCGATATAATAATTTCAATTATTATTCAATTATAACGGAAACAGATTGGCAATCTCTCTCCACCTACATTAGGTTAAAAATAAATAATTTGTAAATCAGTTTCTATTCAACATGAAACTCTTGAACTTCAATATAATAGTAAACTTTCTATGTAGAACTCGCTAAGCCATAAGCATACATGAATAAAGTTGTATAGGAATTGATGATTGAATACGGTTTAGGTATTTAATGTCTGAATACAATGTAATTGTATTGAAATACAATGCTACTGCATTCTCTGATTGTAAAGTTTGGTTTTAATAACGCTCTATCTTTTTAAGTAATCATTAATAAACTTGTTCCTGCGATCTGAAACTGCATAATTCTTTCACCCATCCAATAGATCAGAATTTATCACACATATTTACATATCTGTATATAGTATATGAATACCCTCAAATCTTCAACGTTTTGACATGATTACATCAATATTATTATGCTTCCCTTTTATTATTTATATTCTTAGCTTAGCTCCAATAGAATCCTAATGTACTTTTTGAGTACATAACCATTGAAAAAGTAACTTATTCACGGCCAATTTGTTCTTGAAAACTTATAAAAATCTCTCGATTTGTTTACATGCAACTTTCCAT
This sequence comes from Conomelus anceps, assembly GCA_948455865.1. Lineage (NCBI taxonomy): Eukaryota > Metazoa > Arthropoda > Insecta > Hemiptera > Delphacidae > Conomelus > Conomelus anceps. The sequence goes on from OX418216.1 coordinate 100,881,848, forward strand.
CTACATTATGTGCGCGCAGACAAAACGTAGCCTCTGGACCGGCTTTTGTATCTGTTTCAAACCCAAAACAAACTCCTTGAATCTCTTTCTTTTGTATCTCTTTCTTGAACCAATACATACTCCTTGAAGAAATAGAATGTGAAAAATCAATTAACACCTCGTTGAAAACTCATGATGAACTTGAAACGGCGTCTTTTAAACAGCACAAATTGCTTCACTCGACTTTCACAGCCGGCAGACATGTTTTTGCATGTAATAATTTCATGTATTTTCCATGAACGAAATTGAATGTGGAGCTGTAACCATGAATGGCATTGAAAAAAGAAAGAATAAGGGAGGAGAATGCATGAAGAGAGTGGGAAGAAGAAAGAAGGAAGAGAAAAGAGAGAGTAAGTGGGAGTGAGAAAAATAGAGAGAGAAAAATATATAGAGTATGAGCCTTGCTTTTCACGTCACACATTTCGTTCACCGCATCTGAATGAAAATTTTGCCACGATTATAATCTTCTTTTTAAAACGCCCTCAAGGACTTAAACTACCTTCCCACTTTCACCCCCTCTCTTCACGTATCTCGTTTCAATTTTCGTCGTCACCTCTCCTCAATCTTTCCACCAACATTCCTCCCGTAATCTTCCCACGCTATGTAGCACATTCGGTACTCAGCTCTCTCACCCTCAGCTCTCTCTTCCTACTTTTATTTCTTCCTTTTCCTTTCTCACACACCTGTCACCAAGCATAGAGAGAAAACTGCTCACATTCCTGGAAGTTTTCTGTTGAAAAGAATTGCACACAAGAATGCCAGCACGTTCACCTTGCCAACGTTTCTTTCAACTGTTGTCGAATTCTTGACGCGTGTATCATACGATTCATTTTCCACTGATTTTTCAGTTTCGAATTTCATGGTTTTAATCAACGGATTCCCAAATTTTTTCTATGCACATTTTCGAATCTTCAAAGTTAGTTTTAAAATGATGGAATGATTATACTGCGTACGTATTCAAAACTTAATGCAGTCTTCTGCAAGTACAAAAGCTCTGTGACACATTACATTGCAGTCTCTCATGATATTGTATTGGAAGTGTAAACTAATTAGTTAGTGACATCAAACAAAATAGTACAAGAAATTGAGAATCACCAGTAAAGCAGAGGCCAGTCCTATGAAACAGTAATAATTAAGACGCTCACAAGTGATCAAGGAGCTTGCGGGCATGAAAACAAGCGTTCTTATTCTGCTGTTTGGGGCGTGATCCAATAAAAATTAAAATCATTCCACATTGATAATAACGATCGGAGGGTTCAATAAGCTGGATCAAATTTGATCTTCTCTGACATAATATTGGATGATTATGCTTTTACTTTTTCTTATAGCTTATCAATAAGTGATTGTGGGTCAAGGTGTTTAGAATGTAGGCGGAGGGTCGGACTTTAAACTTTTCTACCAAAGTGGCCTGCGTAGCCTGCAGTCTAGCAGCTGATTGAGATTGCAATCCGTTCTATAGAACTGCAGCTACAGCCTAGGGTTGCTGCTACTTCATTTTTGCATGATAGTTGTTTTCAGTCCGATTCAACAGCTCTATTCCATTCGCCTTGATAGGTTGATAGGTGCTGACCGAGTTTTAAACGGATGGAGGGAGCCCATGGAAATATAAATTCACAATTATTTAAACCGTTTCTACAGGTCCCAAGTTGAATATGGTGTTGAAATAATGGAATACTATCAAGTTCTCGAACGTTTTTCCAGGGTTAAAAGTGAACGCCTTCTCCATAAATGAATAGAACTGATTAATTTTTCAGGGCTAAGAATACTCGGAGTTCACAGGCCCCATCAAATCCTATATTATGCATAATTCGTCAAATTTGAAATTATTTCGTGAACCGCATTTACGAAAATTAGTGCAGTTTGCCTATCAACGGATATAATAGCACAATAGATTATGGACTGTTGAATGGTCTAAAACGTTTCCAACTCACTAATATTTGGAACATGATACATATTAAGCAGCTTGGAATAAGCCATGAAACTTTGGACTGTGTAATAAAACTTTTTCACAGATCTTAAACTATAGAACAATAATTGAGATCACACCTTGACTGTATGACGAATGAGTTGGTGACATTGAAATTATGTAGGCGGATAAAAACTAACGGTGGTAGAGGTGAGTGGGGTGGGGAGAGAGAAAGTAGGTATTACGTGAGATGGGAAGCTGTACAGACGAAGAAGCGAGCAGGAGAGAAATGAGACCGAGAGATGGATTTTGGTGTGAGGTAACCGAGAATGTATTGATCGGCTCTTCTCACTCACCTCCTCCGTCTTCCTCATTCTCTTTATCATCCTCTCCAGCTCCTCTATTCTCTCTACTTTATTCTATATGTCTCTTTTACTTATTCTAAAAAATTTTGCTCAATTTTTGTAATTTATCAAAACACCACACACAGCATCAAAGCGATATTTTGAAGTAATAATAATGCTTGCCTGTTCTGTAGTGTAGTCAGAATGTTCCTTAATCCTGAAATACCCTAATAAATCTTATAGATGATACAGTAAGATCCACCTCTGGATCTTACCTCTAATTAATCGAATCATTTAGAATAATAATTGATCCGTCCTCTAGATAATTGAATCGTAGCTTACCTGTGATCAAATTCAATAGAATTGATTCATAATTAATTCGAATTTCTTCGATACATGTCTTTGTTCAGAGCATCGTTTCCATTGAATTTTTTACTTGCCGATTGTTTTTTTCTGTATTGCAGATTTGAAGCGTTGTGGGATCAGACTCCACAGAAATTGGATCGAAATAATCAATTGTATAACAATCTTCTCTAGATCAAAGATTTTTGTCTCTTCGACATTTATTCGATATTTTAGAAATATGAATTTCTAAAATATGAGTTTCTTCAGATGAGTATAATCAGTGACAGTGGCATGAACCTTCAAATATTTCTGAATTATTCAAATCGTTGATATCTACTCCATTTTATTGTGTTTATTTTTTATTTCTTAAATATATAGGGAAATCGTTGACTATCTTCTCCTTCTTGCTTCCAAGGATTAGACAGTTGCCTGTTCCTAATCACAATAGCCTACATATTTTTAAATACACACTAGCCGATAATACAAAATGAGGAACCTATTACCATCTCTTCCAACATTTTTCTTCCATGGGGCTTATACAAGAAGTTTGAAGTGTAATTTTTTCCGCTGGCATTCTTTCGACAGGCTTCTTCCAATATCGCCGGTACTGAACCACTCATGATTGACTATTGAATATACAGATATAATATGGGCAGACAAGAAGTGTTTAGAACCAGATGAAAACGAATTTTCACAATAAATCAATTTACTTATTTTATCGTATGGCAACAGATTCAGGTCAGGAGAGACATTGGCTATTTTGACCACCGTATTTCTCAGGTCATTTAGGGTTAAATTACGCAAAGTGTACCAAGGGGGCAAACTAGATTCACACCAATTGGGTTTGGTTATGCTTAGGCTACACTGAAAATTCGAACTTGAAATTGTCACTTGAAATATCTTAACTCAATTCAAATATATCAATTGAAAATTAATTCGACAGCTTGTTGTAATCATTCTCATTTGTTTTGTACTGGCAAGAATTAAATGATAATGAGTACTTATAGAGGAGTAAGAATTCAAAGGAAATCAATATGAATCAAGAGTTCAAATAATGCAAAACGAAAAGTAGTATCACAAATGGATTTTTTTTTAATTTTTCAGGTCAATCCAACGACTTGCAGTCAAATTTTTATTAAGAATGAGTAGTATTTTGTATTGAATTTTATAATTTCTGTTTGTTGTGTGCTTTGTTGAAATAAATAAATAAATTATTTTACTTACTCTGTAAGTAAAACATTCGGCCTACAAAGTAAGTGAAATACTACTTATTCTTAATAAAAATTTGACTGCAAGTCGTTGAATTCACTTGAAAAGTTAATATTAACAACGCAGTTCGTCATGGAACAAGAAATCCAGAATTTGTTTTTAAATCTACCTAGTAGTTGAACGTTTCCAATTCATATTCCATTATAATCTCACGCATGTAAACCTGAACGAGCTCACATTCTGTTAGTAATAAGGATGAAACTCTAAAATCAATTCAATAATTAAACTATACACTCTCTAGTTAATAGCAATAGCCACTTAATACTAGACTTTACCTTGGACGTCGATATCATGACAACTGGACCGACTTATCGAAGATTGAAGTAATCCGATGATGAAGTTTCTAGACAATTGCATCAATCATGAAGTGTTTTTGTGATTTGCAAGCACTCGAACAAGGTGGAGGGATTATTATTGTGGATGGAGTGGTAGGCATGGGAACGGGCGATCTGGTATTAGCAGGCGGCTTAATAATATTGCGATGACACAGAAATTAATTGAGTTTTGAGACTCATCGCTGCTGTTACTCCAATGATTCATTATCTTCATCATCACTTTCTCTCCCTCTCCCTCTATCTCTATGTATTATTCTCAACATTTCTGTTTCACTCTCCCCTACACCCTCGTTCTTACACTCTCTTATTCTATCCCCCTCACACTATTTCCGTTGTTCTCACACTCACACATACAAGCACACATTTTTGCAGCAGTGGCCAAGGCATGGTTGGTTAGATAATAAAACAGGATTAGGCTCGCGTCTAAGAGCCTTCCTTCTTTCGTTTCCTTCAGGGACCTTTTCGCTGTTAATCCACACCATCACCGCTAAATATAACGCTGTAGTCTACAGTGCGCACCGCGCCAAATAAGCTCCCATTCTTACAACACTACTACAGTCGCCGGCCCGCCGCTATTCTGCCATTCTTCTTCACTTACTACCAATGTAGGATTACTGGTACCGATGGTCGTTTCTCCTCCTTCCTTTTCTTCCTATTATTTGTTTTTCGTTTCTCTCCTTCTCAATCATTTTCTTGTCATCATAAACCTGAACTATCTGCTTCTCCTTCTCTTTTCCTGCGTTTTGGTATCCAATAATTATCTGTTCACTATCGGTTTCAACCCTTCCATGGGGTCATCATCAGGTGGTTACGAACGTTATTTTATCATCGGCGATTCGTCTTAATATAAAACGTCGAAGAATAAGAGACACAAAAACACATATCACGAAAAGAATAGGCCTATACGAAAGACAAGTCCGGACTTGTCAGTCGATGCGAACGTGTTACCCGTCTTGTTTTTCATATAGGCCTATTCGTTTTGTGATATGTGTTTTTTGAGTGTCTTTTATAATTCGACGTTTTATATTACGACGAATCACCGAATCAGCGATGATAAAATAACGTCTGTAAACACCTGATGATGACCCCATGAAGGGTAGTGAACAAATAATTATTGAATAGCGAAACGCAGGTATTTAAACCTTTATTAATGTTAACTGGTATCCAAAGACTGTAGAATCCATTATGAGAATCTCTTTTCATTTGTCTCCTTGCACCTTAACTCAAACTCAACCTTATTTTATCTGGAGAATCGTTCATTCAAGGGCAAAGCCTTACCTATCAACTAAAAATTTACCCGGTTTTGCCCAGGAATCTAGTTTGCAGTTTTTCTTTTCTAGTAGATATCTTATGTCCAGCAGATTACTGTGGAGGTGATGTGATGAGCCTATAAACAGAAAGGCTTACTCTGGTGCCAGAGGATCTCACAACTGTCAACAAATACTATCAAATTGGGTAGATGGATATGTCTCTCAGTGCAGCAATATGGCACGAACTGACCAAAAGGAATACCGAGACAAACAAATCCAAATCTTATTTTCAAAAACATGTCAGGTTGTGGAAAGTCCGTTATAATTTCCCCCTGATGATGGCCTGACAGGAATAAACGCAGCGGTACTAACATACAAGCTGCGAAACCGCGCTAAAAATTTTCCGGATCTTACAAATAGAATAGACAAGCCATTGAATACTAGAGTGCATGTTTTAGGAGGAATTTCACGACCAAACACCGTTCATAGGCTCAATCCTTCAGAGCTCAGCAAGCAGAAAGGGTTGATAAATGCGAAAACCATAAAAACCAATAATGACATAATATAGAGAGACAATGTCAATGAGAGAATTCAAAATAATGTAATATTGAGAATTAAATAATCAGAATATTAAACAAATTTAAAGATTTGAAGAAGTTGAGAACTTGATTAAATTTAAAGAATATTGCTCTATTAATCTTCAGATCCACAAGAATTTCGGAAGTAAAAAAGATGATAGTTCATAAGATGTAAGCTCGGCTTGATGGAAGGCAAGACGTGAATTTGCCTAACTGGCACAGCCTATAAAACGAGATTCCTTTATTTTTGTGCACACATTTTTTCGTAGCGCTTTTTACGTAGGGGGCCCCTTAATAAGATCGGAATGTTTTTGACTCGACTAACGGTGTTTCTTTGGTCGTATGTCGTTGCCTCTTCCAACACGTTGTCGATTTCAAAGATTGGTACTTCTTAAGTTTGACTTTGGGAAAATTTCAATTTAATAAAAAAATATTTTTAAAAAGACTGGCCTAACTTGAAATCTCGCTTGCACTAGAGATATTTCCGGATTTTGAACAACAAGAATTACATTTAACACAAACATTACAAGAAGCGGACAGCGTTGTCCTTGTTCAAAGGCTGGAGTGTAAAAGAACTTCCTAAAAATTACTATCAAATATATGGTAATTTTTAACCCCTCTCTGCCAATTAAAGGGAAGTGGCGCTGAATCAGGCTATGTCCAACCCATGATTTATAAATTGATTAAAAAAAAATTATGCCATTCACTCTATTCACTCTATAGGTTGGCTTTAATTGGAAAGTTAATTTAACAAGAACCAGAACCTCTAAATTGTGATAGAGAGAAAATTGACGTAAAAACTCACACTATAATCGCGAGATGATACATCAATGAAGCACACTATCGATTATTCTAAGACGACGTGGTCTTGGACTATGGCCTTTTACTGAAACATTTACCACTTTTAAACACATTTCACAACATTCTAAATTGACAAAAAGTAGTATTAAACAAATAGACCTTAAAAATCTGTATTAACTGGCTATTTAATTGGTATTTCAACTGATATTATAACTGGGAGTTCAAGATGTAACCTCCAAAAAATGTGCTTCTTCATGAATTGACACAGCACGGTCTCCACATATTTTTCAGAATTCAAGTAAGTACAAGTTTTTTAAATACTGTAGATTTAAATTACAACCTTATTTGTAGGATTTCTGACTCCTAAATACTTTTTTTTACGATTTAGGCTGTCTCTAGCCTTTTGCTTTCAATTAATCGATACTATAAATGGTTTACATTTTGAAATCTATATAATTATTAATCTCGCACAGCTGATAGCTTGTTTCATTTTTATAAATGAACAGTGTTCGTAAACATAGTCCCCGGTTTTGCCTCATTAATTTGACAACATGTAACAATTTAAAACAAAATTTCAGAAAGGTAATGCTTTTAAAATGTAATAATAATTGGATCTTCATTCTTACTCTTATAAAGGTATTTCGTAACTTGATCTAGAAATTTTGCGGCAGACAACTGCATTCAAAAATGAATCGTGACAATATTTATATATTCAATAATTCGGGGGATAGACTAGGATATCCAATAGTTGCACTTAGTCTCTCACTCTAAATTACTTCTTAGTTGAGGTACGTAGTTTACCGATCTCGCGAAAAAATAAATGCTCTTCGTTTCTGACTGGTGTCGACGTCGACTGCCAACTGCTGGACATCAATTGAAAGCCACACTCTTGTATTAATGGCTTTGACATGTAAATAAACATTCGAAGGTTTTTTAGCCTTTATATTCGACATTCACTTATAATCAAATTCCAGAGAGCAAATAAAAAAGCTTCTAATTTGGATATTGATGTCTATTAATCACATTAAATAGCTATAAACAGTAGTTCTAAAGTATAAACGATAGTAACTTATACTCAAGTTTTGCACCTTAATAGTATGCAGAATATCGTTTTTAGACCTGAACCGTGGATCTTTTGTGATTTCTCGAATTTGTAACTATCCCCACCTCTTCATTAATCCAGCTGGCAAAGTAGGGCGAAAAAAGGCAAATGGAGGGAGAGAGAGCGGCAAATAGCTGTCATTCTTTGGAGGGCGTTAAACGTGCAAAGTTAGCTTTTCCACTCGTTCCTCGTTTTGTACCTGCCGATAAACTATTCCCTCTTATGAAAGGAATCCTGAGGAAAAGGAGCGGTTCACAAAGTCATTGTTTTGTCTTTTTATTTAGAAAAAAAAGCCTTGGAATTAAACATGAATTACCATAGGATATTATTTTTCTGTTTTATCTTATTATAGTTATTGAAACTCGAATTCTTTAAATTATGAAATAATCATTTGTTGTGGCAACATTGATGCTTATGTTAGGGAATTCAATTGGAGCACGAAAGATTACACCAGAGGGCCCAACCCAGCCGGAAATTAAGGTATTAGTGAGTCACACAAAATATTAATAGCCACAAACATTTAATTACAATAGAATGAGTTACGCAACTGTGTAGAAAGCAGACATGATAATATTGTTTTGTTATTGGATAATTAATTATGAAACATAAATAATTCATGAGCCTCTCTACTATTGAACCGGTTAAAGTCGTTTCAAGTCGACCGTTTTGCATTTGTCTATTTGTAACGCATTTTCGAATGGACCAAATTTCATAAAATTTTGCATGGATCTTCCTTCGAGGAACGTCCAGCGTGTATGTGTGATTATTGTCAAAATGTGCTTGCATTCAAAGGATATTGAAAGAAAAGACCCACAGAGTCTTCCTATGGGAAACGTATGATTTTTAAAATGAGCTTCTCGATCACTATGGAACTGGAATCAGACCTCAAGATAGCTCTCGAGCACCCTATTATCCATATGGTTGAGTCAGATTAACAACATAAGTACAGAGTGGTCAAGAATACAAACATAGTCTCAGTAGAAAACAGACATGGAATGGACTAAACAAATTGAATCAAGGTTTAAATCTGAGGCTGACGGTTATGTTCAATTCTGTGATGGTGATTTATAATTAAGTGCATCGAGTATTTTCCTTATTCTAGGTCCACTTTATTCTAGCCTCTTATTCTAGGTCCACTGTTCACAGAACTACTTGTAGTTATAGTAGTTTGGGAAGTTGAGAATGCACATCAAGAGAGCAGTTCTATACCACCCTACATCAACATGCTACTCTGGCCTACCTCAGATCATTTCAAATGCGACTAATGTGAATCTGAAACCACCAGAAAAACTTTTTCCAAAAATAATGAATTGATCGCCAGGATTTCCCCCGTAAATAAATTCCATACGGACAATATTTTTTGTGAGTAAAGCCAGATATCAAAAACTATAAAACATCTGGAATCTCTAGGAGAAATGGAACCCGAATCAAACGATATATTTACTCCACAACGATTCATCAATCCTAGACAGTTTCGTTAGTTTTAGTGTGTTGATTCATCACAAATTGCGTCTTGTATTTCGAGAACGATGCTCAATCACTGGCACGTTCAACGAATTGTTTGGAAATGTGGAAGAGAAAGCGGGAAGAGGAGAATGAGAGGAGAATAAGAGCAAGAAAAAACTATAAAAAGACGAAGAACAGAAAGAATAAGAAGAATAACTAGGAAAAGAAGAACAAGTCCTAAAAAGAAGCAGAAGAAGAAGAAAAAGAAAAACTGGAGAGGGAACACGGTACCCGAAAAATATTGGCAAAGAAAAATGAGCAGAGAAATATAGTGTTTACTCTGGTAACTGACCCAATTCATACTTGCCGCGCGAAAGGACAGGATAGAGCGAGCAGCTAACACACGCTAGATAACAAGAGTGATGAAGGAGCTGTTGTTTTTCTACACGCAAGACTCAGCTGTCTCTTCTATCTATGATGTGTGAGAGTGTGCAAGCTTTCAAGAAAGCTGTACATGATTTCTGTTCCAATGGAATTGGATTACGAATAAACAACAGCGATGTTGAAAGGGGACTCAAGAGATTTTTGTTGGTGGTTTCTATTGCTAGCAGCTAGTAGTAGTGTGGTGGGGAATGGGTTTGGATATCGGCCGTGTCAAAATGTCACTAGCGCGGAAAATAAACGTGGAATGAATCAGCTGGTTTTACGAGTTGAGGGGTGAGCAAGTTGAATATGAATGCAGTACACTAGGCATATAGATCGGCCAGAAAAAAGGCGACCAACAAAAGCGCTGTTTCTTGCTATTTTGATTCCTACTTGATTTACATAATATCGTATTTATTCATTCTCTCACAAAATGCACAACTATTCTTATTCGATGAGAAGTGATGGTCCTTCATGTTCAAATAAGAATCTCATCTCTTTCTATGATTATGAAGAATTTCCATCTATAACAATATTAGGAAAATTATTGCAACATTCTTTAGACAAAGTTTGAGCTCAGGAATAATGCACCTCTTTTTACATGCTCAAATCTATGGAATGAAAATAGATTGCTATTCTTTTTCTGCCAGTAATAATCTCTTATTTAGCCGAATCCCGCATTATGCTGTGAGAGCACAACAAAATATTTCTATTTGAAGGGTGGTCTAAATATTTGGTCTGAAACAAAATGTAAGAAATGTTATGATTACTTTTCTTACTAAGCTGACAAAATATTACAGTTTGGCAAGCCCCTGAATCAAATTACTGTACTCACTACAAGATATGTTCAAAACCACATCATTGCAAATAAAGTGAAGCATAGCCTACTCTTTGCACTACCAATTGCATCATCAAATACAATTCTATTTTAAAACAAAATAATAATTATTTTCAAGATTTATGTATCAAAAAGCAACACCTAGAAAAAAATTTCTCTAGATACGTTTGCATATTTAGAAAAATTGGAAACTGTTACATTTAAAAATAAAATCATTCCACACGAATTACTATGGAGATTTTATCATCAAAAGTTTAGTGTGAATTGATTGACAGTGTGACTGTTAGTCAATATTGCCAATGATCTGTGCTTGTAGAACAAGCACATTCTACCTGCTTTGCAGCCTGTAATGGAAGGCCAATCCAGCTTATTGTGCAGGAGAATGGAGCGGTGGCTTTGCTTCCATGTAGGAGCAATGGGCAGCCTCAAAGGAAGCCAGCCAGAACTGTCTGAATAGGGAAAAGGGTCAACAGAATATCACAATACGCATTACAGGCTTCACTGACTGTTGTGTACCGAATTACCCTGGCAAATCTATGTCTACAGACTTTATTTCTGTAAATGTTTGCCCTGTCATGGTAGTTGAACATGCATTTTCAACATTATTACCATAATTCTATAATGAATCATATTTATGCTAAATGTACCAGGAATTCTCTGGCCTTAAATTCTAAATGTTCATTTTCAACATTATCAGTGAGCTTACGCACAGTATCTTTCTAATCTTCTCATATGATAATCAATAAAAAAATATTAGGCTATATCAGTCAGTAACAAAGATTGTGGCTTGTTCATAAGTAATGAGGTGTAGTATAATAACACAACCAAACAAGTTGAAGAGAAGCAGCAAATGAGAATAGAAACAATAGAAAATAAAATATATTGTAATAAGCAGGTTATCAGGCCAGTTCCAATGGTAAATGAATTTATAATAGAATGAAGTAGAAAAAATATAAAAGGAATGGAAGAAAGGTAGAGAAAAATTGCAGCAAGTGAGATTTTTTCCTCTTTTTTTATGAGGATGAAGCCCACATAGGTCTGAGACCTGTGTTTTGGTAATGAATTGGATGATGGTGATTGATGAGTTGGACCTACAGTTTTATGTGGGTTCTGAACCACCGGGAAGTGATTTTACAGCAGAGAGCAGAGTCTTTTTTGCTGGTCAATCCAATCGGTCACCCTTACAAAGAGCGCCCAGGAGTTTTGCAGCTTAACTCTGGTTGAACAGATACCTGCTACGGCACTCGGCTATCACTTCCCCCAGATTGGATATCATGTTCGGACAAGGCTGGGCTGTTTCAAGATGCTACCATAAATCTCATTGAATACCAAAAAATAATAACATTGATATTGAAAAACGGGAAAAACTTTCTCTCAAAGCCAGGTTCTAAGCTTATTATATAATTTACGACAAAGCTTGTGGCTAGTATGTGAGATATGATGTGTGCTAATAACAAAACATGCATGTTTCAGCAATGAATGATCAAGAGTTATGCTGACTATTGAACCAAGATCTGTTCTAGGTATTGTTATAATAAGAGTACTGTATGTTTCTCTCTGTTGACAAACTGTTTTGAGTTGTTTCACCTTGCCATTTGGACAATGTTTTGGAGAGCATGGTGAACCCACTATTTTAGGTGGGTTCAAAACAACTGGGTGGGTGAGTATTGCTGGTTGTTGAGTTCAAAGCTGATAATAACTTGTCATAGCAGCTCGGTCACTCATCCACGTGTAAATCTGAGCACTCCTGCCCCAGGCATTTCCCAATTCATACACACACAACATAATCTATCATACACTATCAACTACGTTTCTCTTCTATCACCATCACATACTCCTGCACTATTTTTCTACACTGTAGAACTTTTCCCCACACTATTATCAATCTCAAGTACCAATAAGAATATTAATGACACTCTTAGACTCTTCTTCTTTTTAGTTCTTGTAACAATAGATTGAGTTCATCAGGCAGACGGCTGCTTCTGCTGCTCTTTCTTCTATTCCGCTTTCAAATTGAGTGAGCCACTATATATACAGCTGCTGGTCGTTTATAGAATAGAAATTGAGTTGGAGAAAGTAATAAATTGTTATAAACAGTGGGAGAAGAGAAGGGTAGGGAAGGAGAAAGAAGAAGTATGGAAGAGAGAGCGAGTGTGAGAGAGACACTGGCTGTTGATTTTGGTGCGGTCCAAATATAACCCGCAGCCAATCCACCTCCCCCCTACCATCATATCCAACCAACATCTTCGCGAGCCAAACCAGCTTGCGACTCTTGAATGCTGGAAGAAACCAAACAAAGGAGACAAACAAATAAATGAAAGAGAAAGAAGCAAACAAAAGAACAGAGGAGTAGAGAATCCGAATAAATGGTCTCTAGTATTGTTCGAGATTGAGACGTAAGCAATCAATGGCGTTCTTTGATTGGATTCTAGATTCGTCTCAAAATTTGATTTTTATCCTCCGTTGTCCTTTCTGCTACTCCCTTCGATACATCGACTATCAGTTCTTTTCCAGCTGCATGACGTCATGCCGTGGAATTCCTCTGTGCCAATAAAGCTTAAAAAATATCTGAGTACGACTTAGAAAGTTCTTTTTTCAGCTCATCACACTATTAGCCCCTTCTCTAAATAGCTATATTTTCCAGTAGGACTAAGGCAACTCCATTAAATAATAAATTATATTTACTGTTTTCAATATGTTTATATTAATTAAAATACTATGATAAAGAGCTCTACTCTTTTCAAGCTTCTTTTTCCATAAAGTATGAATTGAATAATGATTTGGGAAACATTTGGTTCGCATGTTTTAAACAAAGTGGAATAATATTGTTGATATTGATATTGAACACTTTGTTGAATGTGAAGTGTAATAATAGAAAGTGCATTCGCCAGAAAAGGACAAATAATTTTTGGGAGATAACTTATACATGAATGATGGATTAAATATCATTTGATAAATTCAATACCAAATTCCGAGATGAAAGCTTGTCAAGACTAGAAGAGAGAAGGAAAGAAATAAGAAGACAAAAAGGAAGAAGTGAAACAAAGAGAACGTGATGTAAAAAAGAATTTGGGAGGTTTCCTCTCCTGGCAAAATTGAGGTCATTTGGTTTCTTCTGCCACCTATTCAGGCTCACGCAATACCATGAATTCATTCAGTAGTTTGCTTTTATGCACAATAAATCGCAAATGATATATATGTGAAAACAGCGAAATAAAGACATAAATATAATTAAGTATGAATAATAATAATAATAATAATAATAATAATAATAATAATAATAATAATAATAATAATAATAATAATAATAATAATAATAATAATAATAATAATAATAATAATAATAATAATAATAATAATAATAATAATAATAATGATAATAATAATAATAATAATAATAATAATAATAATAATAATAATAATAATAATAATAATAATAATAATAATAATAATAATAATAATAATAATAATAATAATAATGATAATAATAATAATAATAATCTTAATAATAATCAATACAATACAAGTGAAACTTGAAAAAGCTTGGAATCTAGTCATAAAATGTAAATCATGAAACTAATTATTTATTACCTTACTTCTAATATTATTCTATGAAGTAATCCCTCTTTAAGAGTCATTCCAAAGAGTTCTTTTTTAATATGAATGAAATTAAACAAAATAAACTCTCCTGATGAATACCCTTGGTCTTGTAAAGGATTGTACTCTTGGTCAGCATCACTATCATTACTGTTGCTTAACGTAAGCACGTTTTAAATACTAGTGTCATCCATGTTAAACTATGCAGATAGTCTGAGATCATATAGACACTGAGAAACATAATGGTGTAAGTCTACTTGCTTCACTATGATTCCCAAGACATTTGGAATTTTGTTGAGGTCCCACAGTAGGTGCTGCCATCAAGTGTCTAAAAATGTAAGTTTGACTTACACCATCATGTTCCTTGAAAGATTAGTCATTTTAGAGGTCGTACAGCTATTTAGCTCAAAACCAACAAAAATTGTCTTCCACCACTATGTTTCTCAGCCCTCCAATCAATTGTCTGTATTTTGACACAACATTTTCGGCATTTTCATTTGGCCTAATTAATATGGCTGACACTACCAGCACCAGATCAAACTGCAAGTGCCAAACATTGAAGTTCTGTTTGTCGGTAGTGATACTGAGTTTGTGACAGAGTAGAATGAATGAAAATAAGAATGATTGAAAAAACTAGAGAAAGAAGAAGACGAAGAAAAATGAAAAGAAGATTAATTACCAAAGAAAGAAGAAACAGAAAAACATAAGTTCAACTTTGGTGAAGATAGAGTCAGAGTGGGTAAGTAATAGTGATATCAGAAATGCAGAATAGGAGCTAGAGGCGTAGCAGTTATATCAGAATGTAGAAATCCAAGTGATAACTACAGTATAGCCTACAATTAACAGCAGACTACTGTAATGAAAGCAGGAATTCAATATTAGGCTATAAACTATGAATCAGTCGAGTATCCTATCTGTGACTAAAGCCAAACTACATCACAGTGAATGGGGCGTTGGCAAATTGAAATGTAATGTCTCTGAAGAGATACACTACATACGTCCACTGATGAATAACACCATAAATAGGCCCAATGCATCCATAGGAACCCCCTTCCATCGACGCCCCTTCGTCATACTACAGTATGTCCTCCCCAACACCCTCCACCAACAACTCAAAACAGGTAGCCAGCGATTAAACTTGGTTAAAGACGGACTAATGATACACACTGCGTATAATATGATGTTAGCAACAGCAATTGTGCATGTAGAATACATGGAGTTTAATTAGGCTAGGTATCCAGCATTCGTATGTATCTAGCCTATCATCCATTATGCATTACATGTCCGTTACTAATGCAAACGCACACATATATATAATGGTGCGAGTATAATGAATTTTGGAGCATTCCTTGCGTGTGTGTTAGTGTGTGCGGCCCCTAATATGTAAAGGAATAATTAATTAGTAGCAATTAGTATGCATCTCTAGCGCGGCTGGAATTTCGTCCAGGCTCTAGAGTGCACAATGGATCCTGCATCCTGCTGGAGCCTGTCTGGTAGCGTCCGGTCCGGTCCGGTCCGTGCACGTAATGGTGTCAGACCGTGTCCGTGACCGTGTCACGTCACGTTAATCATCACACAGACGGTGGTCTGATGTCATCTAATTGAGCTTCGACACTTTCGACACATTGGGAGTAGTACCGAAGTTTGTTTCAATAAAATCCAATAACAAGTCCATAATTGCGCAAAAAAGTATTGAACAAGCACAAAAATTTTGGATAAAGAAGGAAATTAGCTGGTGGTACAAAAGAAGGGATAGCTTATCGTTCTACATTTTCATCTTACATTCGCAACTGACGAAAAAACTACACAAAATTGAATGGGATTTCTTAGACAATAAGTGCAGGGACGAAATCTATAAGAAATTAAAAGAAAAACCGTTACACAGAGCTTGAAGTTACAGAAACTTGTTGAAGAACAACGTCCAAAACCGAATAATACAAATCATCACCATAAGTTTGCTGATAGAGTTAAAAATTTCACTAACGTCGCGTTTTCACCTTCAGAACAAGAATTGCTAGGACAAGGTACTAAATTCAACAATTATAGTAGTTTAGGGAGCAAACAAGCAGAACTTCTAGCATGCAGCATTGAAAGGAATTGGAGAGTGTCACAGAATCGTATTTTAACCAACAGATGTGCAGACATAATTTTACAAGAACAGGCAAGACAAGTTTTACCCAATATTCAACGTACAGAGGACATCGTGAAGAAGATTAAGAAGAAAGTCAAAGACAACGATTTGATCATAGTAAAAGCAGACAAAGGAGGCACCACGGTTATATTAGAGAAAACTGAATACATAGGTAAAGTTAACGAATTCATTTCAGATAATAATTTCATTGAGATTAACTCCAATCCAACCAACAACATTAATAAATTAGTTAAAAGTAAGCTGGCAGGTATCACAAAGTTAATTGATAAACAGGAAATCAAATATTTAACAGTTATGAACCCATACCCGCCCAGATTATTTAGTCAGCCCAAACTTCACAAGAATAATATTCCGATAAGACCAGTAGTGTCATTTATTGATTCTCCATGTTCGAAATTGGCCCACAAACTCAACAGTAGCTTCAGATCGTTAACGGGATTCCAACCCAAATTTGGAATCAAAAATTCATTGGAGTTAGTCAATAAAATCAAAAATATTCCTGCTCATTCATCTTATAAACTTGTTTCTTTTGATGTAACTAATCTCTTTACAAATATACCAACTGAAGAAAGTCTTAACAGAGCTGAAGAGATCATGGAAACTACAATTAATGATCCTATTATTAGAACTGAGCTGTTAGGATTGATGAAGTTATGTACTGAATATAACTATTTCAAGTTTTACAATAAATTTTATGAACAGAGAGATGGGTTAGCGATGGGTTCACCCCTTTCACCCCTACTAGCTGAATTATTTATGGATAGCCTTGAACGTAGAATTTTTGAAAATAATAATTTTAAGGATAGGATTGCTTATTGGTACAGATATGTAGATGATATTATTTGCTTGTGGAAGGGTAGTAATAGACAATCAGATAATTTCCTTAGCTATTTGAATCGTTTACACCATAAGATTAAATTCACCATAGAGTTAGAAGAGAATAGTGTTTTAAATTTTCTAGATTTAAGAATTGACCATAGCACCGGAACCCACAACTTCTCTATTTTTAGAAAAGTAACTCATACCGATGTAATCATACCTCATCACTCATGTCACCCAATATCGCACAAACTTGCAGCTTTCAATAGTATGATTTATAGAGCTTTAACCATTCCAATGAGCAATCATCACTTTGAAAAAGAGATTAGTACGATTAAACAGATAGCTATTACAAATGGATATGAAGAAATCATTGTCAATAAAATCTTAAATGAAATAAATATGAGACTAGCAGTCAGTGCTAGCATTACTGTAACTGAAACTGGGGAAAGGTCATGGATAACGGTGCCTTACCTTGGCTCAGTTTCTGATACATTAGGAAAACAACTGAAAAATAACGGTTTTGATGTAGCTTTTCAAACCAAACCAATTTTAAAGAGCTTATTTGGGCGTAGTAAAGACAAAATTGATATCTGGGATAAAAGTGGGGTTTATAAATTGAATTGCGGTGATTGTAATGCTTGTTATGTAGGTCAGACTGGTAGAAGTTTCAAATGTAGGGTAAATGAACATATCAGGGATTGGAAAACCCAAAAAGGAGATTCAAATTTTGCAGAACATCTCATTAATAATGGACACAAGTTCAAGGCTGAAGAAAATGTTGAATTTCTGCATTTGATTGGCAAAGGCAGACAATTGAACATTTTAGAAGCTTTGGAGATAACTAAGTTGGTAAAAAACGATTCCATAACTAATTTAAATGACCAAATTTATTTTAACCAATTCAATACAACTAACTTGGTTTCATTATAATTCCAGAATATTTTTAAAAAGCAGTTCTTATGTGTATTTCTCAGTTGACCAATTGCACTTCAGTGAGCTTCTAATTTAAAAAAAAAAATTAATTTTAGTTTGATTAAATTCTAGCCTTTATTACAATTTTTTGTTACTTTTTTGATTTTCACAGTGTTTAGTTATTAATTTGACTCGTATTTTGCTTGTTACTCCTCCCACCAGGGGGCGTGACTTGACAACCAATCACAACGTCCGATTGAGGTCAGCCTCTTTCCCTCTTAGCCAATAGTATCATTCCATGCACAGTAAATATAAGGCTTCTCTGTACTTCAGTTTTCAGTTTGATTGAGATTGATAATGGTGTAACAACCAAAACTAGTTTCTCGAAGGTTTAATAAAAGTGGTTGTGATAATTTCGTCTTATTATTCATTATGGATACCTTCCACAATATCACCTTCGCCATTACTAAGAAAGTTCGATACTTTCGTTAGGAGAATCACTTTTGAACCGACTTCCAAACAGGAGGAGGTTCTCAATTCGACCTGTTTTTTATGTTTAAACATCAATAATTATTCGAACCGATTTCGATATTTGTTTTTTCAAATAATCAGCGGTGGTCCAATCCAAGATTCACGGGGGAAACTGAAAAGCATAGAATAAAACAAATTTTAAAACTAAGAAAAGAAACGGACTTTAATGAAATAATACTCAATAATTAAATGCTCACTCACTAAAAAGTTTGAAATTAAGTATTCACTTCAAATTGAGAAAACTTGAAATTTAATTTAAAAAATCTTTTGTAGTCGGCGCCAATTATTTTAAGAAGTTAATAAGGAATTCTATGTTATATTTTAGAAGTTGAGGAAAATTTATCGCTGACTTCAAAATGTTACTTGTATTTAATTTACTACTTCAATAACTACTCTCGTATCATAGGAACCTATACATAAATAACTCATTATCAAAGCGAATCAATTCTGTCAGGAGTTTTCTATATTGATGAGCGAATTTCTTATACAGAATTCTTATACAATATAATTGCAGCTGTAATGCAGTCAATTTCTATAAATCTTAAAAGGGAATATCAGGCATCTACAAAATGCATTTAAGGATACTCACTCTTGATTTAAATAGCGCTCCTCCAATTACCAATTCACCATTTAGCGTATGCGTCAATAAATTAGCGTTTTCCTACTATATAAAGATAATAAAAAACTCAATTTTATCATATGTATATGATTTTATATAGGTTATGGAAACAGCTGAATATTTCAATATTTTGACTGTACAACATTATGTATTATTCAGCATGGTTATATTCATGTCATGGGTTATGTTTATCAAACATTGATGAAGGACGTACATGCAGTATGCCGCATTAAAATAGATAAATTCTAATAGTGGAATGAAATGTTGGAAATAATCAAAGGATATTACAATAATTATCAACTGTTACTTCAACTTGAAGGCAGGTCGCTTCGCTCGCCTTTAGCGTCGAGCCAGGTTCAACACCCTCGACCACCGGAGGGACAGATTTATACAAAACCAGTCAGTGAAAGGGGAAATTATTACTAAAATTCTACATTTTTTGGATTCGTAATACATGAGAACGCGGAAAAACGCCAAATTCGAAAAAAATAAACATGTTCACCTAATTTCAAGTTTTTCGGCCACTTAATTCTCGAAAGAGCTATAAAAACGCTAGGAAAATGATATAACCGGGCGTATTTTCGTAGAAATTTCAAGAACCTTTCTTCGTATGCTTTCAAGTTTGATGATTCAAGTAGAATAATTGATTAATATTACTCGAAAAAATAAGTCACTCTGCATAAATAAATTGAATACGGTTGTTATGATCATGGAAATTATAGAGTGGGCTATAGACTTTCATCGTTTATAATAAAAAAACACATATAGAGATTCAAGTTTTGATGAACGAGAATATTTTAAACATAGCGTCAAGATATTATCTTATTTGATACATTTTAACTGATCATTCTTCTTTTAGAATCAGCACAGTAGTCGGTTGCAAAAAAAAAGATTGGAAAGGCCATTTGATATGGCTATGGCTAGGAACTAGGTATTCTCATCGTAGAAAGCTCTTCAACTCAAGAAATTCATGTTGAGGGTGAATAGGATTGGTGATGTAAGAAAGTGAGTGAGAGCGTTTGAGAGAGTGAGGGCTAGTGTGATAAGAGAGAGAGAAAGAGTGATAATATTATTGAATGAGAAGATCTATTGCAGCAGATGTGAAGCCACTCAGCACTAATGACTCCCACATTCTGACACCAGAGCAGAACTGATGAATCTACTCAGTGTGCAGATTCACGATAATTATTCAAAGGGTGGTGAGAGAGAGAGAGTATGAATGAGCATGAGAGTGAGTTAGAATTAGAAGGAATGAGGCAGAGAAAATGAGATAGTGTTGAGTATGGATGAATAAAGAGACTTCTTCTCGTTTCCTGTCGATTTCTGTAGCCATAAATCGAGCCTCATAATCCTTCTAACGAAGTACACTTACTCACCAAAGCTGGAGATCTTGATGTTCCATACTTTGTTATAGAAATGCCAGCACAAGTAGCCTGCGCTGTGCAGCCGCTACTTTACATTTCGCGAATCACAGGAATAAATACTACTCTGCAATAATAGGAACGAGAATATCTTGTAAATTTTGTTAGTTGTTTCACAGTTTACTGAAATTTAATCTACCTATACGGCTATTATGGAATTACAGATTTAAAACTTTTGAATAGGAGAGTTGATTTCTAGATCCTTTTGCACGATAAGATATGCTTGTCATGTATTTTGGATGACGAATATAGTGACAGAAAGAGTAGGAACTAGCATTTTTTGCCTGACTTATCTTAGCAGATGGCCCAAATGTATTGAAACGCCTATTGAATTTTATCTCTTTAAATGAAGTCATCTCATCTTTCATGCCTATCAGCAATTTCTTAATCTGTACTATCAGTTTATTCCGTGGCCACTTGGCTAAATATTTTACACCAATCAAAAGTAGTTAAATGTATGGAATGACAATGCTGAATAGTATTCATATAGGGAAGAAGTAGTAGAGTACCACTCATACTATTTTCTTTGAAAGAACAATGCTCAATACTACTCCAACCAGAATTAGTAGAAGAGTACCATACTCAGATATGAAGTTTCAAGCACTCATTGAAAAAATTCATTCCATAGAGAGCAACGTTGTCATCAGTTCAGGAATCTGCGCTTCACATTTTTATGGCAACGACAAGTAGAAAAGACAACTTGAGTTGCAAATTGCAAATATATGCGGAAAGTTTTATTATTGAATGTACGTTGGCCAGTTTCTTCACGTTATCTGGAGCAGAAAAGAGAAGAAGGGATAAAATAGGGTAGGAGTGTGTGGAGAAGAAGTAGTGAGTGAATTTTGATTGTTGCCTTCTGTGGTTGTTCGGAGTGAAGCAGTTCATCCCTTAATTCCTATTCAGGTCTTTTCTGCCAGCCGGAAAGTACTTTGAATATGGACGGCCTCCACCAAATATCCTTTTCCTCTTTTCCTTTTCATTGTCCTGCTTACAGTGGCGCAGTAAATATCCTCTTCAACTTGAGACCAGATGAAAGTAGCTTTGGCGACTTACAACTCTTTCTTTTTTCGCCTTTTACTCACTGCCTGCCTTTACTCTACCGCTGTTTATTCATCGGCCCATAGCTTCCAAATTTACACGTAACATTTACAAAAACACATTCAGACTTGGAAGAATAATCCATTTGGACGTGAAGCAAAGATTCATTATCTAGAAGTGAGACAAAAAATTTATTTCTTAAATCGTTCAGAGGCACTTCTTGTGGATGATTATTCTTGTGTCAAAGAAGGCATTTCTCAGGAAAAAGAATCATCATGCTCATTAATGGAACTCTTGATAACTTTTTGTTGTCATTGAGATATATCATATTTCAATAGGAAAATTTTCTTGTAGTATTGATTTCAAAATAATTTGATCAGGATTTCAAAATATTATTTTGAAAAACTTGATTATTTGGTTACAAGACAGAAGAATATTCATGCTATTCCATCATTTAAATTATGGTGCTATATTATGATCTTATAATTTTATTAACCTTTGTAAGAGATGGCCTGCCAAAAATGAACAGCTCAAAGCATTTATACTTGACAAAAACAAAACAATAATAAATGGACAACACATTTTCTGCGGCAATTCATAACATCTCGATACAAGAAAACTGAAGAACCAGCTATAACAGGAATCAAGTAAATAGCATATTTGAACATATTTAGTCATAGTGTTACTGGAAATTACCGTTGTTTATCGGTCGCGGGCTCGGTTCTCGATCTAGGCTTGGCATTTCTGCAATTTAAATTGAAATAAATTTTCCAAAATAATACTAGTTCTTAGATTTTTGACTAGATGTAATACGGATGAATACGTATAAATTTGTCTTAGTATTAGTCTGATAATCAATCCATAGTATTGTTCACATCCATAATAATCAACATAAGACTATTCAATTCCATATTTGACTCATTTAGAAACTAGACTTTCATCCAGGCCATCTGTGTGTGGAAGCTCATAAACACAGTACCATAATATTCACCTCTTTATAAACGTAAACGAGTTTTGCTCTTGCAAAAATAATACTCAATTAAGAAGAAACAGTTATTATCATTATTTAATGATGTTTGTTGATCGCAACTCGACTTCATCGTTCATTAGCATTTATCGATATCATCATATTACACATTAACTGTGCATTTTCTTTCTTGTAAGTTTACAGAAGAATGGGGAGGAAGAAGAAGAAGAAGAAGAAAAAGAAGGAAGGAATTCAGCTCACCCGGTGCGCTTGGCCAACGTGGCACAGTAAGAAAAATGAGAGCAGTAAGTGAATTTTGATTGCCGTTCTCAGCCTGCAGCCTCCAGCCTCCTTCATTTCAGGACCTCCATCAGGATAGAAGAAAAATAAGAAAGAGAAGAAGAAGGGCCCAGGAAACCTCAACTCTGTTTCGTCTCTCTATTCTCTCTAAAGCTTTTCCTCCATCAAGAAAATGGAGGAAAATATATCACTGCATCACTGTAGTCTCAAGTAGTCTCATCATCAAGATACATCGCCTCAAACAGCTGAAAGCCAAACTCGCCAATTGAATGTTTTCTTTGTTCGTGAAATGTGTTAAAGCTTGATGATTGTAATTTTTATCAAATATTTTGACAGTCGATTAAAAATATTGACTATTTACAGGTTACTAAATAAATAATAAGAATATAATTATATGGCTTTTATTGGTGGGGAGGCCCTTACGGGTAGCTCGCCTTTTGAGCCATGTTATGGGGAACATGGTGGACCTACTATATTCAAGGAGGGTTCTGAACCACTGAGTAAGTTGTAATAAAGCTTATTATATCAAGTCATTAAAGCACAGTCACCCATCAAGGTTTCTAGTTAGGATTAGTTGTTATAAAAAATCGGATATACAAGAATAAATTTAAATACAAAGGACAAATGATTTACGGAATTATAAAAATATGAAATATGCTGATTACACTGACACTGTAACACTCACTTATTTTAAACTGTGACTTACGAGATGAGGAGCTCAAAAACTAACAAATACAGTATTAAAAAAGCATTCATAAGTTGAGTAAAAATAATATGAGATCAAAAATAAATTGAATTTATTCATATTGTGGCAGATATAATCGATTGAATTATCATATTAGTAGTTCGTAGAACAGTAAACCTCACTCCTCACACTCATCACTCAGAAGGGGATGATATTTTCGAGAAGAGTTCAAGGGCACTTATGACTAAATTTTTGTTGCTTAATCTTCCATTGATGATAGACACTGCAAAAATCAATATTTGTAAAGTAACAAATTTTTGACGCCTCTAGAAATCACCCCTTATTTATATAATGCGGATTTCACAGAAACAGTAACGATTAGAAACACTAAATTTGGTAAAAAGCTTCCTTCAAACTTAATTCAGTGCACCTGGTACCCGGTTTCTCATTTTCTATTTAATTTTTTCGAAAATAATGTTTGAACTGAAGCATTTCTGTCAAATGTTTCAGATGAAGGACGATTAGCAGCTGATGACATGATACGTCATTACTATACGTCATTACTATAATAGTAATTACATTACTATTACGTTATTACTATATATATAGTAATAAAAAGTAGGATTGATTATTTTTACAAATTCTCCGAATAGAAGTCTCCATAGCTCTCTTGCTCTACCTGATGAGAAGAAAAATTTCCCAATTATCGTAATATTCGAGTTTTCTGAACTTTCTAACCCCCTCCTTCATTATATTTAAGAGTAGTTCAGGAGCTCAGTGTCAACTTTCTTCTCATAGAGTTACCTTCCAAATCTATTAAAAAAAAGCAACAGAAATTATCTGCAAAATGCGGTTTTGAAAAAGTAAATTTTTCCCTGAATACCCTAAAATGCTTGTTTCATCAAAAGGTTAGAGTATACATAATTCCACTCATCTCGCATCTCGAAGAACCTCACCAAAACAAAAAAAGAAATAGTCTCAATATTGAACATTTTTAAGATTTTAAACCCCCCTCTCTAACCCGC
Source organism: Conomelus anceps (assembly GCA_948455865.1). Lineage (NCBI taxonomy): Eukaryota > Metazoa > Arthropoda > Insecta > Hemiptera > Delphacidae > Conomelus > Conomelus anceps. The sequence goes on from OX418216.1 coordinate 100,906,593, forward strand.
TTGGTTTATAGCATTTTTGCCAGGGATCAAACCCCCTTTAAAATCGTCTTAATTTCAATTTGAAACCTCCCGCACCCAAATCAGACACTCCTATAAACGGGGGTACATTAAGCCCTATAGAAATGTGCTTACTTCAGCTCACCCTAGAAATAAGGAACATTCTTGAAAAATTTCATGACAATCGGTCTAGGCGTTTGGCAGTAGACGAATAACAGCCATAGTTAGGTAGATAGATGGATAGATTTTTTATTGGCAATTGTCACAAGGCTCACACCTATTGTAACTCAGTAGTAATTTACAGTTCACATACATTTCAATAAATTTGGAAAATTTATTTTAAAATTACAGTATACAGAATGAAAAGAATAAATATTATATAGAAAATAAAATTGAACAAAAGAAAAAATAGATAAATATGAGCATGAATATCCTCCTGAGACCTGAAGCTGAATATGGTTTAAACTTATTAGAGACCGGAGTGACTAATACTAGTACATCGGCAAACACCAGCTTGAGACCCAACATTCTTTGTCACCAGACTAGAAGTAAGACCGAAGTGCCTAGTATTAGTCACTCAACTTCAAGATTCATTAACACATGTAATGTCTGGAGGAGTGAGCGCTAGGTCGCTATTCTAAAAACACGCAAAAAAATGTTCAGGTCTCAAGGGTAATCTTTGCAAGTGACTAGTATTAGGCACTTCGGTCTTAATTCCTAAATATCCGAAAAAAATCCAGGTCTCAAGTAGTATAAGCCATAGTGGCTAGTATTAGGCTCTTGGGTCTCAGGAGGCTAGATATTACCAGAAGCATTTCTGTAAAATGTGTTAGATGAAGGACGATTACAGAGCAGCTGATGACAAGATACGTCAGTATATTTATAGTAATAAGAAGTAGGATTGATCAATTATCAAAGTAACTATAAATAATGAAAGATAAGCATGAACATAGATCCACAATAATAAGTGATTATCTTCCTTCGAAAAAGTATATAAATCAACGCACCAACCCCACCCAGAGCAGCTATAACGTCCACGTAAATTGTCTGCCAACAAACAGTCAGTTCTGATGAAAAGTCATCTTAAGGTTTCATTTATCAGTAATGAAAAGAGCATTGCGTTGAACGTCCCAAGAGTGCGCGAAAAAACGTATCAGCTGGAAGATTGTTCCACAGCCGAGAAGCTGTAACAGTAAACGAGTAATTATTCATTACAGTGCGATGCTAAGGGATCTGGAGGCAATATTCGTGCTGCTGTGTGTTTCATGTATGTACTTTCTAAAAAAGTCATTCCATTCTATTCTATTCCATACTTGAGTTAGTAAAGTGAACCTCTTCTTCAAGTATTGCGGACCTATTCCTTCAACAATAAAGCGTTGAGGACTCCGGTGAGCAATCAGGGTCTGCCTTCCTACCTCTGCCTTGTCTCCCAAGATGTCGTCGTGTCTTCCACAACTGGGAATTGAAGAAAATTTGTTTCCTTCAAAACCCCTCCTCGATCATCTTCTTTTCCTTTTTCATCTTCTTATGCCAGACATAATAGAAAGTATTGCCTCCTTTTCTTCAACTTGAGCCAGAGCAAATGGGCGTAAAAAGGCGTAATATGGCCAGCCCATCTTGCAATGAAAATAATTGCATAGTTTAAAGCACGTTGAAATTCAACATTTAACTCTTCAGACATGTCATTATAAACAATGCTACCATAATCGATGATGGGCAAGACGAGACTCTGTACAAGCGCAACACGAAGGTGTGTTGGGAGGAACTTTCTTAGCTGATTCAGTTGATGCATCGTACCAAAAACACGCCTTGACAAATTATTAATCTAAGAAGACCAATTAAGTAAATTTTTTATCCACATAAAAAGGACTTTTACACAAGCCTCGTACTGCACTGCATGATTTGTTAGCATTATTTTAGGCAAGGCATTGATATCAAGATGGCTATACAACCTTCCATAAGCAATAATAATACTTTTACATTTTTTGTAGATTACGTCTTGGAGTCTCCAGTCGCAGATTAAGAAATCTGCTCCTGTCGAGAATTCTTAACTTCCAGCGAAACAAGCATTCTTAGCATTAGGGTTCAGGCAGTGGGCCTTAGCTCACCCAACCAGATATGATAATATTGACATTCATTGCAGTAACAGCATTTTCGGCGTGGGAGGGATGGCCAGAAGGTTTGATGATTATAGCATACAAGATTACAAGATCATATCCATAAATATGATAAAAAAGATTACGAAAAATTAAGGGAAGGTTATTTACGTAGATGGAGAAGAAAAGGGGAGCCATACATGCAGACTAACAGACGAAATGCCGAGCGGGAGAATTAAAAATGAGACCTCACTTCGTTCGGTCAATTATAATCGTACTATAATTGATAATAATATTGAAGGCCACCATTCTTCGATTTTTTCTCTGGCTTGCCATATCGCCAGTCACCGATTATACTTAGTATTATAAGCTGCACTTTTTATATTTTTTTCGTGTATGACAGAGAAAGAATCTACAACCGAGTGTAAGGTTAGGCTAGGTGTTCGAATAGCTGATAGCTCCTCGCATGTTTGGCATGTTATGTGTTGAATATTAAGTTCAGCCTGTTCTATCTATCATTGATCCAAAGCCGCTGTTTTCTCATTTCGGTGTGAAATTTTGCAGAAGATATGAATCAGATGAGGGCTAATGGAAGGGAGAGGGTGTTGGAGAAACGTTTTCAGAGAAACAAATGGAATAACGCTACGAAACAATATAAATGCAAATTCGAACAGGCGTCTTTGAAATTATTTGCGCTTCTAATTTAGCGGCTATTTGTCCAGAGCTGCAGTATTGTGGGCTTGGACAATGAGCTGTTTTGAGGCAAGTACTGACTGCTCTGTATCGAGCATCAATTTACCTTGAAAAAGTAACTATTTTATTATCTATTGTTCAGTGCAATCTATCTGTTCATAGTTATGAACTCTGGAATAACTTAATAGAAGCCACATAATCTCTCTCCAGTTCAATTTTCATTCACCCATCATTATCGACTGGACAGTATTACGACATTGTACTCTGCTATTTTATTTTCTTTGATTAATTTATTCTAAAATTGTCAATCTCTTCTGTCAAGCTATTGTTTTATAGTCGGTTTGTAAACTTAATTGAATTATTTCAAGGTGTTTTCAGATTCTTTGAACATGATGAGGATAAGTACTCGTTCCTTACACACAAGCTTTTGTCACTGTTGGGAACTTATTCCAAATATTGAATAAATCCTGCTTATTGCTGTGATGAAGAAAATTGATGTTCCATTTTCATCTAGGTCAAGAACGGAAAACCAAAATTATCGCACGATTCTGTCGGAACAATTAATTATAATGAGCTTATATGATGATTCTGTCAAGTTGAATAATGATAAGAATATGTCCTATTATACAATTTGTGATTATAACGAAATAGGTTTCACTGAATTAAGTGAAACCGAACTGGATCCGAACTATTTCATAACTAGTTTCTATCAAAGATAGATTCACACTCAATTATCATGAACTGCTATAAACATGTAATTTTTTTCTTTTTTTTGTAGATTACGTCTTGGAGACTCCAGTTAAGGAGTATAAGACAAGTCAGATTAATACTAGTCATATACACTAGATACCATAATTAATTACCATATCAATTAGTTGAGGTGAGGCTTAATTTTGATGTGAAAGGAACTCTTGTACACTATAAAAAGCTTTATCAACTAAATATTTTTTCAATTGTTTTTTAAATATTTCTATATTTTCAAGACTCTTTAAAAACTGCGGTAGCTTATTGTAGAATTTCCTACCAATATAACTAGGTTTTTGTGTGAATAAGCTACTATTGTGACTCACCAAGTGATAATCTCCTCGGCTTCTTGTATTATAATCATGTACGTCAAGATTTTGGTTAATATCATTCGTTTTTACATATAAAGTAGCTTCATACACATATAAGCAGGGTACAGTTAGGAGACCAAGTCTCTTGAACAACGGCCTACATGAATCCAATCTATTTACTCTTTCTATACACCTAACTGCTTTCTTTTGGATCTTAAACACCCTATCAAGATTTTGTTTTGATTAATTACCCCATACTAAGATAGCATACCTAATATGTGACAGTAAGAGCCAACATAAAACTGTAGGTCCAACTCATCAATCACCATCATCCAACACATTACCCATGCACAGGTCTCAGACCTATGTGGGCTTCATCCTCCAAAGAAATATTACTATTCCAGTAGAGTTTCCCAACAATATAACTAGGTTTTTGCTTGAATAAGCTACTATTGTGACTCACCAAGTGATAATCTCCTCGACGTTTTGTATTATAATCGTGTAAGTCAAGATTTTTATTAATATCATTCGTTTTTACATATAAAGTAGCTTCATACACATATAAGCAGGGTATAGTTAGGAGACCAAGTCTCTTGAACAACGGCCTACATGAATCTAATCTATTTACTCTTTGTATACACCTAACCGCTTTCGTTAGGTTTTGTTTTGATGAATTACCCCATACTAAGGTAGCATACCTAATATGTGAGAGTGAGTGTCCATGGTAAGCTGTAAAAAGTAACTTTTTGTCATTCAATCTAGCGAGCTGTCGCAGGACAAATACCCCAGATGAAATTTTATAACATATTTTCTCAATGTATGGTGCCCAGGTCAATCTTCTATCCAACAAAACTCCTAGAAATGCAATGTTTTCTCCCTGGTCTAGTTGATTATCATTTACAAACACGTTTATCTTCATTTGAATTATATTTGTTTTTGAATTGAAGGTATTGGCATTTATTACTATTTATTGTTAATTTCAACTGATTTAAGAATTGGACAATGGACTGCACACCTATATGGGCACTTATTTCTAAATTATCTAGAATGAACTATTATGAACTGTTATGTTATGAACCTCAATTATCAATTTATCACTAGAGGTACATCTCAACCATCCAAACCTTCATTTATCAGGACATCAAAATTTTCAAAATTCAATTTCAGTATGTGTAGTAAATACAGTACTCGAATTTAGTCATATATATGCCTAAAACGATGTGAACATTCATAAAAAAGGACTAAACAAACTTTTGGCTTTCTCAGACCTTTTATAAATGGCATGGTTGAGTCAAATCACTTCTTCAGTTTCTCTATTATTCAACTCACGTAAATAAGGCCCTTCGCACACGTGTCAACTCATTTGTAATTTGAGTTGGCAACGGGAGTCGCGCGCAACCTTGTCTGTTTTTCACAGCGGGAGTCCTCTCACGGGCCAACTGCCAGTCGTCAACTCAAATCCAGTTGGTAACGTGAATCGTTTGAGTTGCACGCAACAGTGACAAAGCCGGTCGCCTGCAATCTCAGTTGCGTAGTTGCATGCCGTACAGCAGTATTGAATTGAAGTATTAAGCTGTATTCTCAATTAATAACCAAGTTCATACCCTTCAATCTCAATTGATTAGAGGACTCAGCAGTGGAAGGACGTCCGATTTCGTTTCTTATCGCAAAGTTTTTAATTTTTGTTCAATGAAATAGTTAGTTTTCAAAGTCATAGCTCAGTTAAAAATTTAAATAATTGAACATTGTTAGTGTACAATATCAAAATTTTCAACATTTTATATCTATTAGGTACACAGAACCTGTATTAATACAAATATATATTGAAAAAAATAGAAAAAACCTGTATATAGAAAAATTATAATTTAAATAAAACATCGTAAATCTGTATAGGGCTACTACACTCCAGCATAAGCCAAGAGCTTGATCGCTGGAGTGGAGTTATATGAGACATAAAAAATTGTAAAAAAAAGAAAAAATTGTCTGCAAAATCAAGATTTAGATTAATGATAGCACATTGGAAAGATTTACCACTTTATTCAACGATTTCATTGATCATCCAAACTATGATAATTATAAATAAATAAATATTCATATAGCAAATATATATCTGATGTAAATAATAGTTCTCCAGACGGCGCTAGCCATGGAGAATTATCCGGCAATGTTCATCTTTCATATTTATTATTTATACTATGGACGTTTAAATATGTTCAATAGATGCCATTATTTATTAATTTATTTGTTTATTTATCTATTTATTTATTTATTCATTTATTTATCTATTTATTTATTTAGTTATTTATTTATTTATTTATTTATTTATTTATTTATTTATTTATTTATTTATTTATTTATTTATTTATTTATTTATTTATTTATTTATTTATTTATTTATTTATTTATTTATTTATTTATTTATTTATTTATTTATTTATTTATTTATTTATTTATTTATTTATTTATTTATTTATTTATTTATTTGTTTATTTATTTATATGCAAATAATAAGTCGAAATATATGAAAAAATACAATTAGAGTATACAACTCATATTTTAGTGAAAGATAATTACTGAGAATTCATTACTTTTACCCATCAATCCACATCATTAAGCAATTTTGGAGTGATATTTTCTTTTAAAAATTCAATTGGCAGTATTTTGATCAATTTATCACAGATATATTCAAACTGTCTCCTACAAACACTCAAATCAGTTCTGGATACTTGGTAGGAATTTGTGCTAGAGGGTAAATTATGAATTGGTAGATACGGAAGGAAACTATTTTTATAATTGAGTTGCGGACTCTAGTTGCAAACAGGTTGCACAACTCCGATTGTACGATTCCAATTGCAGGTTGCGCAGTCAAGTTGCAAACTCAAATTGCAGATGAGTCGACGAAGTGTGCGAAGGGCCTAAGTCATTTAAAAAGTTTCATCCATAAAGTTTCATATTAGGCATATATTTGTCCTTTGATTATAGAATATGTTTGAGAACTTATCTATCCTACACTTTGACATGAGTATTCTCATTCATTAAGACATCTTTGTTGGATTGCAACTAGCCTAATGCTAGAGCAGAATATTTGTTATCACTTAATTACCACTGTTTTTTCACTGCCAATACAACTGATTTTTCTGGGTCCAAGCTGTTACTCAACTATAATCTCATTCATCAACAGACACTCGCCACTTTTCAGTGCGCTTTCCTACGCGCGGCAGGAGAATTTACGCACTAGAAATTTATCTTGCGTGATATCGTGATCACTTAACCCACCCCTTTCCACACAAAACCCCCCATACAAAATGGCAGCCGAGGTTTGTTGAGATATAAATGTTGAAGAAGATGGTCCTCTCTTGTTCCATTCCTTACCATCTACCACATTCCCACCTTAGTTCCCCCTCACTGCAACCACCCTCTATATCTTGCTTTCCGCTTTTGGCATCCCCTTTCCACCACCAGGTGATGTCCGCATTTCATTTTGCAACTTTCCGCACCATAAACCTTTTGCTAGGACTGCATTTCCATTTGTTTTCTTCACCCCACCCTTTCATCAGCTTTTCTTTCCCCCTTCTTCACCGTGCCTTCCGCACACAGATTCCTCCCAGATTTGAGTCTAGGATAAGACGACGCGTTGACCGTGCACTTACCGTTCTTCTACTTACCGTTCTACGGCTTTTATCAGTGCTACACACTTGGCCAAATCCTTTATCGTCATTTCTGTCTCTCCACTATTCATTGATGAATGTTTCCTTCACATTATAATGTTTCTTTTGTACACACACAATAGAGATGAGTCGTCTGGGAATAGGTTAGAAACAGCATAATCAGCATTAAAAAGAGGAAGCTCAACAGCAGTAGTTGAGTAGTTAGTAATGGCTTAGCTTCAGCTATTCCAAAGGAGATAATTACTTTTTTGACGTTTGAATAATCCACGATTCATGACTCAAAGTAGAGTGAATTACAAGATAGATATATTACATAATAGATAATAATGGCTAATAATAACATAAATAGATAATCGCAATGGTTGAGTGCAACTAACTCAATTAACTAATTATAATAATTATAATAATTGAGTGCAATTAACTCACTAACTGCTACTCCGACGATCTTGGGATAGATTTTCGATTAGAAAATATTTTTTCTATAACACCAGCATCTGTTGTCAGATAGAGATAAGCTACTTACTCCTAGGCTATGTGGGCTTCATCCTCTGAAAAAATGTGATATCTCATTACAAACAGAGCCATCTCGAACTAATATGGGCATCATAAGCAAATCAAAAAACCACATTCACATACACACAAAATTTAAAAAAATTCCCTAAATGAATTCCCTCAATTGCTATTAATAAAGAGCCAGGTATAACACAAGCAACGAAAAAATCACTTGAAAGTGCGCAGTGAGATAGAATAAACGGCCAACATAAGGTGACAGGGAACACTATATATCAAGTCAGAAATCGAACGCAGTATCAAGAAGTGAACAGTACGTTGCGCTATGCAACAGTCTATTCCAGTCCAAACATGTATTCTACAGATGAGAGAAGTTGCATCAAGAATAGCACTTGAGTAAGAAATAAGAAAAATTGAACAGGTATAGGAATGAAGAGGTATTGAAGCGTTGGAAAGGTTTGCCAGAGAAAGAATAGTCATGGAGGATGATGGTTAGGCGTAGTTAGGGGAAGAACACTGTTTCTTGGCAAAAATTAGAGCCAGGTGCCATTAGTGGGGCAAATTACTTCCCACCCACCACCCACCAAACCACCCACACTACCTTATCTTTTATCTGAGGACGCAAAGCAGAGCTCTTTACGCCGTGCGAAATCGAATTACCGTATGAACGAGAAGACTAAGAAGAAGGTGATGAAGAAGAAGAAGGAAAAGTGAGCACTAAGCGCCGGCATCACTACATACTCCTTCTTTTCACATTCAATTTCTTCAGTATCATCTTCTAACTCTTCCTATGCTTCATTTCTCAGCTTCCATTTTTTTCATCCTCACTTTTTAATTCATCTATTAATCTTTCCACTCTTTGCTACCAGTTCATCTACTCTACTGCCTCCTTTCAACACATAGCTTTCTTCTTTTTCTTTTCATTCTTTCATTCCTACCTCTTACAAACATTACAAATTTCCTTTTTCAACCTCTATTCATCTCTTTCCTTTTTGTCACCTTCTGCTTCTTTTTCTGCTTCTTCTTCCTTTTCCTTTTCTACTTCCTCTTCCTGTTCCTCTTCCTCATCCTCTTCCTCTTCCTTTTCCTCTTTCTCTTCCTCTTCCTCTTCCTCTTTCTCTTCCTCTTCCTCTTTCTCTTTCTCTTACTCTTCCTCTTCCTCTTCCTCTTCCTTTTCCTCTTCCTCTTCCTCTTCCTCTTCCTCTTACTCATCCTCTTCCTCTTCCTCTTCCTCTTCCTCATCCTCTTCCTCTTCCTCTTCCTCTTCCTCTTCCTCTTCCGCTTCCTCATCCTCTTCCTCTTCCTTTTCCTCTTCCTCTTCCTTTTCCTCTTCCTCTTCCTCCTCTCCCTCTTCCTCTTCATCTTCCTCTTCCTCTTCCTTTTCCTCTTCCTCTTCCTCATCCTCATCCTCTTCTTCTTCTCCTTCTCCTTCTTCTTCTCCTTCTCCTTCTCCTTCTCCTTCTCTTCCAACTCCTCCATCACCTCCTCCATCACCTCCTCCTTCTTCACCACATCCTCCACCTCCTTCTTCTTCTCCTTCTCCTTCTCCTCCACCACCTTCACCTCCAACACCTCCTCCACCTCCTCCACCTCCTCCACCTCCTCCACCTCCTCCACCTCCTCCACCTCCTCCACCTCCTCCACCTCCTCCACCCGGTGCTTGACAATATACTTTTTTCACAACTATAAAGGCTTGTGTCTTTAGTGCCTTCTCAATACGAAACCTTTCCGTTCTCTCATCTCCTCCCGCAACACACCCTCTACCACCCCTTACTTCTCAATTTTAGCCTATTTTCATCTGCTCTTCCTTTTTGTCGTTTATTTTTCCTTCCTTCTATCCATTTTTCCACACCACTCATCACTTCTTCTTCTTACCAACTTTCCTGTTTCCCTCTCTCCTATTTCTTCATTTCCTTTCTCATTTTTCTCCTCTTTTCTCTCCCTCTTTTTATCATTCCTCTTTTCAATTCCATCATTGTTCCACTCTGGTGGCTAAACGCAGTTTCTTATTCCATTACATTGCATGACGTTACAATAGGCCATATGAATTGATGGGAATAGAACGGCATTGCCGTTTTCAATACCGGCAGAAGAAATTGAATTGGCCATTATCATAGCTCATGCATTCTATCAGCGCACACGGTAATGTAGACCCAAAACTATACAACTGTAGCCTATAGTGAGATATTGTGTGTTAAGTGGTTGTCAAGAGATTCAGAGCCTGTGCCACTATCAATAGCACAGCTTGAGGAGAACTGAAAGGAGGAAAAAGACTGGTAATTTCTCCCTCTTGAGCAAAAATGATAATAGTCTAATAAATTGGAAGGTGGCGAGCTTTATTGTGAGGGTATCCACTGGTATACTCATTTGTAGTTGAATAAACATTTCTTGCCAGTACATTAAAAATAAACATTTCAAATGTATCAAAAAGACTCGAAGAGAGAAACCTTTGTATTATTCTCATGAAGATTATGATTTAGTCTTGAATGTTTTATTGCTACATGATTAGTAGTTGTGTAAACAGTATACATCGCGTCCAGGAATAAGGGTGCTTGCACAAAAAAACATATTCGATGTTCTCAATGATAATCACTATCGCAAAATTAAACACAATCATTTTACCTAACCCTTGATTCAATTTGCGTAGTCTATTTTCATGTCTGTTTTCCACTAAAAGCCACTCTGTATCACATCACCCAGGCTGCAATTCTATTTTCCAGACAGCTGATTGCTCAAACAAGATCAGATTCCACTTGTCTCATGAATTAATTAATAGAACACTATAAATTAAATTTTTATAATTATCAGCTACTTCGAGTCACTTGCCATTATAGGTAATTGAAAAATTAGGAATGATTTGTTTTTCTCAAATAATATATTATTCTTATGAATGATAACTTGATTCATATGAAGATGCAACAATAAAAATAAGGAGGCTCAAGGGCTATCTTGAAATTTTATGCCAATTGCATGTAAATGAATCTCTGGGCATTCCATGCAAAATTTTATAAAATTTGGTCAATGCATTCAGCCGGTTATGCTTTACAAACAGACGAATTCAAAAAGGTTGACTCGAAACAGAGATTCTCTTCGTTTGGTCAATTATTTTCAGAGAATAGTATGGTCCTTGTGATAATGATGATATTATGGTCATTTTGATGAAGATGAGAAAGTTATCATTTTCTATCGTTCGTTAAACCATGGATACAAAAAGATCTTGTTTTTTATGATAAATATGTGGTTGTGACAACATCGAATCTTCTTATTCATCATGTAATCCACCTTTTTATCACTATCAGCAATATGTTTAGTGAGTAATTGGATGCAATCTGAATAAACTAGTAGATGTGGATAGTAATGGCTACGATTGACATGTGTGACCCTTTTGGAATAGAGCTTGAAATATTTTTTGAGCTTATAACAAGAAAGTAGGGGAGAGTCTGGTCTTATGAGTCAGTTTCAATCCAGGCATCACAATATCAAGTAAAAACTATTAACTGTTAATAAGGTAACTCACATTTGCGGTTTCTTGGTCAAAACTGTGACATTAGTTGAAAAAACTTATAAACTACTGGAAATTATTCATTATTGCCAATAAGGTAACTTATCTTTGCGATTTCTTGAACTATTGAATCATTTAATACTATAATAATTATTATAGTAACATTGTTGTTATGTTTATGAAACATTCCCATAATAAGGTAAATTTCATTAGATCAGAGTCTCGCCTTACATTTTGATCACCTTTAAAATAAAGAATATTTCAATTGCTAAAACAGAGACAGACATTGCGTGTGATATACGATGGATAATAACGCCAACCGAATACAAAGAACCGTCTGCCATGAAGCCCTACAAAATTGCGCTTTGATTTCGCAAATCATTTTGCCTGTAGAATAGAAGTACAGATGCCTCAAAGAGGAGTGCTCTTATAATGTTTCTTCTCTTAATAAGATTCGTGAATTGCTGAAATGCTGTGAAGTAGCAGCTGCAGCAACTCCTCCTTGTCTTTTAAAAATGAAAGCATAGAGCTGAGAGTTGCTGATTTCAGCATCTTCAGCGAGGAGTTTTTAATTCTAGTGGCCACTTGACATTGCGCGCTCGAGTGTTGGTAGGGTGGAATACCGTGAAGGAGCAGGGGTAGTTACACTTACACAGCTAAGTCAGCGTCTATTCTTCCCCACCCCCCTGGAACATCACTTCCACATACCCTCTCATTTTCTCTCATTCTTTCCCTCTCTTACTCTTTCACACTCACTCTCTCACACCCTCTACCTCTCCATCACATTCTCTCTCTCTCTTTCTCTTTATCTGCTTTCAAACCTTATTAGCTTTGTTTTACTTGAATTTCTCTCACACGTGCACTGGTCTACGCTCGCCTATCACTCTGCTATTCATTCCCCGTAATAACAGCTCGTCTTTCAAGACCGGTGGAAAACTATTCAGCACTATTTAGAGCTGTTGTGCATCATTCAATAAGAATTTGTGTTGAATTATACCGGTAACATTATCTACTTACTTTGAACTTAGTACTGTAAATATCACATTCTAGTGATTCTGATGAGGGGCTCTAATAATCCAGACGTTTTGTTGAAATGCTGTGATACATTTTCTGTTGTTACTTTCAAATTTTTGCTTTGAAGCATGATACCCGGCAACGTCAATGTTCGCCAGAGGACCCACCTCCACCTAAGAGGTGAGAATAATTTCCAAAAAATTTTCTTTGATGGGCTCATTCCAAATATATTTTTGAAATTCCCACTTAAACCACGTTGAAGGCCTCTCATTCTCTTTCCCTTCTTCTCATCTGCTTTCAACCCTTGTTCCAATTATTTGATGTTCATTTAAATTAAGGTTAGTAAAATTATTTTTTAATAAAGAATTTTCTCACCCGTTACTCGGCTATTCAATCTCCCATATCAGAGCAGGCTTTTGGAGACTGGTGGGGAACTATCAAGAACTATATTTGGAGCTGTTGTGCTCCATTCAACTTGATTTTATACTGTGGTTTTATCCTCTTTTCCAAATTTATTGTGAATACTACATTCTTATTATGAACTCCTCATGTTCTATTAAACCAATAGTTTCAATAATATTTTTCACTTTAAATCATGGTACTTCGGTGGTAGCCTGTAGGCCTACCTTCACCCAAGTGGTGGGAAGAACTTCAAACAAAGTTGTCAATTTTGGGCACCTTTCAAGGATATTTTCAATACTTTTATTTGAAACACGCCTAGAGCTTCAACTGAACATGTATACCCAATTTCAACTTTTCCTGTAAAGTGGTTCTGTACCGTGAGAAACAGCAATCTATTGGATTTGAAATACATTGTTTTAAGTCCATTTCTAGAAAAAATTGGGAATCCTTCTAAGAACGAATCTATCGTCCCAAATGAACAAATAATATTATGTCAAATTCCACCTTATTTGACCAAGCAACTGCAATCGAATAAATTTTTCAGTGCGATTGTGACATTCAGACATTAGCGCTCAGACTACATTTGGAAAACCAGCAACGAATACTACTATGTTATCTGCTTGATTATCACTCGAATGGTGGTTCAGAGCCCAACTACAATTGTTGGATAACCATCCATTGCATCATTATCAATACCCACACACAACTTATGTGGGCATCATCTGCACGAAAAGATTCAACACCCCTTTCATACGTGTCCACAGTTGTTCATTGGCAGCCACAGAGCTTGGAATATGACCTATGAAGCCCACATAGACCACAGACCTATGAAGACCACATAGACCACAGACCTATGAAGCCCACATAGGTTCTAGACCTGTGCGTTGGTGTTAGAGTTGGATGATGGTGATTGATGAGTTGGACCTACCGTTTCAGGTGGGTTCCGAACTACCGGGAAGTGATTCCAAATCAAAGAAATGAGACTTTTTTGCTGGCCAATCCGATCAGTCACCCTTACAGAGAGGGCCAGGAGAGCGTTGCTTATTCATTCTGATTGGAAAGATAACTGCTGCGGATCACAGCTATCACTTCCCCAACGTGGGTTCCAATTCTCTGTTTGTAGTACTGTATACAATACAATGGCACATGGTATATAGCACATACAATATATTAATTAAATATAATGGATTTTTGAGTTGTTTGTAATAATAATTATTATAGAATTAATCGATTTCAATCAGTTTTCTGTGGTAGCAGCCTAAAACGTCATGTTATCAAAAAGCTCTGTACTGGCTCATTGCCATTTTCGGTTAGATCTAACTAAATAATATAATTGCACAAACTGCGAAGCTGTCTGGCGATGGAGGTCTGATATTGTGACCTGAATACGGTGATTGCATTATCTTCTATGTAGTTGTTTTCTGAACAAGTTGTTGCAGTTCACTGAGTTTGAAAGATATCAGACAGAACAACACAAAACAAAACCTTTGATAATTTGATCGTACTACTCGAGCAGAATGGGAAGAAGGAGTCAGACCACGTCGCCTAATACGTGGCATAGGAATATAACAATGGATAGGCTATTATAATAATAAGATGGAATCTAGTTTGCTGTCTCTTTGATTCAATGATTCAACTTCTTATTTTTCTTATGGTGATGCTCACATGGGGGTAAGACTTATGCGAGCTAATGAGTTGAATGATTACTGAAAATATATTACGGGATAGATATTACGCGGTCAGAGATAATCGCGTGACTAATTACACCACTTATCTGAGTATATAACTATCTTTTCAAACTCCATAAGCAAGAATAAACAATATAATAATAATAATAATGATAATAATAATAATAATAATAATAATGATAATAATAATAATAATAATAATAATAATAATAATAATAATAATAATAATAATAATAATAATAATTATAATAATAATAATAATAATAATAATAATAATAATAATAATAATAATAATCATAATCATAATAATAATAATCCTTTCTTCCTTTTCCTTTTCCTTCGTCCTGGTACCCCCAGAAGAAGGGAGTTTATTAATTAAAAAAAAGACAATACAAAATGCAAATTTTCCTTTTTTTTAACTAGAAAAACAATACATTATACAGGAACGAATGTTACTCCAAAACCTACACAAGAAGGTTTGACTGGAGGAGTCGAGTTAATCCATATCATAGCAAAAACAGCAATAATCAACTAATAAAATTATATATAATCAATATAACTTATGTCAGTACAGTAATTGCTAAGTCAGAATAAGTTGATAAAAATCTATAGGAAAAGTTATAAAAGTTAATAATAATAATAATAGTGTGATGCTGCACCTATTATCAGACTAATAAATCCATACAAAATTAAGATAGTACACCAGCTAAAGAAAGATTAAAGAAAAAATATATTCATCTCAGTACAGTCACTTACAAGATTTCCAGTCATTATCAAATTCAACCAGATTCATTAGAACCATATTCTTAGTCATTTTTTATCAGTAATTCATAATTTATAAATTCAAATCACAGTCTACCTGTCAGCTTTAAAAGTTCAATAGGTTAGTTATTTTTTGTTTACCCTTTCAACCGCCAAATTTAACATACCAGTCAGTGTCTTCAGCAAACAAACTCAACGAATAATATTTAATAGTATCAGTAATATAAATCATCCAAAACATTAATATTGTAACAACTGAAAAATTAACTTGTATCAGAAAATATTGTATCAAATTTAATAAATTAAAATAAGACAGTGTACTTCATACTATCAACTGTATACAATTTATGCCGGCATGAGAACTGATAAATTTAATTCAGGAACAATAATTTAGTTATTTGGGACCACTTTTTGCAACAGTTTATAAAATTACAGAAACTTAAAAAACCTTCTAGAACATTCCACGGAAGGAAGTGAATACAGAATCAGTTATCTTAGGTAGGCAATTTGCTCTGGAAAAAGAAGAATGGTGTGACTTGATCCCAGACTGTGCTCGGGCTGAATGTGCTTTTGCTAATGTAATTAATTTCTTTGTTCAACGTTCCAAAAAATTATAAGTTTATCTTCGAAGTGTTTTAAATCAAAAGTGCAGCCGAAGAATTGATGTCTAAAAACAGCGGAATTCAACAGAGGATTTGGGCCTATAAAAGTTTATCGGACCAGCGCGAAAATACCAGCCAGGTGACTTCTTTTCATTTATTATTATTATTAACCCGTCAGAATTAAATTGGGCCCAATTAGAGTTATTAAAGAACAATCGCTAAATTATATATTAGGCAGCTCTACTCCCACACAAGACAAATTGAAACGTGGATACCTTCTCACACGAGCAAACTCACGCCCAGCCACGCTGGACTAGGAAAGAGGTAAATTTAACATCCTTCACCTCAAATAATTGTAAACACAGCTTTACAATAGTTCTCTGCTGTAAAATCACTTCCCGGTGGTTCGGAATACACCTAAAACTGTAGGTCCAGCTCATCAATCACCATCATCCAACTTATTACCCACGCACAGGTCTCAGACATATGTTGGCTTTATCATCCAAAAAAAAACAACTCATTCCGAACTAGAATTTAAAATCTGTTGAATGATCTGGGAATTGAGCTCACTCCATTTCTCATTTCTGATTACATCATTCATCATACCCAAAATATCATAATAATAATGAAAATGAAATGGGACAATGTTCCAATGAATGATAACTTGAATGGACCTACCTATGCAGCAGGTATAGACTACGGAGAACTCCACTGTAGGACAGCTGGACCGCAGACCGAAGGCTGTGTAATGAAAATTTCACAGCAACAGAGTGAGACCAGTACGACCGGAATTTTCAGGAAACTGAAAGAGAATGAAAAACGAGTAAATTAATTAATTTCTGAGGGAGCACGCAATTCAAATCCTTATTCCTCAAGCACTCACATGGGGAATGAAAAAGGCAGATTGTTTTAAACATGTCAATTGTAATAATCGTACAAATAAGAATAACAGTATAAATTGAAATCATAAATAACAATACAAACACTAGAATTTATTGTGGAAAATTGAATAATGCCTAGTGATGTGTGACACAAAATTTCAGATAATGCGCTTGTTCGAAATACCGTACAATTACACTCAATAAATACACCTAGACAATTGAAGGCATGGCATTTGCTGATCATATTTCTACTGAAGGGCACAATGATTGCCATTAATAATTGACTTGGTAGAATTGCTGATATGTGAATTGTTAATAATGATTAAATTGAATTGTCACATGAATACAATATGATAACAAGTTGGTAAATTGAATTGACAGGTAGTTAATAGATTAAAACTTCAGACTTCTACACAATGAAGGTATTGGCAATATTAATGTATGCGAGTTCATACATTCAATCGAATGCGTTTTTACAATCCCCATACTGTCTCAGCTGATGAAGTAGTTTTGTCAGCAATAGTAATTCTAAGTTGGCACAACGGCAAATGCCCCAGACATATAGTTAGTGAGCACAGAACCCTTCTACTCAATAATAAATAAGTTGAGCCAACAAATGTAAGCTATGAAATTCCTATAATAAATTGTTTAATGGGTCAGCAATCACCATGATTAGTCCTAGGTGTCAGTAACCCTATCACCTATCTAGGCTTAAACTATAAAGCAGAAAGCTGTTATGTAGCAAAAATATATGCAGAGTGATGAAATGAAAACTCAATATTCAAACATGAAACAATATTGCATATATTTTCCGGGATTCTGATAATTATAATTATGGGGTCAATATAAGTCAAATAGGTATGCGGGCACCGGAGGTGTGTGATAATATTATTTATGATCTTTGATTCTCTAATACTGAATGAAAAATTATGTTCTTTTGAATTACATAGCTTAGGGATGAGTTAACTACAGTTCTTGTCATTAATTGATGCAGTAATTGATACACTAATATTATAATATTCTTGCCCAAGCAAGCATACCCTGACTGATTGAGAATGTGACTAGTTGGACATGAATTTCTCATGTATCACTCCTGAAGACCTTATTAATTTAGCACTGTGGTACTGAAAAATATTCTGGATCAGCTAATGATATCTCCGCCAGAAAGGATCCAGAAAATGCTCTTCGATGAGTGAGGATGAATGGCAAACCTCCAGATTTGTCTTGCCTCTGGTTGTACCAGGTCTAGGTTTAAATTTGAAGGTTTTTTAATATTTGTTGTTGCTATCAGTTTCTGGGATGTTGGATGACTCGCAACCAGCATGTAAAACACTCAAACATTAATTTACATGTGAGCTGATGAAGAATGAAGTCCAGAAATTTGAAACATTTGAAGTTCACTCCAGACCAGGCCGCTATATAAACTCCTCTTTTTCGTACACCTCGCAAACATCTGATTGACAAAATGCCGGTCTTTACAATTCAAATATTGGCAGGACATGCCAGCTACTTTCATTTGAGTTGATGTTATTGTAGAATCTAGTCTCTTCGGGTTGAAAAACCTGTTGTAATATTATTTTGTTAGTGGATCTGCGTTCAAGTGCGAGTTTTCTCATCTATAAAATAAAATTACAGTTTTTTCTGTACATTTATCAGAATTATATATTTTTTGGTTATTTTTACGTTTTATACATTAAAGAGGCCGAAACAAGTCTTGTCTCATTTTCTGTCTGTCTGTCAGTCTGTCACGGCCCCAACGGCATTTTACGCGGCCTTCTCCTGAAAAACGAGAGCATCGATCGGGATTAAAGTAATTTATCAGTATTGAAGACCTTTTTGACAATGTCTTTAGCTATAAAAAACTAAATTAACTTTTTTTTTAACAGAATAATAAACGTTTAGAAACCAAGTATTGTGCGATTTTGGATACATTTTACGCGGCCTTCTCCTGAAAAACGAGAACATCGATCGGGAATAAAGTTATTATTCCAATTGTTATTATTATTGCCAAACCTTTTTGGCAATGTCTTTAGCTATAAAAAACCCAATTAACATTCTTTTTTAACAGAATAATAAACGTTTAAAAACCAAGTATTGTGCGATTTTGGATACATTTCTTCTAAGTTTTATTACCACATAAGAACATATCATGTAATCTATCATGATATATCAATCAGCTGTTCTCAAATATTCTCTCTGATAACTGTCACTGAATTGTTTACGTTCTAAGTTGTTTACTAAGCTGCTAACAACTTCATGATCGTTGCTATCAAAAAAGCCAAAACATATTTAGTCTTATTTATAAACATAATCCGTACGGACAGGTACAATAGCTAGTTAATCATATTTCTTTTTTGATTCACAAAATGTTTCAGAATAACTCTCACCTGGCTTTAGGAAAGCAAATCATTTTCCTAACGTTATAACAGGCTAACCAACCCCCAATGAATAATATGCAATGAACATGTCTGTTTGAAAATGACTCATCAAATGCTACAGAGTTAGGCTTTCAAGGCTACTTCAAGCCTATTTATTCAAAATTTGTGAAGGGAGCAGTTTTGGACTTGAGTCTGTTGCACCTTCACACTTGTTGTAAATTTGTCACAATAAATAAATATTTTATTTTCTATTTTGCCATTCTCATTCAAATGTCATCAATGTTGAGATATGCAAACTGAAAGCGTTCAATTTGAATTTTCATCTGTTTACATTACAAAAATGTTTTCATTACAAAAACATTCTAGTAGTATTTTGCTACTTCAGAGTTTGCCAGGGCAAAGAAGTTTACTGCCTGCCAATGTGACTGACAAAGAATAGAGTACAGTATAGTGACAAAAAACGAAGCGATGCCACAAACAGTGCTGCCTTACACTGGAAATTAAGAGATATACTTTGACCAAGAAAGAGTGCATAATCAAATTATATTCACAAGATTCTAATTGACGATTTGAGGTTAGAATGAAATGGCAACAAAAGCAGTGTCATCAGAAAAACTGAGCAATGACATCGAAGAACAAGCATCAACTTCCACACATAGATAGAATTAATATGTCATGCAAAACTGATAATAATTGCTAATGTCTTCTAAGTTTTAACCTTCCAAGAAGGTTTAAAACGCTTACATAATGTTATATCTGATGAAAAGTCAATAGACTGGAAAAATAAATTTTCTGACGTCAACGCAGAGAAATTTTCAAATTTTTAACACACGTTTTCATGGAGAATCTATACAAAATCTTTCATTATCATTGGAAAAACCGTATATAATTACATCTTCTACTGAGAAGCAGCCTCGGAATATTATTTTTGTGAACATACCACGTTTAATACAGTATTTATCAATTATAACACTACTTATTCACATAAAACTGAAGTCGTGTCCTACCTTACAGAAGGCAACATGATGTAAATCACCAAGATACAATTAAATACGTTGATTTTGCATGGTGGCTTCCAGCTTGTTATTCTTGTGTTAGATACAATAAACCCTGAACTTTTGGAACACTTTTCGCTATTAGGTGATTAAACGTTGTCTGCTGCTGAGTTAATTGTGCAAATGAAGTTTCATGTGTTACTTTGAAGTGTTGTCAGAGTTTTTGAGTGTTGAAACCCGTAGCAGTATCATCATATGATTTCAAAAATTGAGTAAAAGTGTGAAGTGCTCCATAAGTATTGTGGTGAACACGGAAAGTAGGATTTACAGTGTTATCGCTTGTGTCAACAAGTCTCTGGACAAAGAAATTATTTACTCTTCTTTTGACACTTTTATGATATTTACTTGGAATTTGGTAGAATATTTAATTAGAACCTCATGAAAATTTATTGACTAAATCGAATATTGTGGAATATGCGAGAACCTTTTATTTAGGAATCTTATCGAATTCGATAGAAGTTAATAGAAAAATGGTGTTCTTTCTAGATTATGGAATAATATATGAATAAGAGAGAGACTTTTGTAAATTAGTTCAGTCTTGTTTGAAATTTGTCGAGACAACAAGTGACAGTTCTGTTCTGTAGTGACAATTAATTACCATATATTGTGCCTTAGTGAGAATTATTTTACCTTTTTAAATTCATACGAGTGAACTCTACTTATAGCTATTATTGTATTACGGACTTGTGCTACGTAAGTTCAATTGTTTTTTCTAAACATTTATTTTTAAATATTATTGGACAGCTTATTGAACAGTTATTATTTAATATTAGATCGGCCTTTTAATATTTAGTGATTGATTTTTGTACACCCAGTAATATTGAAATCTCTTTATCAGTTGAACAATATCGATATATCTGTTTTTGATTGTTTATTATGTGTAAGACATTACTGATCAGTGTGTGTTGTGGATTATTTGTGTAAATAAAGTGTGAGTGATAAATTTGAGTGTTGCCAGCGTTATTTTAGACATGGAACCCGTAACAATATAATGTCCGTGCGGCTGTGTAAACGACACCGGTTACTCAACTGCCGCGTGTGTTACAAACACGCCTATTAAATCAATAGCCACTGATTGATTTACTGAACCGACTGAGAAACCAGGCATACGCTTTGCAAACTTGTCGGAGACTAGAAATCATCAGCAACTACGCAATACCACAATAAGATGAGGTTAGACCAGAATACAAGAATAAAATGTAACAAGTTTTAACACATAGGTTGTCTATATGTTTAGAAGTTTGTTATTGTCAGGAGTGTTGCCATTGTGACAGTATATAGGTTCAATCTCAGTGATTCAGATCAGTGGCGGATCCAGGGGGGGAAGGGGGAAATCCCCCCCCCCCCAAACGCAGAAGAAGAAGAAGAAGGAAAAGAGAGAGAAGAAGAAAAAGAAGGATAAAAAGAAGAAGAAGAAAGGAAAAATAAGAAAAGAGGAACAAATGGAAATTATAGAAAACAGTGGAAAAGAGATGACAAGAAGTAAAAGGATAGAAATTGGTTATATCCATAGGAGAAAGATGAAAATGAAAAAAAGACGAAAAAGGGTAAAAAAGAGGGGGAAATAAGGATAAAGTAGAAGAAAATGAGAGTTTTCAAAGTTGCTGACAAGGGAGAAAATTAGGACAGCAATGCCTGTCAAACAATTAATTTTCTATTGAAAATATTGTGTACTTCAGTACTTGGTCTGAAGTACTGATGTGTCTGAAGTATTCCCACTTGATGTTTATGTGAGATACAAACATTAAATAATTATGGGTTGAACTTAAATTTTTTGCTACATTAATTATTATTATTATTCTATTTACATTCAGAAATTGTATTCTATTTACACTCATTAGTTGAAGTTTCGGGTTGCTTGGCAGTATAGTATAGGACGTGAATTTTAGCCGTTTAAACAGCCCGGGCCACCTCCCTTTGCCTTTGATAGATACCCATACCCACTCAGGTATTTCCCCCCCAAAATCTGCTGCTGGATCCGCCTGATTCAGATGGGACTCAAACAATTTTTCAAGATATTTTCGTGCACACAAATGAAAAAATATATTGCTTCGTTTTGGTCTCGATATTACGTAAAATAAAAATCCAAACTGTTTGATATTTTATTCCTGGTAGGCTACTATATAAATCCGCCTTATTGTGACTTGAGATGTTTTAAGTTTTGTTCATCCCAGATACAAAAAAGGCTACATCAATTGAGTTGCTTTCCAAACTTCTCTGTCGAATCGTGGCTTGTAACCAGGAAGTAGCTCAGAGGTGTGCTAGATAGTACGCACACTCACCTGTGCAGCCAGTCCCTGTGTAAGGGTGGGAGTGGACTAACAAGCATAGAGCTTCGAATTTGTTTCGGTGGGCTTGGCATACTAATGCAGTTCTGTTAACTCAGTGAGGAAAGCAATAACAAATTACCTCAATCCCCGTTTGTGTTATACGCTTTTTGGACTAGAACATAACTTTGAGGTCAACTACTGTCGAAATCGGCTATGGTACTATATACATACATATTAATAAAATGACAGACTTCATAGCCTGTAATTATATATTTATGATACAGTGATAAAGGCACTGTTGATTCAAATTTGTCTCTGCATGTATTGACATCACTTTCAGTTTTTTACACTAATACCAATGTGTTGTGTACATTGTTCAATGTAAAAATTTAATTTATTCAATAGATCGAGTTCGACGGCATGCTCCAGTCAAGTGAGTAGAGCTTCATTTTTCATAAGCTATGCTAGTTTTAGCAGTGACGTAACTACGATGGATCAAATGGAGAAGCCGTTTCAGGGTTCAAGGCAGGAAGTGAAAACACAATTATTATAGAAAAACTTATCAAAATCCTTCAACGAAAGAAATTGAACAAAGAAGAAAATCAAATAGAGCGGAAGCTGGTGTTTACCCCCAATCACAACCATAGGGGATTTTTGACACATATATTTTTTTGTTAGTATTGACATGTACTTTAAGAATTTAGGTGTTTGCCCGAATTAAATTACAGCATGACCCCCATTGGGCGAACCCCCCCGCCAAATTAAGCACATTTTCAGGTTTCGTCCAATAACTCGAAAACTGTTCGCCAGATCGAAAAAATTGTTTCCATGAAACCGAAAGCCAGTAAATTTCCCTACAAAACGATTGGTCAATATTTATTTCGCACTCAGAGGTTCTGGAGCTAGAGCTTGACCAAAAAGGGGTATTTTTTGGACATTTTTCAAAATTGACGAAACTGAAGACCTGATTTCACAGAACACAACTCAAAATAAATGCATTTTATCGTGGAAACTCCTATATCATGTGAAAGTACAATCATCTTTGTTTCCATAATTATTCATAAGGGGAGAAGGATAATTGTGAGAAATCAATTTCATGTTCTACAGCCGCATTGACCCCCTTTTTTATAAAACCTTTTCAAGGCATTCTTAAGCAACTTTTAGCAGTTGATTTCAGCAGTTCAGCAATAATTCTTGAAAAATAGCTACAGAGCCCTAAATAGGGATGTACACATGGGGTGAAATACCCCTCTCACCCCCTCCCAAACTATCACCATAAATCCACTAACATTTACATATACATTAACATATCAATCCTTCAATCCATTAGCATATGACTATCATGCAATAAAGTCAACAAGTATCTCTTTTATGCAAAATTTAACAATTTAGCTCATCCCTATGCTATTATTTTGTAGGGTGGGGAGGTTCATCAACCTTCCGCCCCCGCCTTAACACTATCATAATCCTTCCTCAAGCCGGTGGGAGGGGGGAGCATGTTTATCATTGTTCATAATTATCATGAATAATAATTATTTGGCTACTTTTTAAAGATTTCAACCATTATCCATATCAGATTGCATTTATAATCACATTTTCTCATTCACTTTTGTAAGTTAGAGGGGCATTACCAACCAATCTCACATTATAGAAATCTTTACTTGTCACATGGTAATAAATGCACTTGCTTTACTAGTGGAAACGTATTAATAATCAAACCTATAACCACAGATTAAGAAATGTAACAAATGATACAGCTCAAGAAGACCTACGCTCTTCAAAAATGGAAGCAGATACCAAGATAATACTACACTGTTTCCATGCTTCAAAATATTGCCAAGACAATTCACCAATCAGAGCTAGATCTCCGGTCACAGATGTATTTATGTTATTAATAAGATATGCCAGCAACATTGAAAACGTGTTATTATTTGATAGAGGAACTGGAAACAAACGAAGGGCCATAAATTTCACCCCCATTTGTCATTATATTTAGGTGTAGAAATGAGCGATGCTGTGTTGAATGTGCATGCCCTGTCCGGATGTGACACCACCAGTTCCTTTGTTCGTCATGGAAATTTGACTGTGAAATCTAAATTAGAAAAGTTTAAAGATTGTGCATATCCTTACATCATTAGGAGCATCACCGACAATTCGACAATTACAGACACGTTACTGACTGGCCTGGAGGAATTCGTCTGTTGCTTGAACATTAATAAGGAATAAACAAATATAAACAAACTACGGTTTGATTTGTTTTCACGAAAGTATTCTCCCACAAATTCATTTTCTCTGCCCAAGAAACAAGGTGTGGATTTAAGTCTACTGCCACCATGCAAATCGTCGTTAGAAAACCACATGCAACGCATAAACTACCAATGTTACGTATGGAATAATGCACATGTAGCTAAACTCTCAAAACCAACTCCAGTAAGACATGGGTAGAAATTAGAGAATGGCGAGCTTAAGTTTGATTGGGTTGAAAGAGATCCGTTGCCACCCGAACTGCTTGACATTCCAGAAAGCTTTGAACAAGATCAACTTGAAGATGAAGATGAACCTGAAGTACTAAATTTAGTCGACATAATACACGAGGATGGAGAAAATGTGTTGATTTTTTTCATAATTCAAAAACTGTTGATTACAAAATTTATATAGCATATAATATAAAAGCGAAATGGCACTGATTCATTCATTCATTCACTCAGCAGATCTAAAAATCTACCCAACTAAAAACTTTCAAATTTTCAGGCATGTTCAGTTGGACCTCTAGACGCGCACTAAAAACGGATTTGAAAACTTTCCGAGAGATACGCCCAAAATCGATTTTTTCCAACTTTTTTACAACTTTTTCGAGAACGACTTGACCAAAAAAGTTTAATTTGGTACACAAGTTGTTATGGCACAAAATGCAATTTTGGGAAAAAGCAATGTGCAAGTTATTATTGAATAAGTATTGAAAAAGAGTGTGCAGTGAATGAACCCCCAACATTTAACACAGGTCTGTGTCACCTGAAACCCAATTTCTGAACTAAGACCTCAGGTTAGGCCAGAAGATACAGTTTTTTCAAGAAGTTGTTTTGCGTTCCCAAGAACTACATAGCTGGAAAAGCTATCCCCTCGAGGGTCCAGACATACGGATAATGCGAGCGAAGCGTGGCTGCCGGCTAGTGATACTATAAAATCATATACTTACAGTTGAGCTTTTTTCTATTTAATTTTGTATTTTTATTATTAGAGCCTTTGAACACATACTGAATTATTTCATGAAAAATATAATAATAAAAAATAATCAGATATTGACTTGAGTGAGTTGGTTTCTTCACTCTATAATGTTCCAAAATTATCTTATATAGAATTTTTTAACTGTACAATCATAGTGGCCCCCCTGAATCCTTATTACAAGAAGAAATAAAAATTGGAAAATAGTTTTTCTCCGTTCTTGGACACGAGCCACCAAATATCTTCCCCTTCAGGGGGGCAACTATGATTGCATAGTTATAAAATAATTTTGGAACATGATAGAGTGAAGAAGCCGACTAACTCAAGTCAATAACTGCTGAAGATAGCGGCCTCCCCTACCCATTCCCCCCTCCCACCCAGAACGGAATACTTTAGGTAATAAAATTTGAAATTGAACGGTGCATCACACAAACAATACCTTTCTTAAGCCAATAACAACCATCAATTTGACAATAATGAATGAAACGGAAAGAATCAAACAGTAAAATACATCTAATACAATAATGGTGAATGAGAGAATGAGAGCGCTGTGCGTCGGTTCGGTTTTTCATTTATATCTTTGCAAAAATAGACGAAATTTTGGAAACCAGGCATTTTATAAAAGAAAATTGGATGATCTAAAACATTCACACACAACTTTTTGTGTTCGAGTGAGCATTCCTAAAATAAATGCATCAAAACATGGCAAGTACTCATTTTTCAGAAAAGGTGATATTTGATAATCGATTGTAATTGGAGGGCTGATCCGATATTGATGTTTCACATATCATTCGACGCAAAAGTTTATGTTCTTGAACTTAATAAGAATTATGTTTTCGATTTGGCAGATAGTTTTCGATTTATTGGCCAAATACTGAAAAATGATCCGAATTTAGGGGGGGCGGGGTTTCGCCCAATGGGGGGATATGCTGTAATTTAAAAAGAGCAAACACTTAAATCCTTGAAGTACATGTCAATACAAACATAAAAATGTATGTGTTAAAAATTCCCCCGGGGGGGCTCATGGTCTAAAACTTTCGCGAATGAATTTCTCCTAGTGGAAAAAATGAATAAGATATTCTTGAATTTTAATTCCTACATAGGCCAGTGTACCGCGTGATTGAAAATGAATATCCAAATCTTGAAGGGTTTCACTTGAAAAACGCAGATAATTAATATACTTTTCACCACTCATTAATAATTGAATATTCATCATTTTCAATAATGATTGAACTGTCTCATAAATGTTCGATATGCACGTCACCAGAAGACTAAACAATATCTATTCGGTAATCAAATAATTCTTTCCATACTCGTAATATGTCCGATGTGCGGTTACAATGGCTGCAGTAATGTTTGCTAATAGTTCATCTGTGCAGAATAAAAACTCCATTTATACGTAACTATATCCTCAAGAAAAATTCACAAGAAATTAAATCAGGGTTGCTTGGAGAGGGCAGTGAAGAATAGCCTTTTTGTCAGTTCGCCTGCAGCTATTCCACCCACATTTCCATCCAATAATTCTCAAAAAGGTGGATAAAGAATGAACGAATTTCATTCAACAACAACTCAAACATTCCATCAAATAAGGATACAAATTAAAATTTATTAACACTGGAAAACTCGAAAATTGTTAGTTGGTGACACCCACTATATTAATAATATGTGCCGGTGTGCCAAAAATATAGGTTTAGATTATAGCAATAAAAGTTTCATCGTGTGAAAAAATGAATGTACACTAGATACTAGTAATATTACAGAAAACAGAATATAGGCTTCAATAGATAGTTTTCTGAAAATTGTTTACAAATTCAAATTTAATTGTTTTCATGAGCTAACTAAACAAAGTGAACAATTTTCGGTCTATTCCGTGATCTATTAACCATATCCTGATTTTTTTCTTCGTAGTATGAACTTGGATGACTTCCCTAATATCTAAGGGGCTTGAAATTTTTTGTCCCAGATATACTGTTGATATTTGAGCAATGTGGTATTTATCCTAGGAATTAGTAAATCTATGTTTCTTCCACGTGTATTATAAGAATGCTGAATGTTGAAAAAAATGTGGGTCTCTTTTGATGACTGTAAAAGTTCTGTGGATATATACTAGCCCAACGCTTAAAACGGAGGTTTCTGAAGAAATATATACGGATGGAAAAAGTGGATGCTTGAAGCCTATTACCCTTAAAATTAATATCTTTGAGCAAAGCTTGAAGAGTGGTTCTATGTGACTAAAATTTGCTGCTACCCAGGCCAATATGCCATATCTTATTATTGACTCAACTGCATGGGTAATATAATTTCTATAATACTTATTTCTGTTGGCAAAAATTGTCGTAATTAAATAAACCTATAGACTAGTTTTCTAATTTTGATGAGCTGTGTATGATATGTTAATCCCAACGTGATAGGTCATCTATTGTAACTCCTAGATTGCTTTATCCAACTGAAAAATTTGTGACTGATCTTCTAATAATTAATTGGAAAGCCAATCAATTCATGATAGTGGCTTAGCCAGGATTAGATTTCGGGGGGGGGGGGGGGGGGGGGCTCACAATGGGAGAGGTGTCTGGGGGATAGAAGGGTCCGGAAATTTTTTTAATTTAGTGGTGTAAAGTGCTAATCTTAACAACTTGTTGGGCTCTAAAGTTCAATAGAAATATTTGAAAAATTGCTACCCAAGAACCTAGGTGGCCAGGTTTGAAATGATTAGGTTTGATATACTAATATCTGTGTCAAAACCCTTGAATTGAATCCAACCATACATAACTTATGTACTAAATCTCAAAATTAATAGAATGATAATAAAAAAATGCATTTCAAGTTTATAATAATACAGTTCAAATAAACATGGAGAAAACACACCTTTTTCTTCGATTCATATAATATAAAATATGTCATCAGCCTAAAACACACTCTACCCAAAGTTCATGAAATCGGAATTTTTTGATCATGACACACTGATTTTACACATGCTTTTAATTTAGTGGTGTAAAGTGCTAATCTTAACAACTTGTTGGGCTCTAAAGTTCAATAGAAATATTTGAAAAACTACTACCCAAGAACATAGGTGGCCAGGTTTGAAATGATTAGGTTTGATATACTAATATCTGTGTCAAAACCCTTTAATTGAAACTAACCATACATAACTTATGTACTGAATCTCAAAATTAATAGAATGATAATAAAAAAATGCATTTCAAGTTTATAATAATACAGTTCAAATAAACATGGAGAAAACACACCTTTTTCTTCGATTCATATAATATAAAATATGTCATCAGCCTAAAACACACTCTACCCAAAGTTCATGAAATCGGAATTTTTTGATCATGACACACTGATTTTACACGCTTGCATAGAACTTGCATTTATTTGTGTGTTTTCATTTATAAAATCCCGATTTCATGAACTTTGGGTGCGTTTAGGCTAGTGGGTTATATGGAATTTTAACTTCAAAACTAAATTGTCTACAAGAGTTCATTCAAAAAGGTGATTTATCAATAATTAACGAAGTTAATCCACTTCAAACTTGAAAAAAATTGCGTTTTATTTAATGTAAAATCTCAATAATTACGGTAGTTACATTTTTCTAACATGTTTTATTCGATTTCGCAGTTCAATTTACATCAAAATCATCCATTTGAGCACCTAATTAATGAATCTAGAAGTTTCTATATGAGTAAATATTGAGGCAATATTTGAACAATACATTAATCTGACTATAACTGCAGCTATATTCTATTACAGAATCAGGGTTTCTGTATTCTGTTCGTTATAATACAACAATACAGATAGAGCCCTTCGGCTTTAATAACTCCTTATCTATTAGTTGTTATTTTATTTAAGAATTTTTTATTTCTGAAATTTCGGGGGGAGGCCTGAGCCCAATGGCTAAGCCAATCATTCATGAGAATTTCCAAGTAACAAAAATAACAAATAACTGCAGTCATTGAATACGTAGCAGCTGATATGTTGTGCTATAAGTGAGGCAAGAATTTGATTACCGCATAGATAACGTTTGGAATTCTTGTGTGGCACACTAAACATTCAAAGAAATTCTTGATCACTTACGAGACTCTTGAATATAATTTTTGATATGAATGGTCATATGTTATCGTAAGTACCTGCGTTTTGTGATCGAATCCTTTAAAAAAATGGGACATTCTTTTGTAATCACCCGGCAGTAATTACTAGCTAAGCATATAGGCCTTCTGGTTAGTACAATCACATTACACCTCATTAAACCGCATCTGTGATACAATATCAAAATAGATTTGATTATTCTCTGTTTTTTCAATAATTCAGTTTCATTTCTACCCATCAAAGAGAACTTTTGAGCATTGGTACATTTTTGAAAATGTTTTTTATTTAAGTATGGTTCCAATATAATCATAAAAGCTATGAATTGTTTAAGGTAAGTTTTTTGTTTTTGTTGATAATCATTTGACATTGAGCAATGCAGCAGGAAACCAATATGAGGCACCGGATGAAATTTTTCCCGGGGTGCAATAAATCTAGTTACACACTGAGTTGCAGTGTACAGCGACGATTTCTTTCTTTTCTAAGGTCAAAATTGCTCTCGTTTGTTGAGGTGTAACCTCATAAAGTTCAAAAAATAATTATGATAGCATGGCGGGTTCCAAGTACAAATTGAAGATATTAATTAATAACAAAGGGTTCCAACTTTTATCAGAACTTTGATAATCTGTGTACGCACAAAACTGACCATATCATGAATATCGCCCCAATAACTGAATCGGTACATTTCACCAGATTTCTTAATCTATGATCTCACTAAATAATCTCTCAAATGAGTGGTGAACGACCATGTTCTCAATGTTTCACTGTTCCCAGCCTGAACGACTTTGCGAAGCATTCAACGACTTGAAAACAAATTAAACGTAACTTGCCAAGTTGAACTTCATTGAATCACCTCAATGTTCGCTCCTGTCACATCACAAAAATACTTACACAACCATCTGCACATGCCAACTGTTCAAGAAATGAAATCTCTATCTACGATGTCCCTACGGCAATAAAGTGTTTTCAATCTCTGCTCACCCTCACCCTTCTTCCCTCCACACAACTCCAACCTCTAGCACATAGATGGTGATGTGGTATGCTGCCATGTTGTGAAAAAGTTTCACAGCACGCTAAAGTTCCTGCATTGCCACACGAAATATAAGTATATATGTGTATGTGTTTCGCCTATTATATAGGTATTTGAATGTGGGAGAAGGTGCTTGTCTTTATGGGCGCCATTCACTGAATAAGTTTTTGATCTTCAAATAAATCACCGCCGCAGTCTCATAGCAGCAGCACAAAAGTAAACTTCTCGCCCACAGTTGTAAGGGGTCTCACCTCTGTCACAACTAACTCCCTTCCTCCCTAAACACCATAGACAACCCCCTCAACCAGTTTGCCACACTCATCACGCAGTGTAGACAAGACCTTGTAGACAAGATCTTGACTTTGAATACAACCCAATTTTTATTTAGTCAACTTTCTTGTTGGTGAGGAAAAGAATAAATGAGATAGAGTTGGAAGTAGACAAGGAGGATGTAAGAGGAATATGAGTATGGTAGAATGGTAAAAGAGAGAAAGAAGCGGATTAATATTGGAGGAAAAAGAAAAGGAAGAAGATGAAGACGATAGAAGAGTAGAAGAGGGAGGAGAAAAAGAGGAAGTATTAGATTAGATTGCATTTCTGTATCCAAGTAATTTTACTCACATTCAAGTTCTGAATACTTAAATTTCAGACTAATAATAATAATAATAATATCGTGTGACCTGGCTGGCTCAGGTCTGGTGTCAGAGTTATCAGGTCGCACCTGAATAAGTTCAGGGCCTCTGACGTGACTTAACGACTGTTTTTAGGCAGCCGGGACCGACAGCTTAACGTGTCCTCCGAAACACGGGAGTGGCCCGAGGTAAAATCTTTCGGTCAGAACTGGGATCGAACCCGGGACCTTTGGGCTAGCAAACCAGCACTTAACCCACTCAGCTACGGCCACTCCAATTTCAGACTAAGACGATGCTATTTATATGATTTTGGAAATAAATTGGATCCTGGATTAACTTGTTAACCTTCTATCCTGTTCTATCAGTAGAGTTTATGTTATCGTATTATTTATTGAGTGATGAGATTCCAAGTGATGCATCCACTTGTAAAGGTGTGAAACTTAGACAATAATTAGTCCATTCTTGAACCACTTCACCAATAATGATTACTGAAAGTCAAAATATGTGGTTGAAATTATTTTTGATTTAGCATGTTATTAAATAAAATTAGTTACGCAAAGTTGATAATGGAGAATAAATTTTGGATCACGGATTATGTAAACTGAATTGTTGGAATTAAGGTAATGCAAATATATTCTTAAAGTGACAGATATATCTACGTTCTACGTGATTTACGTTCCAACGAACGTAGTGAAGTATCAGTTTCAACTCCACCGTTCGCATTTCGACTGGAAAAGGGGCTGAAAGACTGAAAAAAGGAGTGAAAGACTGTCTTTCTGTCTGTCAGTAAGTTACGCGATTAAGGACAAACGCCTTGTCCGATTGTGATGAAATTCTGTATGAATATTTCCATCCCTATGTCAAGCGATGTATGTATAAGAGTTTTTCAAAAAATTCTCCCTATATTTTCAGGGGGAAAAATTTACCCCCGATTTTTGAAGTGTATGATTTGGGTGCGGGTGGTTTTTGAACGAGCGAAGCGAGTTCCTCTTTTTGACTTTAGGCTCGAGGCGTTGTGTGTTTGTATGTTCCACGATAACTTTCGAACGTCTTTATCAATCAACTTCAAATTTGAAACATAGATTCTTGGTATCTTTATACAGGTCAAATTCGTTTGCCAATGAAATTGAGCCACTCCATCATCCTTTTTGAGGCGAAACAAAAGGATAGGTTCTCACCCCTTCATTAATATATCTATATATTACTACATTTAAGAAAATAGTTGTTTCCACCATATGGAATTCGCTATAGATTTCAAAATATATTTTGAGCTATCATCAGCTGTAGGTGAATAAATGCGATCAGGCTTTTTATAGGATCTCTATAAGCTGATATACTAATTTCATTGCCCTGATATATGGATATATAAACAGCTGTTTTCCATGTGGTAAATATATCTTCTCTAAAGATTGATACACTAATTCCAGTGCCCTGATATATAGGTATATGAGTACGGTAGGTCTTTTTTGTGGAAAATAAATGAGTGTATCAGAGCAACAATAAAGTTGAACTTCAAGTGATAGATGTCTTGTGAATTTTATCTAAATCATTATTTTCAAAACAGCCGTTTTTCGTTACAACCTTCCCCTACGATAAGCTTCCCAAATGAGTTTCCCTTTCCAAAATTAGTTGTTTGCAAGCGAGTTCTCCAGCCCGTTGGGCTCACTAGTGAATTAACATTAAGACAATTTTAGAGTAGGTTTAATAAATATGATAGGACTTCACAGTGTCTCACTGCCTTCCTGCTTTTAATGGGTTCTCCATCGCTGTCAGTCGACCTACTCTCCGCCCATCAGGCTCCTCGCTTTTATAGCGTCATCAAACACGTCACTCCACAATCGTATCGGCCTTCTCTCTTCCTCCTACCCATCGGGTTCCAATCCACTTGCCAGCACTCGCTCTTCTTGCATGTACGAACCATATCAATCATTTATCTCTTTTGAATTTTACAATATCATATTCTAATTTTATTCTGTAGGCTATTCTATACCTTCTCCGATACTCCATTTTTACCGCTAGTATCTTACTTCCACTTGTCTTGTTCATCACCCACTCTCTAGCACAGTAAGTCATGATGATCCCAACTGTTGAGTGGAATACCATTTTTTCAGTATCTCTGTGAATATTTCTATTCCAAAATAATGAGATTCAGCTGTTTTATACAACTTCTTGTTTGTGACAGTCTAGTTTTCATTTTTTCTTCTGCTCTCCCATTCTGTGGTAAAGTGGAACCCAGGTATTTAAACTTATCGGCCCCTTCAATTTCAATGCTTTCGCCTACATTTAATTCTTGTACTATATTCTACAGATCTTCCTCTTTGCACTTTTCTTCCAATTTCTGCTATCAACAAATGTTCTTTATCCTGGGCTATGACAACTTGATGGTCAGCAAAATAAAGGATGAACCAATCTAAAAGGTTTTCTATGACGTCAGAGTATATTCCAATTATAATTTGAATAGTGTTGAAAATGTACTGCAGCCCTGAAGTAAAGTTTCCAATTTTTCAAAGGTGCAGTAATGATTTTACCAATTCTATCCATAATCATCTGTTCTGCTTATATACGAATAGCTCCCTTGTTGCACTGATGAGATTACCTCTGATGTTGAGGTATTCCATCGCCTTCTGAAGTCTACTTCTGGGTGAAGTGTCATAATATTTCCTGAGATCAACAAAAGCAAAATACACTGACCACATTTTCGCATTTCTCTTCTCTATCACCTGTTGAAGAGTAAATGAGGTCAAAAAGTTTCCGGTTATAAAGTCCGCTTATTCATCTTCAATTCTCCCATTGACCTCTTCTTCAATATTATAAAATATATTCTAGCTATTGTTGATATTACTGCTATACCTCTATAACTTTCTTATTATTTCCAATTCATTTTTTGAATATCAATTTCATATGAGCTATTTCCTATTCAGCTTTCTCCATACATAACTCTTTGCAATAAAACACTCAAGATTCTGAATACTCACTGCTATGCAGAATTCAGCCTGTGACAAGGGAATTTCCTCCTGCTCCTGCTCCTCTGATGTTTCTGAGTTTATTTTTTTGAAATTTCACCATTGATACTATAAGCAGGTTTTTCTAGTACTTCCCTAGTCTGTGAGCTTAATCTAAGATATGATAAATGTTTACTTTCTGTTGATTAGCAGACTCTTTGATACTTTCCACGACTTCGAGTTCCTAGCAATCCCCAGGCAATGTACATCTTTCTAATAACTAGTCATTTATTTTACTAGTCCACCATTCTCTCGACCACTCTATTTTTCTTCCTATACTTCTGTCTATCTTTCAATCGTTTTGTATTCATTCATTATTCATACAAATCTTCTTGTTTCTAATCTCCTGTTTTGTACCTTGTAATAATGTCCAATTACTCATGTAGTCCTTGTTATGCTCATCTGTTTCTGCCAAAGCTACCAATGCTCCTGCTTGACTGCTACTCTGCTGTATGTGGTTGAAAGTGGCTTGGGTAATATCAAACATGAATTTTGTCAGTTTCTGATCCAGCCTCCTCTGATAAAGCTCTTTTATGGTTTCTTCCTGCAGTAAAGGCAACTTGTATTTCTTTAATTCTTTCATTGGCGTACCCATCTGTTCACCATTAGCAGGTTCACCCTCATTCTTGCATTTGACACCATTCCATGGAAACTCCAGTTTTGCTATAACCTAAATGTGGAGGCCTCTCCACAGGGACGTAACCAGGCCGTATTTCTCCCGGGGCAAAAAAGAAATTTGGCACCCCCCCTCCCTAGGCCCGATACCTCATGACTCATACAATGACTCAACCATCTTAATATACCAATGAACCAAAATATAAATATAATTAATTTCATTTTTCACAATTTATAAACTCTTCGTCTAAAAGGAGGAAAGGTATGGTAAATAAGTGCTCAATGTAAGATATCAAATGATCATTATTTAATTTCTCAAACTAATAGATGATAAATCAATACTTGTACAAAATGAGAGCCCTAAGCAAACTTTAAAATGAAAATTTTCGGGCTCTTTTTGCTGCAAATGTTTTAACAATTTCATCAAAAGATAGTGCTGAAGCTATTTTGTGCTCTATTGATATGATGGCCAAGTTGGTTAGTTGTTGTTGTCCTGTCAAGTTCCTGATGTAGTTTTTTATTATCTTCAGTTTACTAAAACTTCTTTCATTTGATGTAACTGACACGGGTATTGTAAGAAAAATTCTCAAAGCTGTGGTTATATTGGAATAGGTATAATGGAGACCGTTTTGGCAAATATGAACCAAAAGTTCGAGTGGAGTAGCCTTTTTATGTTAGAGCCTAAATCCAATGCATTGTAGGCCTACTTGAAACTCTCCACTTCTATTTCCAGCTCGCTCTGATCCAAATCATCCTTGTAGGTGACAGCCAGTTCATTAGCATGGGTCTTTAATTTCTTTTCAGACATTTGTTCAAATCCAGCTCCATTCAAGAATCCAAATAAACCATTCATATTGTCCAATATTTTTTCAGACAGAGCCAATTCAGTTTTTTCACTAACTGTTATAAAACCAATGAAACTTTCCGCTACTTCCTGACCCACTTCTGTGATCTTTGCATAACGTTGAACTGGAGACATTTGTTCTAAATGACTGATATCTGGTGTACAGTCAAACATAATTGAATAATATTTTGAAGCTTTTATTTCTGAAAATATGTGTTCTCTGATTTTTCCAGCAATGATATCTAAAAACTCGTTCTGTATGTGAGGAGAAAAGTAGCTTACTTGACCTTTTTTATGGCGAGTAATATGCTCTCTCAATTGGGGATGATAATGAGACACTAGATCTATAGTATTTAAGAACCTACCACATCTAGGGTCCCCAAATTCTAGGCTTTGATTAGATCCCCGTAACGGGCTACCTTGTTTAGCTAACTTTATGATAACATCAATGATGACATATAGAACCACTCTCCAGTACGCTTCCTCAAGTGCTATCTTGTCTTATTGCTCTCTATCAATTCCAGTACCTTTATTTAATGATAACTGCAATGATTTCCACGAGCAAAAACACTTTTTTTTATTAAGTGAATTTTTATGCTCAGAAATTCATTCATTCATTCAATTTTTTCCACTGAGTTAAACCCAGCTCCTTAGCCAAATTAGAAATATTTTGTTCTGAGGTAGAGTGGGAAAAAAGTTTACATGGAATGCAAAATAAGACATTTTTTGATTTGCTGTATGCTAACCATGTGCGGTGGATCTTCTGGCATACGTTTCCATCGCCTTTTTCCTTTCTTGTTCTTAATTAATGAATAATAAGACGAAATTGTTACAACCACATTCATTAAATCTTTGATAATCTAGTTTCGGTTGTTACACCATTATCAATCTTAATCAAACCTTTTAATTAAAATTTTCAAATACAAATTTACTCCAATCGGTCATAATATTTTAGAGAACTTGGTAAAATGTCACTTTTCCACCTATTTGAGCCCCTCTAATTTTGGCGCCCGGGGCTGCCGCCCAGCCCGCCCCCCCCCCCCCCACCTGGTTACGTCCCTGTCCGCACACATCTTTCATGCGGATTGTTGCTTGATGCCTTATTTAAATGTAGTCTATTATTGATTGGAGATTCCGAGTTTCTTGGGTCCATGTGAACCTGTGAATGGTCTTATGCCTGTAGAATCCATTGAAAATTATCAAACTATGGAGTTCACAGATCTGTCTATCTCTCTCCATTATCGTTTTTAATGTCTTCTCCAAAACTTCCAATTACTGGATCTTCGACCTGATCGCCTACTCTGCCATTGAAATCGCCTGCTAAGTATCATTGATAAAAATTCGATAAACTCAACGAAGGGCTTCCAAAAGGGAGGTTCAAAGTCTCGAGAATGATCGATATTGAGATTTTCTCAAATTTCTCTCCAGGTTCTGAAAATTGATTTCTTTTTCAAAAAACGCATTTAGAGGAAATAATTCCTGTATTTTTGATTGGAGGTGGAAGGTATAATTATCAAGCTATAAAAAATATTAAAGATACTGAACTTCTCTCTGAGTATTGATTCAAAGGTTGTAAATGAGGGGGTGGTGAAAAAATGTCAATAACTCAATTTTGAAATTCTTCCTCTCATCAGTTAATGCCTGTTAAATTATAAAGACTATCATTCGAAAATTTTTGGAAAAATCTTCCCCTTTCAAGCTAAGGATGGAAAGCTAAATTTAATTGGAAAAAATGGTCAAATTTTGAACTTTTTTCAATTGCAGATTTTCAATTTTTGTGATTAGATTGAATACTAAAAGAGCTATTCGAAACGCCTTTATTAGGTATCAGGAGTGACTTCGATAAAGGCCAAAACTTACGTAACTTTTCAAATATTAATTTTCGCTGTTCCTATCATCAATCAGTTGAGTGGAAAGTGCTTTTTAAATTGTTCGAGAATATCATCTTATTTTAAATTGAGGAATGTAGGGCGAGTGAGGTCTACTGTTTACAGAACTGCACGAGTTGAGAAATGAAACAGTTACTATGTATAAAGTGAGTTTGTATAAAATAAGATGACGATGTAATAGTAGATGACGATGATCGATGATTAGGAAAATGGCATACATAAAAAATATCTATCTATATAATATACAGGGTGCTTCAGAAGGAAAGGTTCAAAATTCGGCAACTGATTCTAGATCTAAAAATAAGAAAAAAATGCATAGTAAACATATGTCCGGAAACGTTTCGTTAGCGAGTTATACAGAGTGAAAGATTTTGCCCAGAACTCAGTACCCTCGCTTAAAGAAAGTCATACTGAAATTCTGGGAAGGACAATTAAGGACCAAATACAAATATTTCTTATGATTTTTGATCTGGAAAAACGAATAAAATAGGTCGCAGAACTCTATCTTCAGTACTTTTTATGATATTATGATGTAAAACGGGAAATTCTGTGCCTAAAAACACGTTTTTTCAGCTTTGAAGTACAATAACTTTGTTAAATGAATAATAAATGCATAAAATTAGAATACAAAACTTGTAGAGAATTTGATTCCAAAAATTTGATGTAAATAAATCCAACAACAAACAAATACATCTTTCAAACATTCGTCTCTTATGAAAACTAAACAAATGTTAATTGAACTGAAAACTTCTGTTTTGAAGCAACGTTCAACAGAGACGGAATTACCAACTCCTATAGCTTTCATGAATGGTCAGAAGAGAATCAATTTTCTTATGAGGGAAGTAATTTTCAGAATCACTCTTTTGTAAATATTTGGTGTGGCCTTATTGATGATATTTCAATTGGCCCATTTATTTTAGAAAATCGTGTTAATGCAGAGAGCTACTTTACAAAACAATTTGTTTGTTCAATTATTAGAAGATGTCCCAGTTTCAAAACGCATGATGGAGCTCCAACCCACTGAGCAAATCGTGTGATAGAGTTCTTAAATGAAAAGTTTGATAACAGATGGATTGGCCGAAGAGGGTCATGTTAGTTGGCCACCAAGGTCTCCGGATCCCAGCCCCGTGGACTATTTCTTGCAGGGAAGGATTAAAAATGAAGTATACAAGGTAAAAGTTAATTCAAGAGACGAATTATTGATAGATCGTATTTTCATTGCTGCTGCCGTAATAATAGAACAGAAGATGATGTTTGTCAGACTACTACAGCAATTTAGGAAAGTTTTATAGTGCATGGAATCTAATGGGATATTTGAACACCTGCGTTAAAAAGAAATTAACATTTATTACTGTGCGTCAAACCTCTTGAGTGCATTTTGAATATAATATAGCTAAAAGTTGCTATTTTTCATTTGTTATTGTCTCAATTTACATTTTGATTATTCTGACAGAAGTTTTCAGTTCAATTGACCGTTTTTTAGTTTTCATTAGACAAATATTTGAAAGATGTATTTGTCTGTTGTTGGATTTATTCACATCAGATTTTTCAGAATTGAATTCTCTACAAGTTTTGTATTCTAATATTATGCATTTATCATTCATTTAACAAAGTTATTGTACTTCAAAGCTGAAAAACCGTGTTTTAGGCACAGAATTTTCCGTTTTACATCATAATATCATAAAAAATACTGAAGATAGAGTTCTGGGACCTATTTTATTCGTTTTTTCAGATCAAAAACCATAAGAAATAACTGTATTTGGTCCTTAATTTACCCTTCCCGGAATTTCAGTATGAGTTTTTTTTAGCGAGGGTACTGAGTTCTGGGCAAAATCTTTCACCCAGTAACTAATTTTGATAATTTTTTCACTTTTTTTGTTTTTTTGCTTTTGTGAAACTACATTATTTTCTGAATAAATTGATATATGACATGTAATAGTGAGACATTTTTTTCCTATAGAGAATAATAAAATAAATGAACAAGTCATGTCTAACTTTGCACTTTTTGTTGCTTGGAAACAAAAAAATGTCCTCAGCTTCGACCTTCCATATCTTTTGAAATAGCCGCTCAAGTTCGAAACATTTTATAGTGATATGTTGACAGTTTCATTGTCGATATAACTGGTTGATAGTCAATGATTGATAGCCGATATAATTGGTTGATAATCGATGATTTGATGATCAATATCACCACTCATTTGTTATTGTTGGTTATGTTGTTTGGGTGGATAGATTGTTGTATTCAGTGCCATTTCGTTGCAGTTTTAGTGTTAATTTCAAAATGCCACGTCCTAAACCAACTTTTAAGAAGAGAAAGAATGCATGGAAGAAAGGTATACCAGTAAAAACTGTTGTATCCAATGATATTATCCCCAGTACTTCTACAGAACAGATTGAAACAACTCCACCAGTGAAAAATGAATCTACTTCTAAGAAGAAACTTGGAGATTTATCTGAATCATATAATAGTAGTGCATCTGATTCTAATTTCTGTTATGAAATTTTAGACTTGAACAAACTGTTAGATGTGATTTTCGCTATTGCTGTTTGCAAAAATTGTTATGGACCATTGTCAGCTGAAATTTCAAAGAGGACTGGGCTTGCCTTCCAGCTAGATTTTTTTTTGTGATGAATGTGGAGTGAAAACAAAATATTCTAGCTCTGACAATGTTGGAGATTCTACATCCAAAGGCTATAAAGACCTTTTTGATGTCAATGTTAGGTTATGCTATGCTCTTCGGTCTATTGGTAGAGGTGACAGTGCATCAAGGATGTTATGTGGGATGCTGAACTTGCCAAGCCCTCCTACCAGAATGGAAAGGTATGTAGCTGTGTTAGGTAATGCTACAAAAGAGGTTTGTTTAGAAAATATGAGAGAATCAGTTGAAGAGGCTGTAGAAATGAATGATAACAGCAGAGACTTGAGTGTTGCATTGGATGGCTCATGGCAGAAGCGTGGGTTCAAGTCATTGAATGGTGTTGTAACTGCCACATCACTGGACACAGGAAAGGTGGTTGATGTATCAATACTTAGTAAATATTGCAGATGTGTACAAAGGAGTCAAAACATTCATGATCACAACTGTGCTGCAAATTACAAGGGAGTTAGTAGTGGGATGGAAGTAGAAGGAGCCAGGCAAATATTCAAGAGATCTTTTTCAAGCTACAGAGTTAGGTATATAAACTATCTAGGTGATGGAGACAGCAAAGCCTTCAATGCTGTTGTTGGTGATAACCCCTATGGTGATGACTGCACAGTGACAAAACTTGAATGCTGTGGACATGTCCAAAAGCATATGGGTACCCGTCTGAGGAAAGCAAAGGCGAAATCAAGTGGTAAAAAATTAGCAGATGGACATGGGTTATCAGGTCGCAACCGTCTTACTGACAATGCCATGAAGGATATTCAGACATATTATGGACTGGCAATAACCAGAAATGTTGGGAACTTGGAAAATATGAGGAGAGCAGTGTGGGCAGAATACTTTCACCTGAAGTCAACAGATGAGGTACCGCTTCACAACTTGTGTACAAAAGGGGAGAATGGCTGGTGTAAGTACTGGAAGGCATTGGAAAAGGGTGAGGAATATGACCACAGTAAGCATTTTCACCTTCCACCAGCTGTATTGGATGAGATAAAGCCAATCTTTAATGATTTGAGCAAGCCTGAACTCCTGAAAAAGTGTCTTCATGGCAAAAATCAAAATCCAAATGAGTCTGTGAATAATGTCATCTGGACTCGAATACCAAAAAATGTGTTTGTGACACTCCCAACACTTGAGTTTGGGGTCTATGATGCAGTCTCATGTTTGAACAGTGGGAACATTATCAAGTGTAAGGTCTATGAAGCAATGGGTATGAGAGTAGGGACAAATTGCATTACAGCCCTTCGTAAAGTGGATGAACAACGAGTGCATGATGCAGAAAAAAGTGTAGATGAACTTTACCTAAAAGCTCAACAAAGGCATAGCAAAGCAAAGAGAAGACTTGAGGAGATATATGAGGCCCAAGAAGATCCAGATGAGCCATCATATGCAGCAGGGCACTATTAAAATGCACTGTGAGTAGGATTCCATACATCACCATACATTTCACACATGCATTTCTCAAAATACTTGTTTTTCAACTTTAGGAACACTTTTATTCAGAACTAACAGAGGTATTGACTTGATTTTTTTTTTAATTTGTTTGTCTTTCCCAGCTGTATTAATGGATAAATAGGTTTCACAATAAATTGCTTAGTTTGATTTCAGTTTAATGTTATAGAGGAAAATATTTGTATAATTGAGCTATTTTGGAAAAAAAATTATTAAATTTTTGCTATGCAACCAATGATTAAATCTATATATCCATGAGTAGATTAAATAATAAGGAAAATAACAGTGAAAGAATTGATTGAATATCTAGA
Organism: Conomelus anceps; assembly: GCA_948455865.1. Classification (NCBI taxonomy): domain Eukaryota; kingdom Metazoa; phylum Arthropoda; class Insecta; order Hemiptera; family Delphacidae; genus Conomelus; species Conomelus anceps. The sequence continues at coordinate 100,948,891 of OX418216.1, forward strand.
GTGGTTGATGAGAAATGTGTTCCTGAATTTGGCCAATTTAACATTGCGAATATGGGCCTTACGGGGTCCCCGTACTTTTCAGTACTTTTTATGATATTATGATGTAAAACGGGAAATTCTGTGCCTAAAAACACGTTTTTTCAGCTTTGAAGTACAATAACTTTGTTAAATGAATAATAAATGCATAAAATTAGAATACAAAACTTGTAGAGAATTTGATTCCAAAAATTTGATGTAAATAAATCCAACAACAAACAAATACATCTTTCAAACATTCGTCTCTTATGAAAACTAAACAAATGTTAATTGAACTGAAAACTTCTGTTTTGAAGCAACGTTCAACAGAGACGGAATTACCAACTCCTATAGCTTTCATGAATGGTCAGAAGAGAATCAATTTTCTTATGAGGGAAGTAATTTTCAGAATCACTCTTTTGTAAATATTTGGTGTGGCCTTATTGATGATATTTCAATTGGCCCATTTATTTTAGAAAATCGTGTTAATGCAGAGAGCTACTTTACAAAACAATTTGTTTGTTCAATTATTAGAAGATGTCCCAGTTTCAAAACGCATGATGGAGCTCCAACCCACTGAGCAAATCGTGTGATAGAGTTCTTAAATGAAAAGTTTGATAACAGATGGATTGGCCGAAGAGGGTCATGTTAGTTGGCCACCAAGGTCTCCGGATCCCAGCCCCGTGGACTATTTCTTGCGGGGAAGGATTAAAAATGAAGTATACAAGGTAAAAGTTAATTCAAGAGACGAATTATTGATAGATCGTATTTTCATTGCTGCTGCCGTAATAATAGAACGGAAGATGATGTTTGTCAGACTACTACAGCAATTTAGGAAAGTTTTATAGTGCATGGAATCTAATGGGATATTTGAACACCTGCGTTAAAAAGAAATTAACATTTATTACTGTGCGTCAAACCTCTTGAGTGCATTTTGAATATAATATAGCTAAAAGTTGCTATTTTTCATTTGTTATTGTCTCAATTTACATTTTGATTATTCTGACAGAAGTTTTCAGTTCAATTGACCGTTTTTTAGTTTTCATTAGACAAATATTTGAAAGATGTATTTGTCTGTTGTTGGATTTATTCACATCAGATTTTTCAGAATTGAATTCTCTACAAGTTTTGTATTCTAATATTATGCATTTATCATTCATTTAACAAAGTTATTGTACTTCAAAGCTGAAAAACCGTGTTTTTAGGCACAGAATTTTCCGTTTTACATCATAATATCATAAAAAATACTGAAGATAGAGTTCTGGGACCTATTTTATTCGTTTTTTCAGATCAAAAACCATAAGAAATAACTGTATTTGGTCCTTAATTTACCCTTCCCGGAATTTCAGTATGAGTTTTTTTTAGCGAGGGTACTGAGTTCTGGGCAAAATCTTTCACTCTGTATAACTCGCTAACGAAGCGTTTCCGGACATATGTTTATTATGGATTTTTTTCTTATTTTTAGATCTAGAATCGGTTGCCGAAGTTTGAACCTTTCCTCCTTAAACACTCTGTATATATTATATTATACAGGGTGTCCCATGTAAGGTGTAAAAGCCGGTTACCAGAGATTCCGCATCAAATTTCTAACAAAAATGTTCAGTGGCGTTTTTGTAATGGGGCCTTTGTTTTCGAGATATCTCGATTTAATGACTTTTTCGAGATACCCTCACTTTCCCGCCATTAAATGCTCAATAACTCAAAAACTAGTGATCGGATTGAAATTATGATGACATTGTTGGAAATAGCACAGCATTTCGCTAAAGATACACGTATTTTCAATATGTAACCACATTATTCAGGGTGTCTTTTCAGGGGTCAAAGTACAAAAAAGTGGATTTTCCGAAATCTCACTGAAATTTCAATGCGATTTTTCTCGATTTGTTTTTAGGGTGACATAATGAAAATTTTACCTGAAAAACTTCCTCATTTCTCAAGATTCAAAATAAGTCTAGAATGTTTCAAATTGATAAATTGCAAATGAAAATTGTTGAAAAAATTCCACAAACCCACAATTCTAAGGGATAAGAGCTGAGAGAGTAGAAATTTGATTTTAAAATCTTGTTATAATTAGATGTTTTTCCAAAATAAATTATTAATCCCTTTGGTCCCTGAGTGACCGCAGGAAGCCGTTGAGGGCAAACTAAATAAAGTAACAAGATACACTACGTAAAAATACTGATCTACAGTAAATACTGTATTACAGTAGGCCTACTCTTATCAGAAACTTGTTACCGAATCACAGCTCTGAAGCTAGAAA